>CM050164.1:450954768-451344768 GCA_027410445.1 Discoglossus pictus | reverse complement strand
AAGGGACATTAAACTCTGTTGCTCCAAGCTGTCTGTGGACCAATTTTTATCATATTTCTACTGTCTTGTACCTAGATTTGTAGTTCAACTTCCTTTAGAATTTGTCTATACCTTTGTATTTGCTAATTGTACCCGCTGTGCTTTATTCTACTTTGTAGATAGCACTACAGAAAATGCTGGTGCTTTATAAATAATATAAGAATAATAATATTAATAAAAACACGGGAAAATAGTATTTTGTGCAAAAATAGGTTACATTTTAATATTCTCCCACAACCTAAATGTAGAACTAAATACTTGAAGAAAGAAGAAAACATAGACTGATTAGAGATTATTCCTTGGATTATAGCTCATCTGGGTCCTTGGGAGCAATTTTCATTACAACACAAATCCTGAAACACTACCTCCGACAAGCTGTGCATAGCAAAGCATAGGAAACAGGACTACTGTACAATGAAAAAAATATTTTTTTGTTTGAAAATTTTGAGTCTAAAAATGTTTAAACTACTATGTATTGTTACTGCCATTCTGTACAATGTATACACTATGTTTTAGTGATGCAGTACATGCATACATATATATATATGATAGCTGATGATAGCCAGTAAGCTTGAAACAGCTGTACATGGATTGGACTCAGCCTGTGTTTAATCCAAACTTGGCTTTGCATTAAAGCTGTGTAATACAGCAGGCATAAGCTTATAGGAAGCCATGATTGATAATGGCTACGGATTGAAGAGCGAGGCATTTGTGGGCACATTTGCATGTCCCAGCTCAACTTCCCAGAATGCAGTTGACATGATAAACAATAACTGTTTTTCTCGGAACTCTGAGCTGGAAGCAGGTTTTTTGAACTTGCTTTAGACTTTCAAATGTGAACACAGATGTACTTTTTATTTACTATATACATATATATATATATATATATATATATATATATATATATATATATTTACTGCATTACTGATACTTTGGACTTTTATCTTTCTTTTAGACTTTATGACAAAACTGAATGAATGACAGAAAGCGGACAGGGCTAGAAGACAGAATTATGCCTTTAAGAGCAGAACTTTCCTTTAAAAAGGGGCATTTGGGAGGCTAAGAATGACAGGGATTTTCGCTTGATACTTTGGCGGAAGTTATGTGAGAGAGATGTTTCCAACTCTGAAGAGCTTTACTTATTCATTAGTAGGGTGGGAAGACTTTTTTGTGTAGTTTATCCTTAAAATATGCAACTTTCAAGATAAATTATCTAACACTTCCACTTAAAATTGTATTACCAACTCATTGTAATTATGTTTATCTATATCACCAGGCTTTTGCTCTGTCACAGTTCCCAGTTGTTCGAATACTAAACATTTCTCATCTAGTGAATAAAGAGTTTTAATGAAACTAAAATAAATATATTTAAAAGAGCAGGTTATAAATATAACAAATATTTTTTTACATAAAAAATAGTGCTGCAAAGGTTAAGAATTTATTTTTAATACCTGTGCAAACAGCTTTTGCGACCACAGCAGGGCCGCTTTCTTGAAAATTATTTTGCTGTATAGGGTACAGCCAGTAAAGAAAATAACTGCTTTTTAGCTCCACGACTCAGCTAATGCTCTGCCTTGACTACACATCCCATGATGCTGTGCTGCAGACACAGAATCTCAATACTTATTCTTAGGTATAGTTAAATGTAATCAAATTAAGTAAATACAATTTGAGAGTATATGTGTGAGTGTAACATTATATGTTGTGTCAGAAAACTTATGTTAACAGACAGAGCCCTGAGAATTTTTTACAAAGATACATTTATAATTAATGTTTTTGCCTTTTAACAGCATGAATTACCCTATAATGTCCAAATTGAATGGAAATTGCCATTTGCCATGACTCTCCAAATTCAGTATTTCATTTATTTAAATTAGATCACTTTAAAACTTTAAAGGTGTTTGCAAATGAGATGGGTTACGAATGCATCCTGTAGAATGCATCATAACCCACCTAACAAAAAATGTTTGCATGAAAAAATGCAAACATTTTTTGCACAAAAAAAAAACGTGCTTAGGGTGATGTAGACACCCCCAGCAATGGCACTGTGCATATCGGGTACTTTATTAAAAAAAAATACTCAATATTAAAGCTGCTGATTGGCTAAGGGAAAGGAAAGTCTCTGAAACAATGTGACTTCCCACAGTAGGGCAGACTTCAGTTGCTAACTGAGCATGTGAGCACAATCCCCAGGCCAAAACGATACAATGTATAATGTATGCTAATATTCCATGGGAATTTCAGGGGGTGTCATTGAGAGAAAACTATTTGCAAATGCAATACATTCAGCAAACTTCATGCTAACGGTTTAACTGTTTACTTTGGATTTTTTTTGCATGCAAACAATTTTATTAAGACACTATAAATTCTCCTCTATCAGATGCATTAATAAACCAACTCACTTGCATCATCATTGTTCTTGTTTATTTTGTTTTGAATGTTCATGTGACAAACAATAAAAACAATTAAAAAAAAATGCTAGCTGACTCTGATTGGCCAAATCAAATGATGAATTTTATGCTAATTTAACTTGGATTTTCCTTCTCAAAATCAACTGCCAGAAAACTCAAAACTTTAGGGTAGGTTTATTAATATTTATTTGGGGATTTTTTTCCTGCAAAATGTTTGCACACACTATCGATTCTTCTTTGTCAAATGCATTTATAATCCATAAATCTTCTATATAACTTTAAATGCATGACCGCAAATTTGTGATATCAGTTTCCTTTTAACTGTATAATATAAAAGCACAATAGCCAAAACGATTTAACTGATCTTTTATATAATTTAAATAAATGTCCAAATTTGTATAAAACATAAAAAGATAGAACCAAAAATAAAATAATAATATGCACATTGTATTTTGATTAATATTAATTTTCATAAGTTGTCCCTGTATTTGATTATGATTTTTTTTCTATGGTAAAAGAACCAATATATTTGTAAATATTATTTTCAAAATGTGTCTTGCATGTCAAGGTAAAATATGAATACAAATGTAATGAATTTAGTAATACTTACCATATTTCTACCAAATATTTCCTATTTTGCAATATACTTACATATTGTGCAACCTCACACAATTCCTTTTCTGTAATTCCTTCCTTATTTCAGTGTAAGCTAATTTATACTGTTTGTCTGTGTTACATTATGGGGTCTGCTGTTTCTATTCTGTTTGATTGCTGATACATTACCTCCGTTAAATCAGCCAAGTTGTCATTCATGGAAGATTTTGGATGCAGCCTGTCTCGTGAGCAGTCTTAATGCCACTAAACCAGTGTGACTGTCATAGTCTGTCCTGTCATTGCCGATGCCAACATTGAGATTGACGTCAGTAGCTGGAATCCAGATTCCCATTCCTGCTGCTATCACTCCCACCTGCCCCTCCAATCCTAGCATGTTCCACAAGGGTGTTACATATGTCCACTCTGCACAACTGTTCCTAATTTAACATATGGCTGGCACATAGTCAGCTAAACATTTCATTATGTTAAGCTGTATGTAAAATACGGATTAGTGATAGGTTGGTTTTTGGACAGGTTACTATTTCATCAAAGCATAAAAGTGACATGGATGGTATTTGGATTTATTATTATTATTATTATTACTATTATTTACTTTATCAGTAATGTGGCATCATATTCCGTAGAGCTTTAAAGGGATAAGTTCAAATAAAAAAAAACATTAACACAATACAAAAGAATGGAGGGCTTTGTCTTTGAGCTTAAAATCAAATGTACACAGTGCTTTCAATTGAAAGCTTGCAAACTTCTACAATCTAAAGATTTCACTAGGAATATATATACCTATGTATATCTAGTTAATTTTATGTACTTTATTTTACTAAGAAGTGCTTAAAAGCTCTTTTTCTTTTCTGGAAAAAAATATCTATAAATAATTGAGTATTACTGAGGGACATGGAAATAATTTGATAAGCAGATAATGCAAACAGTGCAACAAAGCTGCAGGAAAAGCCAACAGGAAGAGATATTAGAAGAGAAAAAGAGAGATACTAACTTCAGGAAAAAGGAGATACTAAACCCGCTCTAGAGATTCCTAGTTAGTACTCACAAGACTGTGCCCAGTTATAGAGACTGTGGCTCCCGTAAATAAAAAAAACGAGTGAAGTTCATTTGTAAAACACTACTGAACTATCACATTACACATGTAAATCTAACCCTCGAGAAATGCCTTCTGACTGCTCAAAATGTCCCTAATATCTTGAGCCCTGAGTGGCTGTCCATAACTATTTTCTAAATCTCTAAAACATTGCTTTCTTAAAAATAGCTGAGCTGGTTGAACCTCCAGGCAGAGGCATCCAAGAAGCCTGGATGCCTAAAATCCAACACTATGAAGGAGCTAACACCTTGCTTGAATTACTTTGCTCTGTTTGTCCCAACCACTTCTGCCTCAAGGCTCTTCCACATATACACTAAATTTACTCTGTAAAGAAGTACTTTCACACATTACCCCTAACGGTTGTAGGAGGTTCGAGAAGTGCAAAAAAAAAATGTGGGGAATTTTCTTTTTGCACCGGGGCCCCCATGCACTAGCTCTGCCACTGGTTCTGACATAATGTATATATGTATATATATATATATATATATATATATATATATATATATATATATATTTATTTATATATATATATATACAGTGGATATAACAAGTCTACACACCCCTATTAAAATGTCAGGTTTCTGTGCTGTAAAAAAATTAGACAAAGATAAATAATTTCAGAACTTTTTCCACCTTTAATGTGACCTATAAACTGCACAACTCAATTGAAAAACAAACTGAAATCTTATCGGTAGAGGGAAGAAAAAATATAAAATAAAATAATATTTTGTCTTTGAATTTAGCCTTTTACTATCACACTAATGGTACGAAGCATTATTTTTGTGCAGCATCTAAGTATGCTTCTTTTCATTTTCACCAAAAGTTCAGATAACCATCCGCTTTTTTAAAATGTTTTACTGCAATGTACTTTGTATATAACTTGCTTCGTTCAAAGAAACAGCTGCTCTGGCACCTAAATGATGCTTTTAATTCTCCCAGTCACAGTTTTCAAACACAAGGTTGCTATTGTGCATCCCGGTTAGTTAGCATTTACAGTGCAGTTTTCTCCTGATACTTTGACCCCGTCTGTATCTTTCTTGTATTGATCTACAAGTTCACCTTTTGTTCAGTCTGAAAAGAGAATATTCATACACATGATAAAACATGTTTTTTCTCTGTCCTGTATTTACAAAATCCAATATGTGTTAGAGATAAAGATAAAAAGTTGCTCTTTTTAGCATCCAAGACAAATGTTATCTGAAGGAACAGACTAAAAGCATCAAGCTGCTGGAAGCTGTGGCTCGCTCGAGCTGAAAAGGAAAAGATTTCTGAAGATCTCCTGTTGTCTGAAGACACAGCAATGTAATATATGTTTTTTCTTTACAGGTTAAATTTCATCTCAACATAGTTGCTTTTAGAGACTTGTAAAAATTATGTAACATGTCTTTATTGTTCAACGAAGCTGCTAGATCATTTGATCATTTGTGATGACATCATCAGAACTTCATATTACCCCAAAGGACTATGATGACATATCATCAGAACTTCATATTACCCCAAAGGGCTATGATGACATATCATCAGAACTTCATATTACCCCAAAGGGCTATGATGACATATCATCAGAACTACATATTCCCCCAAAGAGCTATGACCACACATTAGATAAAAAAAGATTCTTTATCACAGTATAATCCTTAACAAATTAGCAACCAGTCAGGTAGCTGGATAGCCTAAGGAATCCAAGGCCCAATGGCTGTGAGTTATGTTAAGAACTTGTTGTTACTTGTACCAAGATCAAAGCACTTAATCCACTTTCCACCACTCTCAGTCAACACCTCACATCCTTAGTTCAAGCCCGTGCAAAAAGGTCCATCCAACAAATTATGTGCCATTATATAAAAAATTATATTAACTAGAGCATAATTAAATTTTCTCACTGTTTTCCGAAAATGTTTTTATTGACACAAACATAGGACAAGCACTTTTGTAAATAAGGAGTGACACGCAGGTCCCCCATGTTGGATGGTAATCTTATTACACTTTCCTATTTGCCTTTAACAAAATATACATGTCACTGTGTGTCAACCACTTCCATTTTCCTTTTTCTATTATTGAAACATTCTGTGAAAACAACCTAGAACTGGTTAGCTAGTTTATCCGCAAGTCAGTGCACTAAATATGTCTAACATCCGTTAGAAAACCTGCTCTGGTCGTTTGATTTATATCAACATAACTAAAATAAAACTTATCATAAATTAACATTTGCCTTTCACAACTTCATTATGTAGTTTATACTTATTACCTTATCGACCTTCCACGCCTGCAGCGTCCTCTAAGGAGGAACCATGGAGAGCACTGTCCCGGACCGCTCCAGCACCTGACAGCCTCCCCCCCATGAACAGAGCTCTACTGTCAATGTATCTGGAATGAGTGTTCCGTCCCGCTCCAGTCACCCCATATTTCTTTATAGATATCCACTGCATCGTTTAGTGTAGCCGTCATATGTTCATAAGTCATAATGAAGTTAATTTTGTGAATAACCGAGTGGATATCCAGTGATTTTTTCCGCCAGTTCCCGGCCAAACAGCTCTTTGCTGCCAGCATAACAAATTGAAGCCATTTATTCTGGTGTACTCGTAAATGTTGTACCGGTAGCCCCAGTAGACATAGTCCCATATTGGGTAGCATTTTCGTGTTCAATGTCTTAGAGACCAGATCGGCCACTTTTGTCCACATTGCTTGGGCCGTTGGGCAATCCCACCAAATATGGCGGAAGGATCCCACTGTGGTGCAGCCTCTAAAGCACTCGGGAGAGACTTTAGGGTCCATTTTGTGTAGCCTATCTGGTGTGTAGTAGGATCTAAATAGTACTTTCGTCGATGTTTCCAAATGACTAAAATACCTAGACCCCTTTGTTAATTCTAAGTGTACCTTAGACCATTTGCTCACGTCCCATTCCTCTCCCATATCCAGTTCCCAATGCTTGATGTGATTAGGTTTGCTAGCCGTGTCACTTGAGTTGAATATTGCGTACAATTCCCCCAATATTCCCCTAGTAAGTGGGGCTTTATTACAGATTAGTGTGAACCAAGTTGATCTGGGCGGGCCCCATTTACGAAGTTTAGTGGATACATTATGTCGGATTTTATTATAGTTGAAATACTCACTGGACGGAAGATTATGTGTTTCTATAAATTTCTCATTAGTTAGCACTGTGCCATCTCTAACCCAGCCTTCAAACCTATCAAGCTTTCTTGAGGTCCACCAGTCTTTGGATAGCAAACCCATCTCATCCAGAGTACTTGGGGTAGGGAGTGTTGTGGTTGTATAGGAGATATTGGGACTTAACTGTTTATTAGAGTTGGCTTTTTCCCATTCGTTCAGCGTTAATGCTATCATCGGGTTGTTACGGGCCAGATCAGGGAGTAACCGGGAAGATGGATCCCATATTAGAGTATCCCATTTAAATGGCATAATTTGATAGTTTTCTACGAAAACCCAGAGTGGCTGATGTTCTGTCGAGTGTGCCTGGGGTAAAAAAGAAATCTGGGCTGCCCTGAAATATTTGAGGAGGTCGGGACAACCCAATCCTCCGGAGGATCTATTCCTCATCATAATGGATTTCTTTATTCTTGGGCGTTTGTAGTGCCAAATGAATCTGAATATCGCATTTTGAAAACTATTCAGGTCTCTTCTGTTTATACTAATCGGCAGAGTCCTAAAAAAGTACAGAATCCTGGGGAGAATGTTCATTTTTATTGCATTAATCCTCCCTGACCATGAGAGATTATATTTATTCCATTTCAACAAGTCCTGATTCAGGGTCTTGTATAATGGGATATAGTTTGACTGATATAAGTCAGTGATCTCTGGAGTGATCTTGATGCCTAAATAATTTATATGTTTTTCTGGCCAAGCAAAGGGGTGTCTAGTTTTAAGAGTGTCCCTCAAAGTCTGAGGAGTCTGCGCCAAGATCGCTTCCGTCTTGTCCATGTTAATTTTGAGTCCCGAAATGACCCCGAAGGACTCTATCAGGGACATCAGGGCTGGTATTGACTGAAGTGGGTTTGTAAGTGTACACAGGATGTCATCAGCAAAGAGGCAGCACTTAAACTGGTGCAAGCCTACATTTAATCCAGTTATTATTGCGCTATTCCTAATAGCCTGAGCCAAAGGTTCAATGGCCAGCGCGAACAGAAGGGGGGATAAGGGGCAGCCCTGTCTGGTGCCTCTTCTAATATTGATAAAGGAATTGTCATCCCCTGGGATTCTAATACTGGCAGTTGGATTATTATAGAAAGACTTGATCACATTCACAAAGTTACCCACCAACCCAAACTTTGTCAGCGTGGCATGCAGGTATGGCCATTCAATGGAGTCAAATGCTTTCTCCAGGTCTAGTCCTATAGTACATAAAGGGGTATCTTCTAGTTTCGCTAAATGGAATATGTTGAGGAGTCTTCTTATATTATCCCCCGCCTGTCTGTAAGGAATAAAGCCCACTTGGTCCTTATGGATCAATCTAGGTATGAAGTTCGCTAATCTGGTGGCCAATATTTTCCCAAGAATTTTTACATCTCCATTCAAAAGAGAGATGGGTCTGAAGTTTTTAACCAGCAGAGGATCTCTGCCCGGTTTAGGGAGGAAGATTAAACTCGCTTGGTTAAGCTCGGGAGGCATGGCATTCCCCTCCATTATTTCTTTAAAAAGCTTTTCCAACTTTGGGGCAAGTTGCTTATCGAAAGTAGCATAATAGTTATTTGTAAAGCCGTCCGGACCAGGGGCTTTACCCTTTCTCAGGGTCTTAATTGTTTTACTGATCTCGTCTGCTGAGATCTCAGCATTCAATAAACTTAAATCCTCCTCAGTGGCTGAAGGGAGGTCGTAGGCGTTTAGAAATTCGTGTATTTTGTAACTGTTAGCCGTCAATTTGGACGAGTAAATATCTTGATAATAATTTTTAAATGTTTCTTTGATCTCATCTTGTTTCATGGTGATTACCCCTCTAGCATCCCTGACTTGGTGAATACGCGCAGAGTTATGTCTCAGGTTTAATTTCCTTGCTAACATGGGCGAGGGCTTATTAATTTGGCAATAAAATTTATGGGTCGTTCTTCTGATAGCCTTTTCAGTCCTTTCTGCCAATATGGCATCTAGTTCTGCTCTAGTTCGATCTAGTACAATTTGCGTTTCCCTTGTGAATTTATTCTGGTTTAACTTTTCAAGATACTGTAATTTCTTAAAGAGTTCGTTTTCCTTGCTGAGTAATTTTTTCCTATGGGCTGCCGATATTTTTATAATTATCCCCCTAATGTAGGCCTTGTGAGCAACCCATGACCATCCTATTTCTGTCTCTGGAATATCGTTGAGAGCAAAAAAGGTGTTAATTTCCTCTTCTATTTGGGCCTGTACCTCTGGACTCGTAATCAGCTTGTCGTTTAGACGCCAAGCATGGATGTGGGAATTGTTTTGGTTTAGACTCAATTTACAAGAAATTAACGAATGGTCCGACCATGGGCAGGGTAAAATTTGGGCATCTGACGCGTTATTGAACAGTGATGAGTGCATCATCAAAGCGTCGATCCTGGAGTAAGTATTGTGGGTGGGGGAAAAGAATGTATACTGCCTTTCAGAGGGATGCAACCCCCTCCAGGCGTCTACTAATTCCAGTTCCTTAAGTAGGGAGTAAATGATATTAAGTTTTTTAGCATCTCTAGTATATGAAGGTGTCCCTGACCTGTCAAGGAAAGGTTGAAGCGCCAAGTTCAGGTCCCCGCCCATAATAATTTTCCCTCTGTCCTCTTGTTTTAGAAGGTTCAGTAATTTGATAAGGGTGTTGTGTGGGTTAACAGTGGGGGCATATAAATTCACCAAGGAGACCTTAACATCCAGAATCGTACCTGAAAGTATGAGGAAATCACCCTCCTTATCCTTTTCCTGTTTTTCTAATTTAAAGGGGAGGTTCCTGTGAAGGAGAATGGCCACACCTGCTTTCTTGGAGAGCTGTGAACAAGTATAGAAATTGGGGTAATCTCTGTGTAGAAATTTCGGAACTTTGTCTCTCGCAAAATGAGTTTCCTGTAGGAAAATTATAGATGGCTTGGTCCTTTTATAAAAGAGAAAGGCCTTACGTCTTTTAAACGGGGAGTTGAAGCCTTTTACATTATGTGTTATTATGTTGTGTGAGTGATCAGTCATGGCGGTGTGTTATCTAGGTGTGTTAAAGTCGTTGGAACGTTACCCCACATAGATCTCTCTGCCTCAGCCTCTATCTTCCCTGCCAGCCGGCCCGGGACACACTCACCACGATTCGCTCCAGACGTGGACGACTTCAGGCATTCTTTAGTCCGCCAGGCACCAGCGGGAGAACATACAATGAACAAAAAAACAACATCAGTACAAAACAGTACCCGATTAGTAAACCATGGATGACAGTAAATCCTCCCCAGATTACTATTCATAAACTTTACGTTGGGGTTAAGGGAAGGTGACTTACCCCCCCAAATTAACCCAACAGGGAGAAAACTATCAAGTATCACTACCAAAACTAGCTCTAACAATATCATGGGTTCTAAAACCCTACTTAAGAAAGAGCTTAGCCACCTAAAGTAGCCATCCTGAGTACTCTAGTAATTATGTATAATGATAAGCGAGACAAAGAATAATAGAAAAACAGTATTACAGTATTACAGTTCCACCCAATACCTCCAGTTGGCTAAAGAGATTGGTTGTGAAAAAATAAACCCAGCACTATCTAACTGCCCCCGGGCTAAACTTGGCCTCCACCCCCTGTGTGGCCCGATTAAACTAATGCATAGACAAAGATACAATACTCAATTGAATTAAAGTCCTTTTTGTAAGCAATGTCCAAGCGTGTGCAAAGGATCAAGAAATCCGCCTTTCCTTCTGCAACTCCCAAGGTGGAGTTCAGGTTCCCTATATAGCGTAGAGAGTAATATGGAACAAAGTTTGGACTTGGAAAAATGTTATGATATGGGGTCCTCCGCTAGATCCTGCTCACGATGCTTGATCTCCCTCAAAGGATTGGAAATGGGCTTTGATCTTTGCGGCTGTGGGATTCCTTGACCCTTCTTGGCCTGCCTCAATTCCGCTTGAAGGAAGGAATGTTCTTCTTCGGATTCCATAGGCACAAGTTTCAGTCTGTTCAGAAGGCTTTGGCTTTCCTCAAACGATATCACCTTGAAGGATTTTCCTTTATAAGTGAACAAAAGTGCGAATGGGAACCCCCATTTGTATGCTATCTTGTAGTGGGAGAGCACTCGCAATGTGGGTCTCATCTCCCTCCTTTTCTGAAGGGTAGAAGGGGATAAGTCCATATAGATTTGAATCTTGGTGCCGTCTGGGCCCAGGATTTCCCTCCTTAGTCTGGTTTCCGCAAGGATCAAATCTCTAGCCTTTTGCTGGGCAAATCTAATAATTATATCTCTGGGTAGGTTTTGGTCCCTAGAAGATCCCAACGCTCTGTGAGCTCTTTCTATTGCCCAGTTTGACTCCTCGACCGAAGGAAGGATCATGCTTATAGCATCTCTGGAATATTGTAGAACATCCGTTATTTTATTGGGGACGCCCCTCAGCCTAATATTATGTCTGCGGGATCTGTTCTCCATGTCCTCTACTTTATCCTCCAACATCTGGATCTTAGAAGCATTTTGTAGGATATCCTGCTTATCTAGCGCTTGGGTCTCTGCGATCTGATCAGTGCTTTCCTCCAGGCCTTGCAGCCTCTGGCTTATAGATTGGATGTCTGACCTTAAGTCGTCCACTGCATGTTTGATTTCAGCTTGCAGGATCTGTTTGATTTTAATTAAAGTCCCGTCAGTTAGTTCCATTTGAGCTGGTTGGGAACTCTGCGCTGATTCGTGAATCGGCGACTCCGGCTGTTCGGGGTTGGGACTCTGAATCGGGTTGCGATTTGTGTCGGGTGGTTTGTAGAACTCCTGGATCCCCTTCCCAGACTGTTTCTTTTGTACTTTACTTGTACTGCGACTTGCCATTTTTCTATGCGGGTTGAAACGCTGGTTTTGAGGTCCTGGTCCACTTAAACAGCTGGGTTTGAAGGTATTGGGTCGAAGCGGTGATTATATATTTATATACTCATGGATGGCATACTGGCTGCCAGCTTTACGCCTGCATAAGAGCGGCAGACAGACCGTTCCAAGGGGGTGTTGGTAAACCCTGGCCCAGGGCCCCCAGGAGCATAGCTGGAAGCTTTGGAACAGTTTGTGAATCACTTGATCTATGGTTCGGCAGCCACCAATCCTTGCGCAAATACTGTAGAGTGCTTCCTGGGCAAAGGTCCTTATTCTGAGTCAAGATTAGAGACAGGCCTTTCTAGGTCAGAAAATGCTTTCAGCTTGGTATGATTTGTGATTGGTAAGCACAGTCCTTGAAATGTCCACTGAGTGTCAGTGTTCCACACTAATAGCCGTATAATGAAGCCTTGCACAGCCAAGCAGTAGGGCACCTCAATTTTTCAAACACGCATTTTTCAAACACGCATTTGCTGCAAGCAGATGTCATCAGCTTGCTGATATTGCTGGAATGACCCTTCAGGACCTTGTATCTTGTAGTTAAATCAGGAGCCCACCTGATGCTTACAGTTTTGTGTAGCATGTGATTTGGGTGCGCTATTTTTAGAATGTCCACTGGGTGTCAGTGTTAGCACACTAATGGCAGTGTAATGGAGTCTTTCAACACCGAATAGCATGGCAACCCAGAATTTTTAGGCAAACATGAACTGTATGCAAACTTCATCAGTCTGTTAGTGTTAATTATATGCCCAGTTGGGGCCTTTACGCCCTTATAATGAGACCCTTGGCCAGCATGTAATGTCCTCTGGGTTCACAACTCCTCAGAGACTTTTGAAGTCTCACTTTTGTAATAGATAGCCAGTCATAAGGTTTAGTATGGGCTCTTTATTGGGAAGATTCTGTGCTGCATCAAACTTCCTTTAGCAGTACCTGCTTCTCTGTTAAAATTTAAATTTCGCGCCACAAAATGGCGGCCGCCGATTCGCGGGCTTTTTAATCTTGGGGTAGAAGGAGGCTACCTGCCTTTTGATGTGGTCCTCCCTGCCTTAATATCTGCAGTGACCCCTTTGAGTGGCCACTATGCTTGCTCCAGGGCCTCGGGAGGTCTTAATTGTGTGCCAGGCAGCAAGGCCTGGTGGGCAAGATGGCCGCCCACACGAGGCTGTGCCTCACCTATTAGATGCTGTCACCCCCTTCTCTCCGGTCTCCGGTCCCCCTGCCTCGCCCCACTTTCGGGCCACTCACCCCTCCGGCCGCCGGTCTCACCAGCCTCCTTTGTTCAGCTCTGACCAATGGCACACACTGCGCTCTCCGCTCTGGCCTCTCCCTCCTCCAGCGCGGCACCGCCAGCACAGCCACCGTGAACCTGCGGGACCTCGGTCAGGGGACTCTCCTGCAGCCTCCTTTACGTGCCTTGCGTGCCTGGCCTTCCGATCGGGTTCCCCCGGGGGTAGGGGAGAAGAGCCCGACAGGCTTCACTACGCCCCACCGTAACACGGTCTGGCCTGCTAAGTGAAGTCGTGCAGCAGGGTAATAGTTGCAATGTTAGGGCCAAATTTTCTCACTGTTAAGCACATTTTGTCAACTGAAAAGTGGTCATAAGTTTCAATTACTCAGGAATTTAGAAAGCATATTCTGATTGGAAAATGTGGATACCAGAAGGTTTGGTAAGGCTCAAACTGCAATTTTGTGGGCATTAGGGTTGCATGAAAAGTCAATTTGAGTAGTGCAGGTTACATAGTTACATAGTAATTGAGGTTTTAAAAAGACTGCTTAGATACATTGCCCTCTCTGTAGCCCATTGGACTAACAGATATTCGAGAGGAAAGGTATGGCATAGATTGGGGGTTAGGACCATTAGAGCTTACTGGAAAAAAATTAGGGTTGACTAGTTTGGTAGGGTTTTTTTTATTTTTTTTACATTACTGATATGATTTATTATTATTTATATTACTCCACACCAGAGTGCAAAAGACAAATTAGCTTGATAAATTGCAGTAGCTTTGTCATACATATTCAAAAGACGTTGCTAGTAAAAATGATATAAAATTGATAAGATGTTGTATTGAATTATTTAGGTTGTTGTATAGTTACATAAATCTGCCTCACAAGGAAGTCAGATCCACATGTTTAATTCGTTTCTGTTACTCCTTATTTACAATGAAGATCCCATAAGAATTCCATCTCATCTCAGTTACAGGTTCTGATATTGTTATTCATTAGCAATAGAAGCAGTTTGAGTCCAAATATTAGAAATATATATGTATACACTACTATAAAACACATATACACTCTAGAACAGACACAGTACTGGAATATTTATCTGGAATACTGGAGAAATCAACTTGAAAAAGGACATGGTTGGACTTAAATATATGGAGTTGGACGAACAAGTTAGACTGTGCTGTTTAAAATAGGAAATTTGGGGGCTTAGAAGAATAGGGTACTTTTTTTCCTTAAAGGGACTATATAGCTAAAAATTTGTTTTATATTATATTTTAACTAGACTATTTTCCTCTCAATATAATTTTCATATACAATTCATACTGTACTTCCAACAAGCCCATAAAGTAACACTTACTCAGTTTCTGGTGCCTCCCTTTTTCTTTCTGTTCACTCTCATATAGGCTGCTGTCTTTCACACCTGTGACCTAAGGCTTCATACTATCAGTGTCATGCTACTGCAAACAGTCACCCAGCGTGATAAACCATGAATGTGAAGCCCCTCCCCTCTTTGAGTTGCCTTAGATCAGATGGAAAAAATGACAGCCTGCATGAGAGTTAACAGGAAGAAAGGGTGCAGTTCCTAAAACCGAGAATCTGTTACTCTGTGGGCTCCTTAGAAGTAAGTAAAGTGTATATTTTATACAGTTAAGTTAGTGGGATAACATTAAGTAGCTTAGTTTAAATATGTTTATAAAACAAACATATTGTCTAATATATGGACAGTCTCTATAGAAAGGGAATGGTTGGAAAGCATTAATTATGTTTAATTCATAGTCATTCAAAGTAAAAATACTGTTATAATGTGTCATAAGGAAGCATATCTATTTTGCAGGGATCTTCACATACCAAATAAATACATATAATAAAAGATTTACTAAATTAGAAGCATGCAGTTTCTGCTATGTAAATCTAAGTTTGGGTTATCTGTAAATGGAAATATACTTTGACCCACTGAAGCGATAAGTTAAATAATGTGTAGTCTTGAAGGAATAAAGAAACCATCACAAGAAATACACATAGATAACAGATGTCAAAGTTCAAGATCTAAGTCTGCTATTTTATGGTTGAATTGATTAAAATAAACTACAGATTACAGGTTGTCTGGAATTAGCAAAGCTACCAGGAAACAGGTTATCTAAGGTGAGGCTTAAGAAAAGAAGTGAGAAAGTGATTATTCCTTAAAATGTATGAAACAACTAAATGATTACTTAGCTGAACCTTCACCCTCACACGACTAGCAATCTAAGATGAAATCATCCATAACACAATCTTAGTTAACTAAATATATGATTTTCTCTAAAAAATATTTTATGCTCCTGTCTTGCAGATCTGCTTATGGTGATAGTTTGTTACATACTTCACAAGCATGTTAAATGTTTGACAAACTACGGTGGTCCATTAAAAAGCAGGCACAAAAATCATTAGGTGTTCCTCAAAGACCGTGAGCAGTATTCAGGTGGACCATGAAGACGTTGGTCATCTTCTAAGTGGGCCATGAAAGAAAATGTCTGGGAGCCACTGCTAAAGGGCATTTCTTCTGATGTTGGTGTCTTAGTTGAGAAGTTTCCCTTAAACACAAGTAGCTCTTGTATTAAAGAGTTCACTTATTAAAGTTAAAATATATGTGTTAATGTTTTAGCACTTGCTCTTTTATTGCCTTGAGACCTATAGATATTAGTTGATATGGAGTGCTCAGGACTGCAGTCTGATTAGCTCCTGACCTAGCTTGTGATTTATTGACAGAATCAGCTTACATTGCTCAGTGTACATGACAAAAATTGATCTCAAAATGGCAGCTTCCACAACCATAACCTTTATACGGTTAATCCTCTCTTGGATTAGATTGTTTGTTATCATAAAATAAACTTAATCTTATTTGGAACTTGCCCTTAAACTAAAAGTACTTCCTTGATTGCTTGCCTTTTCCCTTTCTATCAATATTCTCAATCAATATTGTATGTTAAGTTTTTAAGGCAGTTGGCATAATTACACCTGACTATGAGGGCATCTAGGGCTGGCATACTAGAGGTCATTTGTCTATTAATCTATTAATTAAGCTGTAATATTGCTGTCGTTGTTCAGTCTCTCAATCGTGTTCGACTCTTGGTGTCCATATGGTCTGCATCCATCTGTGTTTCTGGTTGTGCATATCCATATGGTTTTCTTGGCTAAGATAGTGGAGTCGGTTACCATGTCCCTTCTCCAGTGGACCGCGATTTATCTGACCACTCTGCAATTACTGGGTCATCTTGGTTGACCCTACATGGTAAAGCTTGCAGTTTTGATGAGGTACACAAATCGCTTCACCACAACAAGGTAGCAATCCAGAAAGGGTATGGATTATTATAAAGAGCATGCAATTAACTGCTAACCTGTGATGTCCTCCTATTAGTAAACTTTAAATCCAGGTTTTTAATTCCAACATAATTTATTACCGTATTGGCCCGAATAGAAGCCGCACCTGGGAAATGCAAGGAGAAAAACAACAAAAAAAAGATAATATCCGAATATAAGCCGCAACCTAAACCGCAAAAAGTTACAATTGCAAAAATCGCAAATCGCTATTCAATTGCTACAATTCCGCAGGCACTCACACCCGTAAACGCCAAATGTAAAAGAAAATCCTACGGGTTCCAAATAGGACCCTCAAGTGGGGCCAATGTATTATCGTAAATGCAAATTAAAAATCAATACTGCACTGTAAAATACGGAGAAAGCGATGAATGACATTACAATTCGCAACAGTCTCAAGATCGCAAATCAGCAATCATTTTTTATGATCACGAATATAAGCCTCAGCTGTAATTTCCAAGCTCGGAAATTGGAAAAAAAGTGCTGCTTATATTTGGGCCAATACGGTGTATTATGGAGCTAATATCCAACTACTTTCCTTTACTATTACAGATTTAGCCAGCTCCTTATAGGAATGAACATCTGCATGAAATATATTTATGACTATAAGGGTTTAGTAAAGTCATTCTGTAGTTATGTCCCAGCAACATGAGATTTGTGTACTTTGAAATATTATACAACACATACTCATATCATATTAATGAATGCACGTCTATTGAAAGCAATTAAAAGCTCTATTTTCACTGCCCAAAATAAAATAAATAGTCCCTGTATGGGTTTGATCATCTTCCTGTAAACATGCTGCTGAGACGTGGTACCAGATAGGCTAGGACACTGCAATACCGAGCTTATAAGCACTTCTTAAAAAGATATAGTACATAAAAGTAAATATATACACAGGTATTTAATATTCCTAGTAAAATTCAGAAACCTTCCATATCTCTTAAATGTAAAAAATATAAATGCATGCAGATTGTAGTAAATACTGTGAGGCAAGGTGAGAGAGATTAGCTAAGGTTATACATCTGGCAAAACTGTTTATTTCCAGTGTTCACATAATTTTCTAATTGGTATTGTCTTGGAGAAAACAGGCTTCTAGTTTGGATAACATGAGAACTTGAGATCCCCTCAAGACTTCTCCCCACTCAACTTTGTAAATCTATACCATTGTGTTTCCTTGACTTGCTAAAATGCTGCATTTTAGTGGAACTGATCTATAATCGGAATTTGCTCTAATTCGATGTTATTAATATATTAAAATTACAGTGTCATTTTTGATATGACAACTGATTTTCGGAAAAAATGTTTAGAACTAGACGCCAATCTTAGGTGATATGAGTCGCTGGAGTGCTCAGGACTGCAATCTGATTGGCTCCGGACCAGGCTTGTAATCTTTTGACCCAATCAACTCAAAGAGCTCAATGTTGCATGGCATCAGTTGATCTTAAATGGCTCCACCATAACTTTTATACAAATTGTTAATCTTTTCCTTAATTGCTCTTCAATATAAAAGAAACTTAATCATCAGATATAAAACTTGCCCTTAAGCTGAAAGTACTTTCTATGAATACTCTATTGTATGTGATGTTCTGAAGGCCAGTTGACATAATTAAATCTGACTAGGAGGGCATCTAAGGTTTTCATACTGGAGGACATTTGGCTATCTCTGCTTTATTAGTAAGCGGATGCTATTAACTGCAAACCTGTGTGCACCTGTGGTTTCTAATTTATTATATTATGGAGCTAATTTCCAACTACCTTAATTTCTTATTACAGATTTAGCCAGCTTGTGAATAAAACATATTTATGACTATATATGTTTAGTAAAGTCATTCTGTAGTTATGTCCCAGCATAATTTCTCACTTTATTAATTTTTATGACGCTCGCAAGATCTTGTAGAGAACATAGCTTCCATCAGGTTTTAATGGAAGTTTTTATAGTATGGTCAGGTCAGATTGCAATAATGCAAAGTTAAAGGGATATAGAAGGTTCCTGGATTTTACTAGGTACAGAATATACCTGTGTATCTATTTACTTGTATGTACTTTGTTTTATTAGGAAGTGCTTATAAACTGTGTATTTACTGCCTAAAACAAATGGTCCCTGTATTTGGTCTGCCCACTGCAGCGTATGCAGATCCAATCTTGGGGGACAACTGGCGAACAATGACGGCAATGAAATTGTAAGTGAGCTAATGGTGTTTGGTGTATAGTAATGTGTCTGATTTAGCGTCCCTCGTTTTCTATGTCGAGCGACTTTTTCGGAATATCCGTAGCTGTTTGGTGGTGTTTTGCGTGTTTATGGTGGTGTTTTGCGTGTTTAGGGACCTTTAGCCTCGTTTTTGTTTTTTTCGGCGGCCATTTTTTCTCTCGCTTAGAGAATTTGTTAGTGTCTAAACTCTTTTGAGTTAAATTGAGGTGTAACTTTAGTTTTCGAGGTCCTGGATGCTCCCTCTTGCTGTAGGTAAGCTTTTTATGTATGTGTTGTGTGTATTTGTTGTATTTTTCATGTTTTCATGTGCGCGTGTTGCAGCTGATTTTTGCGAGGTCGTAACGGGTCGTAACGTGTCTCGTATTTTCCTTGCGTAACGCCGTAAATTTCGCGAGGGTCGGGGGTCGCAGTTACTGGCAAGGAGCGCCTTTGGGAGGGAGGGAGAGGAGACGAGGAGACTGCAACCCTCGCTTCGGCTCACGGCTCGCATACTCACAACTATATATGTGATATCACTATAATATTTGTCGTTGTTGCGATGTTAAATTTTGCGTGCTCATCACGAGGGCTGCACGACTTTGGCTGCAATAAGCGAGGCCTAGGACTTAGGGCTCGCCGGACTCAGCCAGTTCAGGGGGTGATAAGTTGTGCCCCATGCTGAGATGAAGCGAAGGGCCCACAGGCTGATGCTTCTGGTCCTGTCTCAATTAACTACAGGAGCGCTCGGGCGACTGTTGGAGGGGGAGCGGGGCAGGCTCTGAGCGGGCTGCCCCCTGGATGTGCCCGAGCCTAGATGCTTCCCTCTGAGCAGATGATGACCCTGTCCCCCCACAGGCTTCCTCCCGTGTCCCCCGGAGTCTTCCCCGTAGGCCCCCCGCCCCGCACCCACGTCTATCTCCACGCCTCTCTTCAATCAGCACCCACAGGTGATCTGACTGTACCAGCCAGGCTGGCACATGTGGCATGCTCTGTACCCGGGGATGTCATTAGTAGAGGCCATGGCCAAACCTTGGTCTCGAGTAGATGGAGTGCCTGGGAAAAGCATAGGAGGGAGTGGGCGGAAAGAGACACAAAGGAGGGAGGAAAAGGGGGCAAAGAGACACAGGGGAGGGAGGGAGAGGAGGCGAAAGAGACACAGGGGAGGAAGGGAGTGTGTGGAAAGAGACACAGGGGAGGGAGGCAAAAGAGACACAGGGGAGGAAGGGAGTGGGCGGAAAGAGACACAGGGGAGGGAGGGAGAGGGGGAAAGAGACACAGGGGAGGGAGAGGAGATGAAAGAGACACAGGGGAAGGGGGAAAGAGACACAGGAGAGGGAGGGAGAGGTGGGAAAGAGCCACAGGGGAGGGAGAGGAGACAAAAGAGACACGGGGGAAGGGGGAAAGAGACGCAGGGGAGAGAGGGAGAGGGGGAAAGAGACACAGGGGAGGGAGGGAGAGGAGGGAGAGGAGGGGAAAGAGACACAAAGGGAGGGGAAAGAGACATGGGGAGAGAGGGGGAAAAAGACACTGGGGAGGGAGAGAGGGGGAAAAAGACACAGAGGAAGGGAGAGGGGGGAGAGACAAAAGAAGGAGGTAGGGAGAGACACAGGAGAAGGGGGAGAGACACAGGGGAGGGAGAGGGCTGAAAGAAATATACATGCAGGGTGCAAAGAGAGATAGTACATAAAGAGACAGAAAACACAATGACACTATATCATGCCGTCATTTTTGACGGGCAAGTGGTTAGTATATATATATATATATATATATATATGTATACAAAGTACGGTCACATTATTATGACCACCCAACTAATATCCCAAATATCCGCCGTGTGCAGCACGGACAGCAGCTAGACGGTGTGGTAGTGAGTCAGTAGGATGCTGAAAGGTTGGCAAGTGTGTATGGAACCATGCAGACTGCTGTACAACCGACAGCTACTGAAGAGTGTGTGGTGGGATGCTTGATGGGATTCAAGTCCATGGAATTTGGAGACCAGGTAATTACTTGGAAGTCTTTGTCATGCTCCTGCAACCACTACTGGACAATTCTAGCTGTATGACATGTTGCCTTGTGCTGCTGGGAGATCTCATCCGCTCCAGGGAAGACGGTCAACATATATGGGTGTATTTGATCTTCAATGATGGATAGGTAACTCAATCGAGAGTGCATTCCAGAGGTATGAGTGGACCCAGACAATGCCAAGAAAACATTTCCCAGACTATAACGCTGCCGCTTGTGTTCTTTCAACAATAGTTGCAGATAGTTTGTTCTCAGAGGTTTCGCACCTGACACGCCAATGTCCGTCTTGTTGATGGAGCAGAAAATGTGACTCATCAGAGAAGTCAACCCTTTGACAATCAGAAAAGGTCCAATTTCGGTACTGTTTTGCAAATTGAAGATGTTTCTGAAGATGAACCCTCATCGGCATGGGGCAGTGACCAGCCATTTGCTTTGGAGCCCCATACGCGACAATGTTAGCTTTACTGTCATTTTAGACACACATCTGGTAGCCCCTGGTTCATTTGGGCAGTGAGTTGCTCAACTGTAGCGTGTCAGTTGTCCCTCACATACCTTTGCAGCCAACACTCACCTCTGACATCAATGGCACGAGCGGCTCCGCAGTTTCGACACTGTTTATTCACAATGGTCCCATGTGTCCAGTCATGGGACAATTTAACCACAGCAGCACACAAACAGTTCACAAACTGCAGTTTCAGTAATACTGCCAGTGACCATCTACTTTTCAAAGTCGGATAAATTGCATGTTTTACCCATGACAGCGATGTTTGATATGCTTGTAGAATGCCTACATGTCACCTTATATACCCACCAAGCTCACAACACTTGCCATATTTCATTGGCTACGAGCTGCTGACATCAAAAGTAGGCAGTGGTAATAATAATAATGTGACTCAACCCTGTATATATATATATATATATATATATATATTTATATTTATATATATATATATATATATATATATATATATATATATATATACAGTAGACTCTCAGGAAAACCAGAACTCAAGCAACCAGATAAATAATTGAATATTGTACTTTAAATAGAAAGCAACATTTACAGGGCTCAATAAATGCCTGGAGCTGGGGTGTCATGCCACAAAATGCTTACAGGAACGTAGACTTCATCCACTGTACGTCTCTGCAATTCAATGTTACCTGGAAGCAGACATGCATGAGTGACTGAGCCAGTGCAGTGTTGGTGTTACATTCCCCGGGTTCAGCACTGCACCCTCCAGCCCAATGTACCTGTGTGGAAGTGAGGAGTGAAAGCTGCTGCTGCTAGAACAGCCCTCACTGACAATTATTCTTAGCAGAGTATCCAATGTGTAGCTAATCTAGCCCTCTTTTAATAGATATCCGGCATATAAAAATAGTTATCCGGCATCTACTATATATATATATATATATATATATATATATATATATACACATATACACAGACATATATATACATATACTATATCTGCATAGCACCCAGTTCCTCTCAACATCCACCCCTCTCAGCATTTATCCACAGACTGCACCCAATCCCTCTCAACACCCACTTCATATAGCACCCATCTCTAGCCCCCATATTTTGCTGTTATCCAGCCTTTTCTCTCTCTCCACTTCCCTGATACACATCCCCAGCATGCTGGACTGTTCCACAGTGTCACCTCTTGGCGCTCCAGTAAAAATGCTCTTTTTTTAAACAGGCACAGCCAAGTTGACAAAGGCAGGCCAGAGGGAGGAGCGTGGTCTGTTGGGTCGGAGTAGGGGCCCCAGCAATTGGCCCCCAGAGGAGGGACCTAGTGCATTGCACTGCTTGTACTACTGGTAGCTTTGCCCCTGAGTTCCATGTTCCTTTAAAGAGCTACTGTGGTCAGATCTTTTTTCCATACTGTCTAAAGTATATTTTAAAATATAACTACAGTCATTTGAAAAGAGGTACAGTGGTTCCTCGGTTCTCATCCCTACTCCACTCCAGATGGCAGGATTAGCTCCAAACAGGTTGAGTACCAACAAGCATTTCCCTTAGGAATCAATGTAAATTGAAAAAATCCGCTCCAAACCCCACATTTTTCACATTTTAAATTCACGTTAACTGCACTGAGAGGACTTGATGGCCCAATGGGATGGTGAAGGAGGAGAGATGTTATTGTTGGTACTTTGGTTCTTATAGGCACAGGCTACACTTTGATTATTGTAAAAGCAAGCTACACTTTGGCTCTTTTGGCACAGTTTACACTTTGGTAACTATAGGCACAGGCTGCACTTTGATTCTTTCAGGCACAGACTGCTCTTGGGCTCTTGTAGGCATGCTATGCTACACCTCGGTACACAACTTTATTCCAACATTTTTCAGTATGACACGTCAACTTTCGAGTAAGTGTTGAGTTCAAAGCCTATTTTTCCTCTGTGAGACAGGTTGAGTTCTGCACTTGATGAGAACCGAGGTACCACTGTATTTAATAATGTCTTACAGTGATCTTTGCTTTGAATACTTTATTGAAATTGAGGGCTTGTGCCTATCAGCCAATGTGCAGAAATATTTTGTACAAGTAATATTATTCAACTGGTGAGAACTACATACCATAGTATGTTTTAGTCATTATTATTATTATTTAGTTAGTTCTAGAGAGGCACTTCGGAGAGGCTGTTAGTTCCAAATTATGCTTAAACAAGTTCTACTTAATATATGTTAAATGCACGACAGAAAAATGCTATGTTCCATGTCTCTTGTGTGTAATGGAGATGGTGTGTTTCTTTGTTTGCTGCCATCTAATGGTCATATTTATAACACCAGTAGAAGTAGATTTCTAAGCACCAGATAACTTTCGCAATAAGGCAGCATCTTTGTAAGTGGACGTTTCTACGGCATCCTGGCAGTGTGCATATAATGCATATCTATGAAGGACTTCCCTCCAGTCTCCTAGAAAGCAGCCTCCCAGGTTCCAAAGGTTTCAATATTTTTGTTTAGTTGTTCAGCCGTGTCCGACTATCCATAACCTCATGATCACACCTTCCAGTGAACAGTTTGGCTTGATTTCCTATAGTATGGATTGACCGGATCTTTTTGTAGTCCAAGAAACTCTAACACCACAATTCAAAGGCATCAGTTCTACAGTGCTTAGTCTTCTTTATGGCCCATCTCTCTCTTCCTTATGTTACTACTGGGAATACCATATTTTGAACTATGAGGATAATGTTGATAATGTAATATCTTTCCTTTTTTTAACAGATTATCCAGATATATCCAGGTGCATTCATGTAAATCCTGACAAAAGCTGCCTAACTAATGTCACACAGAGTTATGTTATATTTCTTAACATTTAAATAGTATTTACATGATATTCACCTGGTACATGTCAGTCATGACTACGGTGCACTAGAATCAGCATCAAAGCTTCTCTCTACAATCCTATTATTTTTTCAGTAAAGGAAAGTAGAGATACTATACATTTTGTAGTGAGTGATCTCTTTTCAAGGTCAAGTTAAAGTAAAAAGTTAAATTTTTCCCATAACTCACAACTACTTTTCATAGTTTAATCCCTTTTGCTGCTGAGCCACATTTTAACAAACTTGATGTTTTTGTATTTTTTTTTTACAGATCTGCACAAATCACACCCTGTGGCAGTTTTTTACAACAGATCCCGCCCATTCAAAATATTAAATGTTTTTCTTATTCATTTAATTATTGCTATTTTTAATAACACAATTTTGAATTGTCATTTTTTCATTGTTTCTTTCAAAAAATAAAAATCTTTTTGAAATGTAAAAAAAAATATATATTTTATTTTTTCACATGGTATGAATAAATCATTCTACAATCAAAAAGATTTTTTAATTAACGTTTAGTAAACGACATTGCAAATAGCATTTTGTAAGTGGTTATTTACCCAACGTTATAATACAAAATGTACAATTCTGTCTAGTAACAGTTCACCTTTCTGAAACTCCAACATTTAAAATTCTATCCTTTCCTTTGAAAAAGGTTGCAATTGAAAAATAGAACAAAGTATACTTTACTAATACTTTTGTGCAGTACAAATATAATAATACATTTAGTTAATTGTTCTGCTATTTATTCTGTAGCTGTATTTTCACAAGATACCGTATATTTGTGGATAACTGCTGACATATAAAAAACTAAGATCTACCATTTATTAACTTTTTAAAAATCTTTTCTAAAGTAAAATTTTAGTAAAATGAATGCTGATTAATACATTATGTAGCTTTTCTCTGAATAATTTCTATATCACCAAAGCCATTGTGCTCTGTGTTTAAAACTAATTCACCTTCAATAGAAATCAGTAATGGAAACTTTTATACTTATTTGTTTACACTTGTATATAGTACCTTTATCTAGGGTGCTTTACATAGTTCTAAAATGATATATCATTGCTGAGATAAAGAGGATTTCATTTTGTAGAACAAACATAACAGAAAGAGCATAAAGTGAGATTTGGGTTTGTTGAACCAAGGGATCAGTACACATACGGTGGGAGTTAGAGTATATCAGGGTTGGGGAAAAAAGGAAGTCGACCTTTGGGGATCTGCAAAATATTTGTAGGTTGTGGCACTATCTTATGCGGAGTCAGAGTTTATTCCAGTGAAGCGGTGCAAGGAGGGAGAAAGAATGGGATGTATGGGGGCAAGGTGGGAAAATGATGATGAATGTTAAGAGGTAGTTGAATATCTGAGATAAGCGACGTAAATGAGTAAGGCTATGTAGGGATTTGCCGAAAAGGGTTGGGAATTTGAAAAAGCAGTGGTAGTAGATAGGGAGCCATTGAAGATGGGCCAGGAGAGTGGATGTGTAGATTGTGTGTGTGTGGGAGGGGGTACTGAATATGATGGTGTTTGTTGTAGTGGAGTGGAATACTGATAAGGAGCGAGTAGTAGCATGTAAGAGCTTCAATCTTGTTGCATAGGTAGTGATAGTAGGGAGTATTTTGCAGATATTGTAGCGTAACCTATGATATACAGTTAGAGAAATGGTTGGATTGAACATGATACCAAAGGCCTCATTCAATTGAGAAATTTTAGCTTATGGGAGCCCGTAATGTAGCCATAAATTAATTTGCTATTCAATTGGCGTCTTTTTTCGGCTGCCAACGATCTACGGGTTACGGGCTGAAAAACAATGCAGGTGTTACAACCATAACTTACAGCCCATCAACCCTTTGATCTTTCAAGTCTGCAAGAGTTACGATTGCTAAAATCGCAAATCGCTATTCAATTGCTACAATTCCTCAAGCCCGCAGATATTTACACACATGGAAATGTCAAATGAAGAAGAAAATCCTATGGGTACCAGATAGGTCTCGTAAGGTGGTTTAACCCCTGTTCGTAGCACGGTAAATGCAAATAAAAAAATCAATACTGCACTTTAAAAGACGGGGAATGCGAGGAAAGACATTAGAATTAATTGCACAACAGTCTCAATCTCGTAAATCACCAATCTCAAATTATTTTTTTTATGTGACATTTCTGTGTCATATCAATCTCGGGAATCAATGAGTTAATACATATCAGGCCACCTACATGGACTATAACATTTCCTTCCTTCATTTTTATTATTTTGTACATTGCAGGATTGCAAGTCTGATCGCATATCGGACCCATAAACGCTAATTGATTGACATGTAACCTCCATGATGATGGCTTAATTCTCTATTGGCTGTTTCTAAATGGGTAGTTATGGCCTTGATTAATTGATCATGTTCACGCTCTGAAATGCTACTTTCGATTGCATGGTTTACGGTTTAGGCTTTCGGCCCGTAAGTTGCAGGCTTGTTCAATTGAATCGCTCTGTAATTGCAGCATATATACGGCATGTACAGCGCAATCTGTGGACTTGCACTTTAATGAGGCCCCAAGATTTTGCACTGAAGTGGACAGTGGTGAGAAGCAGATGGTAGGACTTTGAGGTGAGGAGGTGTTACTATGATACCTAATTTGCATAGGTCATTAGCGAATACACTTTCCTAATGGCAATATTTTTTTTTTTGCTGACTAAAATATGAACACTGTCCTGTTATTAGTTTTCTGTGATAATCCCATACATGTATTCTGGCACAAGCACACTTATTTGAAGGAAGAGTTAACCCTCTCAAATGAGTTTATTCACTTATCAGTTATATGTTGGGAAGTTGAAATAAGAGTATTTAGATACCTGCCATGTATTAAAGGTTCCCCTGTCTCCATCCATGAGTCTCATTGCATTGTACACTGTGGGAGTACAAGGTTATGGGATACTCTCCAGCGTTATAACAATTTTTTTAATTTAGGCTTATCACATATATGGTTGTGAGCATCGCGGGTTGTTGCTAACGCTTGTGGGCTCGCTGTTGCAGGCATTGAGCACCAAAGACTCATTGCGCTGCTGGAGATGAGCGCCATAGGCACTAATCCCTACGACCCCGCATGACTTAGTCAGTGAGCGCCGAAGGCGCTCATTGCGCTCGTGGAGATGAGTGCCGTAGGCACTCATCCCTACGACCCGCGGGACTACAGATCAACAGAAAGCTCAATTATCCAAATCACAGCGTGAGGCCTGTAGCAGCAAAAAATTGCATTAAAAAATTGCGGACCGTAACACTTTGCAAAGGAAAGCCGAACTTAAAAAAAAAAAAATCTGATGCCGAAAAAATACAAAGTTAACGGCCGACCCGCGCACATCGAAAAACAACAAAAACACAAAATAAAAAAAAATCACACATAGCATTTGGAGGGTACTCAGAGGAGCAAAAGTACACGAGGGGAGAGGATCACATTGAGCGCCCAAGGAGCTTATTGTGAGCCACACGATGAGCGCTGAAGGCGCTCAGTGCGAGGCTCGCAATGAGCGTCGAAGTTATTCAGAGGACCAAAAGCCTTACATTGTGTGGCAAACAGCATTACCTGCCTTACAATTTTATTATTTTATTTATTTTCTTTATATTGAATGTGATATAATCACAGGTATTTGGTTTTCTACTGCACAATTGTACCCTCAAAGCCCTGCAATTTGCCATTAGTTTTAGTAAGAATAAAGTGAAACACATTAGTATATTATTATTTATAATATTATGCTTGAATTATTAAGCATCAATATTTCCTGGAGTACTATGTACTCTGGGAAATACATTGAATACAGAAGATATATGGTACCTAAACAGTATGAGTAGACGTCCCCTATACCTGAGTACTTACATTCTAAATGAGATAACTGGATCACTTCCATTAAAAGAAACCAGTTTAGTTTTAAGTTTTAAATTAACTTCTTACTGAAAAAAACAGCAGAAAGAAACAGCTCAGGGTAGGGAATTGACCATTATATTAAAATTGCATATAAACATAATTCAATTAAATTGCAATTCGGCAAATCTAAAGGGCTCTATATAATCACACAGCATTTTTTTTTTTACATATTTTTTTAGTTAGTGAAGACCTTGCTTTTGGATAGAAGTTCACTAACTAAAAACTTCTGTAAAAAAAATATGCTCTGTGCTTATATAGAGCCCTTTAGATTGACCAAATTGCAATTTATATTTATTTTTTACTTTCTAAAAAAACGTTTTCCCATGCATTGAAAAATAGGACTATACCGATCCTTTACATCTGTTAAACATGGCTATACATTAAATATGGCATACATATTGGGTTTCTTATTAGATTAACAATAATTCATTGAAATAGTAAAGCAACTCTGGATGAAACAGAAGACATTAAAGGACACATTGTTATCAAACAGGACATAAAAGGGATGCCACCCACTTAGATGTTTCAATGGTAGGATTCATCACAACCTCACTCCACCAGCTGAATTAACCATAACATAAAACAGTGGACTGGTCACAAGGAGCAGAAGGAACCATGCACTTGAATACAAATAAACTCAACAGACACATTCATTGTCTAGATTGAGAGTATCAGAAGCAATATGGTGACAGTTCAAGTTCGCTTTTGGTATGTTGAACTTGGTGAGAATATAATTCAACATATTTCTCTTGTTAGTCAAGAAGATCAAGGGATTTTTCTCTATTATCTTTTAAAAGAGAACAGAGTATAGTTGAATGTTTGAATGATTAATAAGATAAATATATTATTTTATTAAACTATATTCAAGGCCCTATGGTCCAGTCCATATAACATTGGCGTTTCTTCACTGCATTTCTGTGGTTGACGTAATTAAGGTTTTATTTAATACCTCCCAATGCTCCATATGTAAATAAGATAATATAACACACAAAATCTTATTAAAGGGACAATGAAATTGTCCAAGTGTAAACAACTTTTATTTTTTATGAGTAGAAAAAATAGATTTTTTGTGAAACACCTTACACTGAAAATAGATGGCTTTCACTCATCTTTAAGTGACCTTTTATAGACTTATTAGATTTGATGACGGAGTATACTACAAGTTCCCTGCAGCTGCCTCTCCTCTGGACAGTATAGCACAGGTAAAAGAAGGTACACTCTACAACCAAAGCTGAACATGAAAATCTTACCAGAGTTAATCACTCATATGTAAGGCCCAACTTCTAGTCTATATCTCAGAACATAAAAAGCACTAGATGGTGCCTCAGACTGCATTCAGGATTGCTTCAAATAGTTTGGTTTATTCATTCTTAAAGGCAGTGACGGCTGGTGAACTTTCAAGTTGGAGGGGCGCCAGAGGAAGACTTGGCTCCTCCCCTTACACAGACCGCACCCATTTTTAAACTCCTTCCCCTGTTGTCATATTCACCTTTATATGCCCCACACAATGACCTTATACTTCCCCCGCCCATTGAAATAGACTCCACCTACTGATTTTTTAATACGGTTCAAAAATTCTAGAATCTTGGGATTCAGGAAAATAATAAAATGTATCTTCTGCATGAATGCTATTACACTTACCAACAGTTGACTCTCCTTCTCGGGTGTCTTCAAGTGTAGTAGTCCAAAATAGTCTGCAGCCGCAGAGTGCTTGGACCTGGGCGTGATATAAAACAAACAAACAAATAAGAGAGTGCAAGACCCCAACCGTACTTAAAAACATCTAGGAAACTAAGCAAGACTATCTAGGCCCCCACTATACCTAAAAAACTCATATTATAAAAAGCGGGACTATATAGGCCACAACCGGACCGTAAAAACGGACCTTAAAAACCCACATTACACCAAGCAGGACTATATAGGCTCAAACCGTACATAAAAAAACATAAAATACCAACCAGGACTATATAGGCCCCAGGCGGACATTAAAAACCCACATTACACCAATCAGGACTATATAGGTCCAAACCGTACCTAAAAAAACATAAAATACCAAGTGGGATTATATAGGCCCAAACCGGACCTTAAAAACCCACATTACACCAAGCGGGACCATATAGGCCCCAACCGTACCTTTAAAACCTTAAAATATCAAGCAGGACTATATAGGCCAAAACTGTAACAAAAAAAAACACTTTAAATACCAAGTGGGACTATATAGGCCCCAACCGGACCTTAAAAACCAACATTACACAAAGCGGGACCATATAGGCCCCAACTGGACCTTAAAAACCCACATTACACCAAACGGGATAATATAGGCACCAACCGGACTTTAAAAGCCAACATTACACCAAGCGTGACCATATAGGCCCCAACCGGACCTTAAAAACCCACATTACACCAAGCAGGACCATATAGGCCCCAACTGGACCTTAAAAACCCACATTACACCAAGCAAGCCTCCCCTCCCTCTACCTCTCACCTTCCTCTACTTTAATGGCCTTGTGATGAGCGCCTTTGGCACTCATAACGCGCCTCGCATGAGAGCCTTTGGCACTCATTGCGAGTCTCTCCCCTCTCTACTTTACTGGCCTATAGAAAAGTTTAGTGTACTTACAAAGTTAAATGCAGGAAAGTAAAATCCAGCTTTGCACAAACATAAGAAGCTTACATAACCAAGTACACAGAGGAGAGGCAGCCAGGTACGGAGTTTGACCTTTCTGGTAGACTGCTGGATGGAAACACATGGTTGGGGGGGTCTGAGCTCACAGTTGAATCACAGCACAAGGAAAGAGAGAGACAGACCCCAGGGTATGATACAAATGCTTCAGCTAACCTTTGCTTTCTCCTGATTGGTCAAAACAAATTATGAATTTTATGCTAATCTTAGCAGGGATTTTCAGAGGTGTCAACTAACAAAAACTGCAGCTTGCAAACTGAAAATATTTAGCAAACATCAGGGTGAGTTTGTAAATGTTTATTTTGTTATTTTTTCATGCAAAAAATGTTTGCATACACTACCAATTCTCCTCTATCAGATGCATTCATAGTCTAGGAATCTTAGATATGCCCTTAAGTACCCACCACAAGCAGAAACTGGCAAAACAATTAGTGATATGCGAGAAATATGAGAATTATTATATACTAGCGACTTGCCCGTCAAAAATGACGGAAATAACATTTGAAGCCATGGCAATGCTGTTTGCCACACAATGTAAGGCTTTTGCTCCTCTGAGGGCCTTCGGCGCTTATTGCGAGCCTCTAACCTTGTGTACTTCAAGTTTCCTACTTTGCAATGATCACCTTTGGCGCTCATCGCGAAGACAGATATATAAGTACAGTGTAAAATATAATTTTTTTTTAGAACAGTGTAAATCATCCATTTTTTGGATGTATCAGAGCATAATAAAGTGATTTAAAAATGTAACTGCTTTGAGATTCCTATCGCTGTCAGCCAATGAGCAGTAATACATATGTGTAAGTGCAGTGTAAAATATACTTTTTTTTAGTGCAGTGTATATAAGACTTTTTTTTGCTGGTCTCAGAGCATAATAAAGTGATGTAAATCTTTAACTGCTTTAAAACTCCTATCGCTGTCAGCAAATGAGCAGTAATACAGATATATAAGTGAAGTATATATGAGCAGTAATACAGATATATACGTTTTTTTCAATTCCTAATTCCTAATTATTAAATTTATGTACATTAATAATGAATGAATGAATAAATGTATTAGAAAGTGTGAAGCATGTATGTATTCATAAAGTAAGGGCAGTGTAAATATGATATTCAGCCTATTTTTATTTTTTATAAAAAAATTTTTTTAACAATAATGAATGAATAAATTAATATACTTTAACTATCACATATATAGTTCTCAGCAGCCGGGCTTACCAAAATCCGTTGGTAACGCAATGGGGAATCTGCAAAGGCCGCGGTTGCGCTGGTGGAGATGAGCGTTATAGGTGCTCATCCCAGCGACCCCGTATGACTTAGGCAGTGAGCGCCGAAGGCACTCACTGCACTGGTGGAGATGAGCACAGTAGGCGCTCATCCCTACAACCCCGCACACCTTGCGCATCATACCTATAACCCGCAGGACTACACATCAGCACAAAACTCAAAAACACAATTCGAAGTGCGAAACCCGTAGCACAATTGCCTATAAAAATTACGGCCCGTAACACCTACAAAATAAAACCACCACTGAGAGAAAAAAAGAAATATGAGCCGCAAAAAATACGAACTTAACGGCCGCAACACACACAGCGAAAACCACTAAAAACACACTAAATACAAAATAAAATAAAAAACTATATACACACACAGCAAGAGGGAACAGCCAGGACAGGTGGGAATGAGGTTACACGCCAATTTTGATAGAATTTAAAGATTTTCGCCACTCGAAAAGCAAGAGAAAAAATGGCCGCCAAAAAAAAATGAAAACGAGGCTACACAACCCCTAAGCACGCAAAACACCTCCAAACACATACGCCTCTTACACAGACCCGTACGACCTACTAAATACACTATTAGGAAGCACGCTAAATGCTCCACACCCACCTACACATATCAATCGCAGCCATTGTATGACACTAACTGCAAACTAATAACATTACCATTACAAAATGCGGAACTACACAGCTAAACAAACGGTTTCCCCTCACGCACGCAGCCTATTTACACTACACACTGCACACATTGCTGACACACCTCAGCTCACCAACAGTGCAAATGTACATTGTATGCTGCAGGAACATCAAAAGAGATTGTTAGCTCTTCAGTATATTGCTTCCTGCATATATTAATTACAAATAGGTAAAGTATATTAATTTATAACTTTAATAATTAATTAATTTACATAAAAAATACATACACAGAGAAAACCAAATACAAAAACTACAGAATCACAATCAACGATAAAGGCGATCAGCGCAAACCTCACAAGCAGCGCCAATGGTGTTTACAGAACAACAACTACACCAGGGGAGATGTTTACAATGCCAGCCAAAAGGCCATCAGCGCAAACCTTACTGATTGTAAGCTCTCATAACCAAACATACACCAACCAAGAGGCTCGAAATGAGCGCCGAAGGCGATCAGCGCGAGGCTCGCAATGAGCGTCCATCGGTACTCACATAACCAAAATACTTACTTTGTGTACCAAACAGCATTACCTGCTTTACAATTCTATTGCTGTCATTTTTTGATGGGAAAGTCGCTAGTTTATAATTAATATGCAGAAATCAATATCCTAATATCAATATCCTGCAAAATGTACAGTTGGACTGTTGATGAGCTGAGGAGAAAGTGTCAGCAATGGGGAGAGTGTAGTGTAAATAGGCTGTGTGCGCAAGGCCAAACCGCTTGTTTAGGCAGTTAAAGCGCCATTTTACAATCGTAATTTTATTAGTTGCAAGTTAGTGTTCTAAAATGGCGGCTTTTTTCTATGTGTTACATGACTCTCAAGCATTTTCCGTCCGTTGTAATGGTATATTTTATATCTCCTACGCTCCTGGCAAAAGAGACAAAGGGGATGGGGGAAGAGACACAGGGGAGGGAGAGGGGGTAAAAACAATGGGGCGGGGGAAGAAGACACAAGGGAGGGAGAGGAGTGGGGAAAGGAGACACAAGGAGGGAGAGAAGGGGGGAAACGAGACACAAGAGAGGGAGTAGACAGAGGGAGAGACTCGCAATGAGCACCAAAGACGCTCACTGCGAGGCCCGTAAAGTAGGCTTAAATTGACGTGCAACCTCACTCCCAGACATCCTGGCTGTCTCCCAGTGCTGTGTGTGAGTGTTTTTTTTTTTTTTGTGTATTTCGTGTTTTTTGATGTGCGCGTTTCGGCCGTTAACTTCGTATTTTTGCGACCTCTTAATTGTTGTTTCTAAAAGTCGTAGATCCTTGGCAGTGTTTTACCCACTTCGGGGTCATGTAGCCTTGTGTTCATTTTTTTTGCTCACCATTTTTTCTCTCGCTTAGCCAATTTTAAAGTGCTGAAACTCCTTAAATTTGACTTAAATTTGCGTGCAACCTCACTCCCAGACGTCCTGGCTGTCCCCCCATGCAGTGTGTGACTTTTTTTTATGTTTTTTTGTTTTTTTTATATGTTTTTGGTGTTTTTCAATATATTCGGTTCTGCCGTTAACTTCGAATTTTTGCGTCCTCATATTTTTTTTTCTAAGTCCTGTGGGTCATATATTTTTTCTTTTAAGTCCCGCTTTCCTTGGTTGTTTTTTGCCAAGATTGAGGCGCCATAGAGCCTCCACCTCCGCAAATGCGGACACTCGCTTTGCGAGGTCCGCATATGCGGCCTGCAATGAGCCTTCTGCTCATTGCAGTCTATGTCCACCTCCACAAATGTGTCCCCTCCACTATGTATTACCTTTGAGAAAGCCACATGTAGTGTGCGAAACGATCGTTAGGTAGTTTGCTGGACCACATCAGGGAACTTCTTACTACTATCATTAGAATAGCATGGCTTGTAATTCACCCCCCTAGTCAAGGGCTATTCGTTTTTTAAGTCTTTTTTGAGTCCGCTTTACTTAGTGGTTTATGGCCTACTGTTTGTTCTTATTGACCAACCTACCTTAGATAGAGCGTTTTCTCCCTTCGGGCGGTATTAATAGGTATGATATTGGTACTACAGTGAGTTGGAATACTCTAGCTATACTTACCGTTGATACATTAACATATATGCGCCTTGTACAATCCTCACCAACCTAGCATATTGTTGTTGTTTATAAAAACTGTTTCCATTTCCGTGTTTTTAACTAATGGCACCTGGTTTTTGCTCCGTTAAGTGGAACTTGATATACTATAGTTAATCTGACACTATCTCCCCAATTACAGCTGTCATCTCACTAGATATCTAGTGTGTTTGTTTAGTCATGGTTTTGACAATTTATGTGGTTGTTACCATTTATGAAGTATATTAGAGTGTAATACTCTTGTTTTGGTGGTTAGATACAAGTTCTAATTTGTGTATCCCAGACCAGTTTTCAAGCCCAGGCTACCTATTTGTTAATGATATTGTATAGCACCGTTGTTTAAGTGTCCAATAAAGTTTTCCAATTTAACTATTTTGTTATATCGCTTAATTGGTGTTAAGCATCTGGAAACATAAATTTATATTTTTGTATATTTGTGATTTGAAACATTGGGGAAAATACATGTTTTGAAATGTATTCAGAAACAGACGTATATCCAGACTTGATCTAGTCTAGACAGAGTGGGCGCAATGTGACAGTGAAACATAGTTTATTCATGCACCCACATGCACTAGCATCCACAAGCACTCACATGAACACCTGGCGTGTCTTCCTAAAAATAATACTTTTAATGGTATGATTAATATAGGTTAATGTGTACACAGTAATTATGCCATTGTTTTGGATGCTACTTCTATATCGACAATTATTAAATGCGAAAATAAATGTAATTCTACATTGCCTGTCCACTACTTGCCAATATGAGACTTTTTACTGAGATCTTCATTCCATTCATATACTCGCAGCTGGTGGGACGTATTTAGAATAATAATATATTATTCTGATTTATAAATTTGGGAAATTATATATGATATCCAAATTGTTTATTTTATTAATTGTTGATTTGTGAGGACTTTCCCATGCACAGAAAACAGCTGATGGTCATATCATGTCCGCCAGTTGGACAGCACATTGAAAACTACTCTTTTGAAAAGCTACACATAACAAAAGCGAGAATGTTTTAACAATGTAAACAAATATAGCTTTTAATTCATCACCTTTTCTATGCAATAATGCTACAACAGAACCTTCTATTTTTGTTTCTGCTCATAAACGCCCTATGGTAGAAGAAAATTTTGAAAGCTACTGCTTTCATTAGGTCAAGCGGAAAGTTATTAAGTTTACAGGACAAACCTTCCTGAAAAAGTAACAGAAAGAATCAGCCAAGAAAAGAAAAAGGAGCAAAGAATCATAAAGTGACTGGTATTTTAAAAAGTGAATGTGCAATACCTAATACAGAAAGACACCGTGGAGCAATTGTGCAGTAGAGGTGATAGAGACTATGGCTCAGTCACATGGCTCCTGTAAGAAATACAGAATGGAGCGGGGGGGTTAAAAGATGTTTTGCGCTGGGCCTAGAGCTAAATCACTCAGTGATACTCCACCGGACCCCTTTCCATAACTACTCCCCTCTCTAAGACCCAGCAAACCTTCCTAAGACTCTTACACATTGCTGCTTCACCCCAACACCCCTTTCCTATATACCGTATAAATATATATATATATATATATATATATATATATATATATATATATATATATATATATATAGAGAGAGAGAGAGAGCATCCTTCCCTGGACAGCACCCAACCCCTCTCAGCACCCACCTCACAAAGCACCTATGCCTATCTCATTTTTTCTTCCCTCACAAAACCCATCCCTTCTGTACTTTGCTGTGACTTTGAACCCCTTCCTCCCTTAACTTCTTCCCTATTACACATACCCAGTGTGCTGAACTGCTCTACACTGCCATCTCATTAATTCCAGACCAGTTGGGGGCGGGGGGGGAGTGCAGCAAATGAAGCCCAGGGGGCTATAATGAGTTTGGTTGGGGTGGTAGGACCCATGGGGCCCCTACACTACAGAAAAAAATAAAATGCAAACATTTTTTTTAAAGAAATTACAAAGCATTGGTCCCCCCAGAGGAGGGCCCTGATGCACCACCTGCACAACTGGTAGATCCAACCTTGATTTAACTGTTCATGCAGGGAGCTAGTAAACCTTTGCAAGTGATCGCTAAGTATGACCTATTCATACTGCGACTGGAGATTTTACCTAAGGTGGGTAAGAGTTACTGATCCTCTTACATGTTCTCATAAGGCTCATAAGACAAATCCTTACCTATTAAACAGCTGCGAGCTGTGATTCCCTTTGGCCCTAGAATAATGCCCAGTTTTCAGAGGCAACGTACCCTGAACTTGAAAAGTTCTGAGGACATGGTTGACTGGCTAACACAGGACACCCAATCTTCTACAGCTTCCGCTCGGACCCTAGACGCACCATCCTCCTCAAGCTTAGCTTCGGGCACCTCTTCAGTTACCACTCGCCCGCCTGCCGCCACCACCAACAATAGCACCACAGCCGCTTCACTTGATCCGTCTGCAGAGTTATTTACACATCCGTTGGAAGAAATGAGTGATGTGCAAACATTAGTGCTAGAGGATGTAGATAACAGGGATATGTCCCTGTCAGGCAGCATTACACACATGGACGTACGGTCTGATGAGGATGATGTTGTACCCGGTGCTGCTTCCTTTGTTGAGTTGTCAGATACAAGTGAACCGGTTGATGATGACGATGCGTCTGTGGATGTCACGTGGGTGCCCGCTATAAGAGAAGAAGAACAGGAGGAAGACAGAGAGGAGGAGGAGACCAGTTGGAAGCAGGGGGAGGTCGTCGCAAGTAGCTAGTGGCACAGTCAGACAGCATGCATCGGCACCCGGGGTCAGCCAGACAGCACGCCAGTCAACGCATGCTGTTGCCACCACCAGAATGCCGTCATTGCAGAGCTCAGCAGTGTGGCAATTTTTTGGTGTGTCTGCCTGTGACAACAGAGTTGCCATTTGCAACCTGTGCGAAAAGAAACTGAGTCGTGGGAAGTCCAACACCCACCTAGGTACAACTTCTTTGCGAAGGCACATGATGTCACATCACAAACGCCTATGGGATCAACACATGAGTACAAGAAGCACACAAAGTCAAAGCTGCCATCCTCCTCCTGGTCCAGCATCTTTAGACACGTCAACCACTGCTGCCCTGCTTGCCCCCTCTCAAACATCCGCCACTCCGTGTCTCGCCCTGAGCAGTCCATGCTCATCTGCCCACAGTCAGGTGTCTGTCAAGGACATGTTTGAGCGTAAGAAGCCTATGTCACAAAGTCACCCCCTTGCCCGGCAACTGACAGCTGGCTTGTCTGAACTCTTAGCCCACCAGCTTTTACCATACAAGCTGGTGGAGTCTGAGGCGTTCAAAAAATGTGTAGCTATTGGGACACCGCAGTGGAAGGTACCCGGCCGAAGTTTCTTTGCACAAAAGGCAATCCCCAACCTGTACTCGATTGTGCAAAAGGAAGTAATGGCATCTCTGGCACACAGTGTTGGGGCAAGGGTCCATCTGACCACTGATACCTGGTCTGCAAAGCATGGTCGGGGCAGGTATATCCCCTACACTGCGCATTGGGTAAACCTGGTGACGGCTGCCAAGCGTGGCCCTGCAGAGGAGTTGGTGACACCGCCACGACTTGCAGGCACGCCTGCTGCCACCTCCTCTACTCCTCCTACTCCATCCTCTTCCATAACCTCCTCAGTTGAGTTCTCTTCTTCTGCTGCTATGTCTTGCTCCACATCAACGGCACCGCCCCAGCTCCACAGGTACTATTCCACATCCCGGATATGGCAGTGTCACGCCGTCTTGGGGTTGACTTCCCTGAAAGCAGAGAGTCACACCGGACCAGCACTCCTGTCCACCCTGAACGCACAGGTGGATCAGTGGCTGACTCCGCACCAACTGGAGATCGGCAAAGTGGTTTGTGACAACGGAAGAAATTTGTTGGCGGCATTGAATTTGGGCACATGTGTGTAATCTGATTGTACAACGCTTTGTGCATAAGCACCCAGGCTTACAGGACATCCTGAAGCAGGCCAGGAAGGTGTGTGGCCATTTCAGGCGTTCCTACACGGCCATGGCGCACTTTACAGATATCCAGCGGCGAAACAACATGCCAGTGAGGCGCTTGATTTTAGACAGCCCGACACGTTGGAATTCAACACTCCTAATGTTTGACCGCCTGTTACAACAAGAAAAGGCCATTAACGAGTATTTGTATGACTGGGGTGCTAGGACAGCCTCTACAGAGCAGGGGATTTTTTTGCCACGTTACTGGACGCTCATGCACAATGCCTGTAGGCTTATGCGTCCTTTTGAGGAGGTGACAAACCTGGTCAGTCGCACCGAGGGCACCATCAGCGACATCATACCATTTGTTTTCTTCCTGGAGTGTGCCCTGCGAAGAGTGCTGGATCAGGCCGTAGATGAGCGTGAAGAGGAAGAGTTGTGGTCACAATCACCACCAGAAGCAGCCTTATCAGCATCGCTTGCTGGACCTGCGGCAACGCTGGAAGAGGATTGTGAGGAAGAGGAGTCAGAGGAGGAATGTGGCTTTGAGGAGGAGGAGGCGGAAGACCAACCACAACAGGCATCTCAGGGTGCTCGTTGTCACTTATCTGGTACCCGTGGTGTTGTACGTGGCTGGGGGGAAGAACATACCTTCAGTGAGATCAGGATGAGGAACGGGACATGACTAGCTCGGCATCCAACCTTGTGCAAATGGGGTCTTTCATGCTGTCGTGCCTGTTGAGGGACCCTCGTATAAAAAGGATGAAGGAGAACGACCTGTACTGGGTGTCCACACTACTAGACCCCTGGTATAAGCAGAAAGTGCCTGAAATGTTACCGAATTACCACAAGGGATGCAGCACTTCCAAAATAAATTAAAAAGTATGCTTTACACAGCGTTTAAGGATGATGTCCCAGCACAACGGCAATCTAACAGCGGAAGAGGTGAACATAATCCTCCTCCTCCCACGACCACGCCGGCAAGGAGAGGACGCTTTACAGACGTGTTGTTGATGGAGGACATGCAGAGCTTTTTAAGTCCTATGCATCGCCACAGCCCTTCGGGGTCCACCCTCAGAGAACGACTCGACCATCAGGTAACAGACTACCTCGCCTTAACTGCAGATATCGACACTATGAGGAGCGATGAACCCCTTGACTACTGGGTGTGCACGCTTGCCCTGTGGTCTGAGCTATCCCAATTTGCCATAGAACTTCTGTCCTGCCCCGCTTCAAGTGTCCTGTCAGAAAGGACCTTCAGTGCAGCAGGAGGTTTTGTCACTGAGAAGAAAAGTCGCCTAGGTCAAAAAAGTCTAGATTACCTCACCTTTATTAAGATGAATGAGGGATGGATCCCGAAGGGACTGACAGTGGGCGATACATTTAATTAAAAAAGGCCTGATAGATGAGCTGTGCTGCTGTATTTTATCCCTGAATGCCGGATGACTTGCGTGACTTATCCGCCACCAACTAGGGTTCAAGACGCAATGTTTTAGGGCACTTTCTGCCTGGCAAATTAACATCAATTTTTTCTGGTCGCTGCAACAATACCTAATTTTTGCATTTAAATTCTTTTATTGTCAGGAGGTGTACAGCATGTAATGAAAAATAAAGCATTTTTGAACAGTCTTGCATAACAGTTGTGCAAAAATACATATTTACAATAAAGACATTTTGTGAAAGTTAGCTGGCTAGTCCTTCTTATTTTTACTTTTTAGGTTAATAATTTTTCTTGTTTTTTACTGTGATTGCAATTTAAGAGATACAAAAAACATGGTAAAACAGACAATAGTAAAGAGTATATCTGCAGGAAACACCAAAGTCCTATTAGCTATCATCCCTCCAGCCGTATTAGCTTATTATTTACAATATCTAACCTGGGCAATCACCCTTGGGTTAGCCTAGGGCAGGCTTCAGTAAGCGACCTCTCCTTTCCTGGGATAATTTTGCCACTGGTTGCTTCTGAAGGGTCTCAAGGGCTCCCCCACTCCGGTCCTTCCCCCAGTGTCGCTTCAACCAGTAACAAATGTTTTATATTTGTAAAGCGACCCAATGATCCCCCTTGATAGAGGTTTAGCTTCACAAATTTTGGAGAACCAATTTAAGACCGGTGTCCCCTGTTTCTGGGTCAGGGAGTGTGGGAAATGCCTCAGCCTACAGTAATTGTAATGTTCTGACAGCGGTAGCTCATGCTTGTCCCTCAGTTTCTCATAGGTGAGCATATGGCCCTTTACTAACCAGTCTCCCAGTCTATCTAGTTTCCTTGACCTCCACCAGTGTTGTGATGTTGTGCTCATGTGATTAGGGGGTTTGGCGAGTTTTTAAGGCTCTGAGGCAATTCTGATAGCCAAGCCACCTTGTCCCAGGTTAAGGGCCTTAAAGTGTGGTTCTCTAAATACACCCAGGCCGGTTGATGCCCTATAGAATGTGCTATTGGGAGGAAAGATAACTGAGCTGCCTTGTGGTAATATTTTAAGTTTGGACACGATAGTCTCCCCTCTGACTTATGAAGGTACATAATTTTCTTTGTGATGCGTGAGGGAGAGTGGTTCCAGATAAACTGAAATATTTTCCTTTGAATATTTTCTAATTCAGTTATTTAATCAGGATCGGGAGTGTTCGAAATATGTAGAGCAACCTAGGAAGGACATTCATTTTTATCGTATTTATTCTCCCTAGCCATGATAACCTATACTCCATTTACTCAGGTCATTAATTATTGTTTTATAAAGTTTGGAGTGGTTGGCTTTGTACAAGTCCTCTAGCTTAGGGGTTAGTCGGATTCCCAGGTAGTTTATGTGGTTCTTATCCCACTTAATATTAAACTTCTCTTGGAGACCCTGCTTCTCTACTGCTGTTAAGTCAATCGCTAGTGCTTCTGTCTTCTCTATTTTCAGTTTAAGGCCAGAAAACTGACCAAACTCCTCCATAGTTTGAATCAACTCTGGGACCGATTGGGTAGGGTTTGAGAGCATACACAGCAGGTCATCTGCAAATAGACATGTTTTGAAATGGTGATGGCCTATTTTTATACCTGTGATCCCAGCGTTGGCCCTAATTGTCTGAGCCAGAGGTTCTATTGCTATTGCGAATAGAAGGGGAAAAAGGGGGCACCCCTGTCTTGTTCCTCTTTCTATTTTAATTAAGGATCTCTCATCTCCCGGAATCTGTAACCTTGCCCTGGATGATTTGTATAATGAGTGTATGAGATTTATGAAATGGCCTTTAATACCAAATTTTTCAAGCATGGCGTATAGGTAAGTCCACTCCAGGGAATCAAACACCTTTTCAATGTCAAAGGCCATAAGACAGGCTTGAATTTTAGAGGCTTTGGTGTGGTACAGTAGGTTCATGACTTTTCTAATGTTGTCTCCCGCTTGCCTGTGGGAGATAAAGCCTACTTGGTCATTATGTATTAACTTAGGCAAGAAGGATGACATTCTATCCTCTATTATTTTTGACAGGATCTTTGTATCACAGTTTAGTAATGATATTGGCCTGTAGTTTTTGGTTCTAGGGCATCTCGACCCTCCTTAGGGAATAGAGCGATATCTGCCCTGTTCAGGTCTGCTGGTGTTTGCTTGCCTTCTAGAACTCTGTTAGAGTGACCAAGTGCGGGCCTTATATGTCTATAAATTTTTTATAATATAAATTGGTGTACCCATCTGGGCCTGGTGACTTACCAGGTTTGAGGTTCTGGACTGCTTTTCTCACTTCATCTAGGGTCACTTTGGCATTTAAAGTCTCTAAGTAATTTTCTTCTATTAAGGGGAGATCACAGGAATTAAGAAATCCCCTCATTTTGTGTAGATCTATGTGTTTTGTTGCAGTATAAAGGGTATTGTAAAATTTTGTAAAAATCTTCTGGATCTTATTTGGGTTTTTTGTTTTTTCTCCCTTCGAGGTCTTAATTTGAAGTATCCTATTTTGTGTTATTTTGGTTTGTAGTTTCCTGTCTAGTAACGGGCCAGGTTCATTGGCTTTATTGAATCCGATAGGAATAAATAGTACAACTGAACACACCACTCCTATCTGATGGCACCTTAGATTGCACGCGCAGTGCCCCAAATTTGAAGTGGGAGGACCGACCAAGCATCTTTTTCCATCTCCCGCTTCCAAAAATCCATGCCATATACACGTCCCCTGATAGGTGATGTAACAGGTATTAAACTGATAGGAATAAATAGTACAACTGAAGACACCACTCCTATCTGGTGGCAACTTACATTGCACGCGCAGTGCCCCAAATTTGAAGTGGGAGGACCGACCAAGCATCTTTTTCCATCTCCCGCTTCCAAAAATCCATGCCATATACACGTCCCCTGATAGGTGACGTAACAGGTATCAAACTGATAGGAATAAATAGTACAACTTAACACACCACTCCTATCTGGTGGCATCTTAGATTGCACGCGCAGTGCCCCAAATTTGAAGTGGGAGGACCGACCAAGCATCTTTTTCCATCTCCCGCTTCAAAAATCCATGCCATATACACGTCCCCTGATAGGTGACGTAACAGGTATTAAACTGATAGGAATACATAGTACAACTGAACACACCACTCCTATCTGGTGGCACCTTAGATTGCACACGCAGTGCCCCAAATTTGAAGAGGGAGGACCGACCAAGCATCTTTTTCCATCTCCCCGCTTCCAAAAATCCATGCCATATACATGTCCCCTGATAGTTGACGTAATAGGTATTAAACTGATAGGAATACATAGTACAACTGAACACACCACTCCTACCTGGTGGCACCTTAGATTGCACGCGCAGTGCCTCAAATTTCAAGTGGGAGGACCGACCAATCATCTTTTTCCATCTCCCGCTTCCAAAAATCCATGCCATATGCATGTCCCCTGATAGTTGACGTAACAGGTATTATACTGATAGGAATAAATAGTACAACTGAACACACCACTCCTACCTGGTGGCACCTTAGATTGCACGAGCAGTGCCCCAAATTTGAAGTGGGAGGACCGACCAAGCAACTTTTTCCATCTCCCTGTTCAAAATTTCAATGCCATATACACGTCCCCTAATAGTGGACGTAACAGGGATTAAACCAATAGGAATAGTACTACTTAACAGTACACACCTTATAATAACGCAGACTTTGTGGAGGTGGAAGACCAAACACAGCAGGCGTCCCAGGGGGCTTGTTGTAATCTTTCGGGGACCCTTGGTGGCTGGGTGGAAGAAGAGACCTTCAATGACATCAGTGAGGACAAGGAACGGGACATGGCTAGCTTGGTATCCAACCTTGTGCAAATGGGGAGTTTGCGGTTGTGCAAAAGGACTGTTTGCAGTTGTTTGCGGTGCATTAAACAGGGAGATTGGTCTGTTACTGTGAAGCGGGTGTAACCCTTACACTACCTGATCGAAACAACATCATACCTGATGTTTTAAAGCATGTTATTCCAAACAATTTAGGAATGTTAGGTGATTTATGCCCTTTATGGCTTAAAACCAGACTCTGCATCAACTATGTAATTTTCCGTGGGAGTTTTGCCATGGATCCCCCTCCGGCATGCCACAGTCCAGGTGTTAGTCCCCTTGAAACAACTTTCCCATCACTATTGTGGCCATAAAGAGTCCCTGTGGGTTCTGAAATTCGCCTGCCCATTGAAGTCTATAGCGGTTCGCCGGGTTCGCCCGTTTGCGAACATTTGATGGAAGTTCGCGCCAGCTGATCGCGAACTGAAAATTTTATATTTGCGACATCACTAATTGGCAACCCACTCCAGTATCTTTGCCAAGAAAACCATATGGATGAGCACAACCAGACACAAATGTGCCTGTCATGCTGCGTCCATATGGTCACTGAGAGTTAGACAAGATTGAACAACAAAAACTTGCACTTCACACGTAGGTATCATGTAAAGACCTTTGCAAGTCTTGTAAGCTATTTCCCTTACGTGATAAACCTCCTGTCTATGTATCAGTACGGTCTTAGGTGAAATAGCCTGAGGGAGCCATGTAAAAGCTGCTTAAATTCTCTTGTTAGAACTCCCTACGCTACAATTCAGCCCAGCGGGAGATCTTTAGGAGACATGTAATCAAGCTCTAAAACAGAAAGAAAAATGAAATGTTAGGCATAGGAATATACTCAATTTAATGAAAATAGAAATACCAGTCTTGATCTAAAGTCTAGATTGTCTTAGGGTTTGTCATCTATCATTGTTTATTTATTTTGGTCTGAAGAATTTATTTTTTAATTGTCTTTAGTGATAGTACAGGAGTACTGCTTATGAAACAAGTAAAGAGGTTGTAATACCTGCTTCTGTACCTTATTTATTTATTTTTTGTATCATTCAGTTGTTTACGGCCCTCCATGACCTAATGAACCGTAAGACACCAGGAAGTCTTTTTGTGCATGGTCATGCTGATCCACTTGGTTTTCATGGCAGAGATACTGGAGTGGGCTGCCAGTTCCTTCTCCAGTGGGCCACAGCATAAAGCTCCTGCTTTTCCTAACTGGTCTCCAATTCAAGTACTGACAGCCCCAACCCTGCTCGGCTTCAGGGTGGTGTGACCTCTTGGTTCCCTGACTTGGAATCAAACCCAGGTCGCAGTGGTGAAAGCACCGAATCCTAACAACAGAAGACGTAACAATTATTTTAGTAAATAGAAGATACATTAAATTCTGCTCTATGTTTAGTTTTCTAGTTTTACAGAAAGGAGACTTAAAAGGGCCACTGTAGATTGGTAAAAACTTCACATGCTTGTAAAGTATGTAACAAAAAACAACAAACATTCAAGACAGGAACATAAAATAATTTTTAGAGAAAACATTCGACTATAAGTTTCTCTGTAGCTTAAGTGGAGGGTTTTGCTATAAAGTCTTTACTCTGCCGTCAAATTCTGTTGTCAAGAAGCTGTTTGAAGAAAATGTGTTATAACATAAGTAAATACAGATTTTATCGGATACAACAGTTCCTCCCACATGTCTAATCGTTTTACAAAGACAAAATACCTGTTATCATTAAAGCAAAACTGAATACAATAGTGAAAAAAAAATCTGTAATTATTTTAATCATTCAAGATAAGTTCTTCAAAAGAGCAAACTAGAATTATGACACTTCAAGGTCCTCTATGTTATGGCAGTGAAGGTCCTGAAGATAATGGAGTGGGAAAGGGAGGAGGAAGGAGTGGGGAGGACTGAGGGTAGCTGGCAACTTACAATAGTAGTAGTGTGAGTAAAGTGAGAAGTGCAAAAATAATGGCACTGGTTGAGGAGGCTCCGAGTCATTGTCTAATTAAGTTTAACTGTAGTTATAGATCAAGTAATAAATATAATTCAATTACTGTATATAATTACAATAAAGGACTCTAAAATAAAAGTAATACTTCTTGTACAAAAATCTTCCATTCTATAAGTAATTACTAACATTAGATCTTTTGATATAATGCACATTCATGAAAATTCATAATATTCATGCAATGACAATGGTTCAATTTATTTGCATAAGCTGAAAAAAAGTGTTGGGGAATGTTGATGTAATGAAATATATTTTTTTATTATTAGATTGATTAACAAGATTAATGGAGGACTCAAAATGAGGGAACAGGCTGGATGGGGCAGACCATCTGAAAGCTCCATTCCCTCCAAGGGAAGGAACTGTAATAAGCCCGGAGAGTACCTCTAGTTATACCGACTGGAACACCTCCTCTTGCCTCATTATATTATGAGTGGCCGGGAAAAGGCTTGTTCTCTAAGGCTTGTTCTCTAATTTGACACATGTTCAACCTCATTCCCAGTTGCACTCAACTTAGACCATCCTAACCTGATCAACCACACCATTGCCCCACTATAGCTACCCTGAAACGACCTGGCATACCTATACATTTTAGTCAGCCTGTTACTCCATCTCAGCAACAAACCCAATCCTACTTTACTCTTTGCTTTACACTAACTATTTTACTTTACCAAACGTGTATCTTGGTTGACTGCACTTTTTTCAGTGCTTTTGTTAGTGCCACTTCACCCATCTGTACCATAATTATTTATGCTTTTTTTTTGCATACATTTCTAAAGCACTTTGCATACAAGTACAACAGATCCCATAGAATGTTTTCAGGGTACCTCTGCACCTACCCCACTGATATGTAAAGTTCCCAGGGTTCCATTGTATGTTGTTTCTCTGTATATTTTCTAATGGATAATATAACAAGATAACATGGTGTAAGAGCCATATTCTATTCCCCTATATTGCAAATTACACCATGTTTAAGTAAAGCTACCTAGCTATTCTATTCCCCTATCACATTACGAGAGAACTACCATGAGTAACTGCGGTCGGACAAAGTCACAAATAACAGCAAACTTTTTTGTTGATTTTTGCACTTCCGAAATATGAGTGACTCCTTTCCCAAAACCCTATTTAAATCACTTTACTGAGCCTGCGCAAAATAGGGCTGACCCGTAAAGCGTAAAATATGAAGCAAAATTTATGGGTGTGAAATAGCACTCGCAAATGGTTTTTAAATGATTTCTGACAGCAGGAGCAGGAGTTAGAGACAGTACAGCACTAAAAAAATAATAAAAAAGTTCATCATAATTTGACTCTTAACATTCAAAGAAACACATATGAGGAATTAAAACATAATACATATTTATTATTATGTCCGTATCATTATACAGCATCCAGGGTAACACAACCCAGTACTCAAGGGGTTAATATACACCAGGAAACCACATGTACTAGGAACAGATGCTCTAATGTATTTTGTTCATATATATTTATACACTTACTGTATATAGTAGGGGGAAAATAAGCTCCCCCAGCATATTTTAGAGTTTAATGCAAATTACACTGCTCAAATTGAATAGGGTTCTAAGTTATCATTATCTGCTGATGACACACAGATTTAGCTATTATTTAAACAAAGAGCAAATAATCTAATATCATGGATCGATGATTATGTTATGGACATGGGAGTAGGAAGTAGGGGGGATGAGGGGGACAAATCCCCCCTAGATTTCTCATTGTGTATATGTATGCATATAGAAGCTGTTATGTGTTCTGTGTATCAAGTGAGCTCTACCCCCCCTCTAATTATTTTGTTTCCTACAACCCTGGTTATGGATCACCTAGAGTAGATGAGTGCCAACTTCGAAACCCTGACAGACAGAGGTCCTCTTGGTGACAGGACATCATCATGTAAAGTCAAACTAAAAGCAGGATAAGGGGACTGCAGATACATTAGTAAGAACAAGATCAAAATGTTGGCGAGGAACTTGATTGTTAAGTAAATATCAAGTATTAGTGGCAATCAAGAATCTGTCTTTCACCTGAAAGGAATAGCAAGGATTAAGCACTTGATTCCTTCAGAACAATCAGGCTACACACCATGCTTTAGTGACTTCCTGGCTTGACTACATCTTTTAAAACATTAGATATTGAAATATTGTCATTGCTTGAATACCGTGATATTGCTTGAATACCGTGATATATTTTATGAATATATGTTATATCAAGAGATCTTATGTTAGTATTTTTATAGAATGTTATAGAATATTTTGTACAAGAAGTATTAATTATAGCACAATTTTATTTTAGAGACGTTTATTGTAATTATATACTTGAATTATATTTATGACTTGATCTTTCAGTGAGTGATAGGCAGTGGGGCCTTCTCACCCAGTGCCATGATATTTGCACTTCTCCTTTTACTCACACTACTTCTATTGTAAGCTGCCAGATACTCTCAATCTTTCTCACTCCTTCCTCCTCCCTCCTCCACTCCATTATCTTCAGGACCTTCAATGCCAGAACATTGAGGACCTTGAAGTGTCATATTTATAGTTTGCTCTTTTGAAGAATGTATCTTGATTATGTGCAAAATGCTTTTACACAGTTTAATAATAATAATTACAGCCTTTAATTTTCTTAACTAAGTTAGTTTTTATCATTTATGAAGAGTAAATTGTGTTTCAGTTAGTGGCCAACATTAAAGAACATTTAACCAGAATTCCAATACAAGATCTTACATTTTTCACAGACATTTTAACTAAGTGATATAACATTTGGTATTGTAAGTCCTGGTGCACCAATCGTAAAGCTGTGAGTACCTGTGTTATCAGGGGCATAGGACCTGGGGGGAGGGGTTGATGGGGGGAGAAATCCCACCCCCCCAGATTATATGTACAGGGAAGACAAAAAATACCAAAATTAAACAACCGTGCATTTACAGATGTGCCACTAGAGCAGTATGCATTTTCCATGTTTTTTTTATATATTGGGGGGTGGGTCCAAGGGGCATTGAGAATTTAAACAAAGAAATGTAAAAAAGAAGTTTTTAGGGGGCCATGTTTTTACCTATTTATATTTCTTCTGCATGGGTGAAGATAGATGGAAAACTATTTTATTATTTTCTGATAGCAATGAAGAAAAGCTATCACTGAAAGGGTAACATTCAGTTTTCTTCATTTTTGAATTTGTGTATGTAATTTAATCTCTCCAAATGAGTCACGCCGTAAAGAAAAACATTTCAGGCACTAATACTAGCTGGCAAAGATACATAACAGCACAACATCAGAGAAGATCCAGTTTAATAGACCTTATTTGTACCATGATTAGGTGCTGATTTTTTATTTAAATTGAATGTGTGCTCTCTAAAATGTAAGGAATGTTTTCATCAAAATCCTGAAGCTGAGCCCATTTTACAAATATTAGTTATTATAAATAAAATTTGTATAGTGCATGTAGAAGCTATCAAAATTCTGCTTAATGTTTTCCATATTGAAGTCAGACTGCCCAGTGCATAATAGAACACACATTTGCAAGTACATCTGGAAGTTGATTGCATATTGTAAGCATTCGCATACTGCTCATATTTCTGTGTAAAAAATAAAATATGGATTGCCAAAAAAATCAGTAGTTAAGATTATGAGCCCAATGAAAAATGTTGTCCTAAAATCTCTATCAAGAACTCCATATATATATTGTGACAGGTTGCTCCTGTGATCTCCACATAATCCGCTGAGTCCCAATATACTTTTATCTTTGCTTTTAATGAAATGTGTCCAAACAAACAATAGCTTATTTTTAGCATGAAAGAAAACTCTAAATGAACGGGCTTGCTTATTTGCAGGAACACCCTGACTAGCCCTGGGACCGCTTCTCGGCCTGCAGGTAAAACAGTACCTTTTCACACAGAGGGGTGGTACCTTTAAGTCCCGTCTTTCTCTCCAAGCTTGCCTCAATTCGCCCTCTTCGCGCTTGGCTTTCTTTTTCTTCTTTACTTCTTCTCTTGTGTTAAGTGACGTATACAGGGAATAAGGGAATATGGGTAGTTTGTAACTTGCTGACTCTGGCTGTCAAACCGGTAGAGACTTGACCAGTTGGTTAATTTGTTGAATTTACTGGACATTATACAATAAAGGATAATATAATATATAACATAACTTTTGCCTCAGTGGTACTTACAGCCCTATTAAATTAGCTCTACTTGAAAGTCTGTAGCTCATATTGCAGAAAGTAGGGCTTACTGCTATTAAATTAGCCCCGTAAAACAGGCCGCTGCCAACTTGTGAGTTAGAATGGTGCAAGGACGAAAAAAGCCTACTGGACGTGAACGTTGAAGTCACAAATCCGTTGATCTGTCAAGGCTGTAACTGGTACAATTCCAATCATGCTATTAAATTGCTACAATTTCACTTGCCTTCATCCCGTAACATGCAAACGTAGCCCAAAGGACAACGAGCAAAAGCGAGGACTCGCAAAGAGGGTTAAGTCCAACTCGTAGCATTTTAAATGCAAATATAAACCCACTACTGTACTTTTATTGAAAGGGAAAGTGATGTTAGGTCTTAGAATTAATAGCACTACATTCTCAAGCCCGCAAATCGGCCGACAAAAATACTTTACTTCATTTTTAATTTGTGAGTTATATCGATCTTGGCAATCAATGATTAAATCCATACATTGTAACTCTCATGTATTATAATATCATATGTACGGCTTTATTAATATTGCAATATTCTTTACAGTGGGTCCGATCACGAATTGTAATTGTAGCCCGTAGGACTTTGAAATCTAGCCTTCTCCTTTTCAGTGACGTAACGCTGACAATCTCTTTTTCCATTGGCCAACAATGGATTGGCGTAACAACGGTCTACACTAATTGATCCTGTGCACGGCCGCAGATTCCAATGTTACATAGTTACATAGTATCTAAGGTTGAAAAAAGACTTTCAGTCCATGAAGTTCAACCCATTAAGATCTCCTCTGATCTGCAATATGCGGATTAGTTATCAATTAATTTGTTGATTAAATAATTATTAATAGTATAGTATTGGAGGATGAATAAAGAGTTAGTCCCTCAAGTTCAACCTTTTTAGATCTCTATTAATCTTTTTAATGTGGACTATTTATTATTAATTGTTAATTGATCCAGAGGAAGGCAAACAAAAAAAAAAAAACATTGAAACATTGCCAATTGTCTCATAAGGGAAAAAAAAGCAAAATTCCTTCCTGACCCCAGAAACTGGCGATCAAATTTCTCCCTGGATCAATATTCCTTCACTAGTTATCTAGGATAGCCTTGAATGCCCTCTTTATTCAAAAATATATCTAACCCCTTTTTAAGTTTTCTATCGAATTCGCTGTTACCACCCCCTTTGGTAGAGAATTCCACAGTTTAACCACCCTAACTGTGAAGAACCCTTTTCTTTGTTTAAGGTGAAATCTTTTTTCCTCTAACCTCAAAGGGTGTCCTCTTGTCAGTTGAAAATCTCTTGCTACAAAAAGTTCACTTGACAAAAGCCTTATATTGACCCTGGATGTATTTATATAAGGTAATCATATCCCCTCGTAGACCCCTTTTTTCTAGTGAAAATAAGTTTAATTTGGTTAGTCTTTCTTCATAACTTAGCCCCTCCATTCCCCTTATTAGTTTTGTAGCCCTTCTCTGTACTTTTTCCAGTTGTAAAATGTATTTTTTATGAAGTGGTGCCCAAAATTGTACTCCATATTCCAAATGAGGGCATACTAGGGATTTGTATAGTGGCAGAATTAAATTTGCTTCCCTTGCTTCTATACCCTTCCTAATACATGCTAATATTTTACTTGCCTTTGCAGCTGCTGTTTGGCTTTGAGCGCTGTTACCTAGGTGGTTGTCTACAAGCACTCCCAAATCCCTTTCAATATCTGATACACCAAGATTTGCTCCATTAAGATTATAGATTGCATGGCTATTTTTCCTTCCCAAATGCATAACCTTGCATTTATTTGTATTAAATCTCATCTGCCATTTAGCCGCCCATTTCTCTAATTTATGCAAATCCCTGTGTAGGGAAAGTACATCATTATCTGATTTTATTAACTTGCACAACTTAGTGTCATCAGCAAAAATGGAGACACTCTTTTCGAGTCCTACTTCTATATCATTAATAAATATGTTAAAAAGGAGAGGACCTAATACTGAACCTTGAGGAACCCCACTTATCATATTAGACCAATCGGAGTATGTTCCATTCACAACAACCCTTTGCTTCCTGTCTTTTAGCCAGCTCTCGATCCATGAGCAGATATTTACTGCAATTCCTGTATCCCTTAGTTTGCTCACTAGTGTTCCATGTGGCACTGTATCAAATGCCTTTGAAAAATCTAAAAAGACTACATCCACTAAGTTGCCCTCTTATCCAAGTTTCTACTAACCTCCTCATAAAAACTAATTAGATTGGTCTGACACAACCTATCCTTCATAAATCTGTGTTGACTGCTACCTACGATCTTGTTCAAATAGACATATTCTTGTATTCTGTCCATTATTAACCCTTCTAAAAGCTTCCTAACTACACTGTGAGGCTCACTGGTCTATAATTCCCCGGATTTGCTCTAGATCCCTTCTTAAATATAGGTATCACCTCTGCTTTTCTCCAGTCATCCGGTAGAGACCCTGTAGTGAGTGAGTCTTGAAAGATTGGATATAATGGTTTGGCTATTACAGAACCCAGCTCCCTTAGTACCCTTGGATGTATTCCATCAGGACCTGGGGCTTTATTAACATTTATTTTCTCGAATCTCTTTTGGATTTCTTCCTGCGTTAACCAATTATTTAGTGATGGTAGTGTAGCCCTATTATGTTGCGGTTTCCCAACTACTGGTACCTCCCTTGTGTATACCGAAAAGAACCTATTTAGCTCATCTGCCTTTTCCTGGTCACTAATTATCAGATGGCCTGTGTCACATTGTAATGTTCCTATAGCTTCCTTCCTGGCCTTCTTCCCATTAATATATTTAAAAAATATTTTAGGGTTAGTCTTACTTTCCATTACAACTGACTTCTATGAACAAGCTATGGTTTGCGTCTCAAGGACGTAGCTTGCAGCCCACTCTAATTTAATATCACTGTAACTCGGCCAAATTTCAAGCCTGCAGCCGTTGCGAGTCTCACGTTGGACTTACTGGTGTCTAATTTAATAGGGCTGTTAGATAACTGATACTAACAGCATCCTCAAATCAGAAATATGTAAGATCAAAATGACATATTACAATTAATTAAAGTGGCCATTTATGGGCCAAAACGGTATAACCTAGAAATAATTGCATAAATTGGAACAATAACTGAAGTATCTGATGAACACTCATGATCTGTTAGCACAATATGTCTACTTTAGTGCCACTATCATAAATTATATTGCTCCTTGAGATATGACTTGCTCACCTGTTTATACCACGTGGGAACAAATATATCTTTGATGAATAACCTCTTGGGACTAGAGTGACCTCTTGTGCCTAAGCAGTAGACAGCAAATAAGCACCTTTAGCACTATTTAGGTTTCATTTTAACTCTATTACATTTTTTTTTGACTGTGTGCCTAAAAAAGTATAAAAAATATTATGAAGAGTATTTAGAAGAACACATTTAACAGCCGACTATTATTAAAATTTACAAAATGATTCATAGTTTCATGGTCATTAAGTATATTAAATGGATGGACAAAAACGTCATCTTGTTGTTGACATAATATGGTCTTGTTCATAAAAAGGTCAAATAAATGAGTCATCTGATACTAGAATATGATTGCTGTTGATTACAACTTACATTAAATCAGCAAAAAAACTCTTCAAAGAAAATGAACAGATATTTCAAAACCTTGTGCCTCATTAATGGTAACATCACTAGTGACTGTCTCATATTCTGACCAATGCTATGTGCTTATATAGAGCCCTATTCAATTGGCCAAATCACAATTTAATAAGGCTGTAAGACTGGAGTTCAGGAGGTATATGGTAAGCTTCTCTGAACAGGTGGGTTTTAAGAGAACATTTGAAAATCGAGGGAAGAGTTTAAAGGGCCATTGTAAGTATTTTTCATGTTAAACCTATGTTTTAGTTCATAATTAACATACAAAATACATATGTAAACTGCTGCAAATCAACAGCCTTATTAAACTGCGATTTGGTCAATTAAATAGGGCTCTATATAAGCATAGAGCATATTTTTTACAGAAGTTTTTAGTTAGTGAAGACCTTGCCTTTGGATAGAAGTTCACTAACTAAAAACTTCTGTAAAAAAAGAAGGTATGTGCTTATATAGAGCCCTATTAAATTGGCCGAATCGCAATTTAATAAGGCTGCAAAGCTTTAACCAGAAATCTAATATAAAAACACATTTATCTCACAATTTAACCCACACCTCTCTCATTGTCCTGAGATCTACTTGAAAGATTTCAACTGTGATAACATTATTCAAGCCTTAAAAGGACAACGAGAGAGGTGGGGATGGGCACAACGATAGAAAAAATAGGTAAACTGTTTTTAAAGCTTTGATCAATTAGTCAAAACCGTAGTTACGGGTTTATTCGGGAGCCAATGGTAAAAGAGATCATCATCATTACGTCACTGAAAAATAGAGGTTAGATTTGAATCCCTTACGGGTTTCAGTTACGAGTTACGATTGGACCTGCATTCCAGAAATAATGCCATATTAAGAAATCAGTAAATATAATATTCAAGTCCATGCAAGTTCCATTATATGTATTAACAAACCGATTGCTGGGGTCGATATAACACAGAAATGAAACATTAAAAAAGTATTTTATATTGCAGATTTGCGAGCTTGAGAATGATGTGCTATTCCTTTTAATACCTAACATCACTTTCCCTTTAATTCTAAGTATAGTAGTGTGTTGATATTTGCATTTACATTGTTACGGATAGGACTTTCACCCTCTTGCAGGTCCTCTCTAGCACCCATAGGCTCTCATTTACAGGTTACGGGTTTGAACGCTAGTGGATTTATAGCAATTTAATATCGATTTGCGAACATAACACTGACAGATCAAAGGCTTTGCGGCAACAGGGTTCAGATTTTGCCATCACATACGGTTTTTCTGCATGTAACCCGCAAACCATTTGCAGGTAGCTTTACTAGGCCAATTCAATAACTCTAAGTCTAGCGGGCTCTGTTACGGGCTACGGGTTTTCACGTTGGGGAATTATAATAGGGGCTGCAGGTTCATTTGTATTTTTATAACCGGAAATTATAATTATATTCATATATCCATTCTAATTGTATAAATACTGCTACCTTTTCAATGCCAATTAGACTAAATTATGCATATTTGATTAACTTGGCCTAGTGCACAGCTTGTACGGTACATATCTAATGACCTAATGTATATTTAAAATGTTATTACCTAGCATAAACTTTGAAACACCCGAAAAAGGGTTATGTATCATTCAAAACATTCTGAAATATCATATTACAACTTTTCTAACTATTTTTTTAAATTAACATAATAATGTGTAATTGTAGCAAAATGTGTGTTATAAAAAAAAAAGGATATTTGCATTATCTCATTAATAGCCAGACTGGGATGTGTTTGAAATATAATTATTCATTGTAGGTAGAATTAGATTTTAGTATGTTGACCAAGGATTATACTGGGAGTTATAATTGTGTAACTAAAATATAACAAAATGTGATATGTAAAGACTTGGCAGATAAGAAAAGACCTGCTAGAGACATAGAAGTTTATTTATCTAAGGTCTTATAATATGTAACACCTAACAGACTTGGGTCAAACTTGCACCATTTGACTGATTTCCTATCAGAAAATGTAGTAAAGAAGTGGTCATTAAAATAGGTGTTTTGTAGTGCTAAGTCACATATGACAGCTTATTGCTAGGTGACAAAAGTGACTATCCTACTTTTATCTGTTCTGTCATTCATAAACTCAACTTCAAATATGGTAACAACATTTTGTAAAAGTTTGTATGAGTTTTATATTGATTGCAAACTGTGAGAACATCTATCTAACAGTTACAATTAATTAAATATTTTGTATTACTACAGATTTTTTTTTTTTATAAACATTTAATAAACTTTCCTTTCAGTTTTGACTCATTGACTCTGGTCACCCCAGTCCTAGAGGATTTTTCATCTGTAACATTATCTATCTATCTATCTATCTATCTATCTATCTATCTATCTATTATATGGGCATATGGTGGTGTTATAAAGAAATGGAGGTTCCCCTTGCATGAATCTCATAACCCAAAAACTGTACCTGAAAGTACAAGTGCCATCAAACACATAACAGCTTTCTATATTAAAATTATCTATTGTTTTTTTTTTTATTACACCGATAGCAGCTAAAAACCTGCCATTTTACAAACACACTCCTGACTGTTCCATGATTAACAACATCTGCCGACACTGAGTGGTGAAGGCTCCTTGAAGACAAAGTTTTATAGTTTCTACCTGAACTTCAGGAATGCAGCAGGAGATGTTAACCCACAACTGTCATTTGTAGCTGATCCCAGCAGTCCTTTATCTGCACAGATGAATTTGTGAAGGGTTAACTCTATTTCTGCTTATGCTCTCTGCTTGGAGCTGCTGCTGTGGGTTTGTCTGCGGGCACTGCTAGTGACTCATGTAAACAGAGATTTCATTTATAAATGTATCTGTGAAAAAAGAACATATTTAAAAAAATTCAAAAAAGTATTTCAACCTGGTTTTATGATAACTTTACAGTGGTGTGCTCCAAGTTGTACTGAATCAACTGGCCCTTTATGCAGTTGGCTAGGATGCTTGGTCCAAAGATCAGCCTTCCATACTAGTCAAAAAAAAGCTCACAGCACAAAAATTTCATATTTACTTTATATTTGTTTTTTATATAACAAACACACTCTTCCTACATTACTTACAGCAGTCAATAAACACTATAATAACTATAACACAAGAGTAAATTAATTAAACTGTTTTTGTTTTTACTTATAAAGGAATATCCTAATTCTTATCTTTCCCTCTAAAAATAACTAACAGATAAAATGCACACTTAGCATAGAGACCACTTTCTCAAGATATAAATAGTGGGGGTTAAAGAAAGCTAAAATTAGAGAGAATGGGAGATAATTTGGCTCCAACCTCAAGTAACCTTGGAAAAATAATGAAGACTAAAGATAATAATGTGCTAAGAAGGGACAGACAAAAGTAGTGGGATTTAAGGACATGAGCTTTACAAGAGACATAGCCCTGAGTAGTAAACAGTTTAGTAACATTTGCATAGCCTTAAGATTAATTAACAGGCTGTATCTAGTTCACCACTTGTAAGTTCATTAAATATTTATTTATTAAAGATAACAATAAGTCCATCTGTAAATAGAAGGATTTTAAATAATTGGTAACCTGCTGGGTCTATGTCCCCATCCCACCTGTCATAATGACAAGTCATTGAATAATAAATAGTATTGTTAATCCTCCTTTGTTTGCTAAATCATGAACAAAAAACATACAAACAAAATCATTGATATTACTGAGTACACATATTTTTTGTGTTATTCCCTATTCCCTATGGTGGTCCCTATTGACCCCCAAAGATCCTTATTGCTATTTCCAAGGGACAGAGGCCTATGAGGCACATTTTAAAGATAGATGGTTGTGGACAAGTACATTTTACAGTAGATTTTATATGGGAGATATGTAACCAAACCCATAAACTGGTACCCAGTCTATATAGGATCAGAGCAGTGATGGAGCGCAAGCCGGTGCAGCAATTGCAAAAAGGAGCAGATAATAATTTTATACAATAGTGAAAGGATCACCTTGAATAATCAGACCACCTACACATTTTTGTGACTTTTTAATAAGGGGCACCAGTTTTGTGGATGAGGGGTCCTCAAATAATTTGCCCTGGCCCTCCAATCAAGAGACTCCACTACCCAGAATCAACTGCAAAGTTGGGCATAGACTAAATTATTTCCAAGGTGAGAAGCGTCCTGGGATACAATACTGTCCTAGCTCTCTGGTATCATGAAATGTACTCAAGAGACACAACACAGCATTTTTCATTTCCATTAGTTGAGAAGACCACATAGTAATATAAGTGTAACTGAGGTTGAGTAGACACTGCTCTACTGACTTTGCTGACCAATCAGTGTGCACTACAGGCTCTGGCCCATGAGAGTTTGCTGTTCCACAGTGGAAATAAAGGTAAGGGTAAGGGTTATGATTATAAAAAAGGATAGTAAGGAGAGACTTATAGTATTTAAAAACTGACTTGTAGTAGTAATGTACTTAATTCATAAGATTCAGTAAATATAATTGTGGCATACCATATACCATCAACATGTTCAAAGCAGTATGGATCTCAAAAGCAAGGTTGAAATACATTGAACTAGATTTGTCTTTCTCTCCATATTAAATATGAGGGTGTGACATCCAAAGTTGTAGTTTAGAACACTACTGTTTTCACCCTTTTTCTAAATTCTTCTAAATAACTAATATTAATATATATAGTTACATAGTTACATAATAATTAAGGTTGAAAAAAGACTTTCAGTCTATCAAGTTCAACCTTTTAAGATCTCCTCTGATCTGCAATATGCGGATTAAATATTAATTAATTAGTTGTTAACTAATTAATAATAAATTATTTAATTATTTTTTTATTTTATTTTTAATTATTAATTAATCTAGAGGAAGGCAAACAGAAAAAATAAACAAGTGAGACTTAGCCAATCGTCTCAAAGGGAATTTTTTTTTTTTATTCCTTCCTGACCCCAGATACTGGCGATCGGATTTCTCCCTGGATCAATACTGTCTCTCTAATTATCCATGATAACCCTGAATTCCCTTTTTAATTAGAAATAAATCTCCTTTTACAGTTATCTATTGAATCTGTTGTCACCACCTCCTCTGATAGAGAATTCCACAGATTCACCACCCTTACTGTGAAGAACCCTTTTCTTTCTTTAAGGTGGAATCTTTTTACTTCTAACCTCAAGGGATGTCCTCTTGTCAGTTGAAAACCTCTTGGCACAAAAAGCTCCCTTGATAAATCTTTATACTGACTCTGGATGTATTTATATAAGGTAATCATATCTCCTCTTGGACGCCTTTTTTCTAGAGAAAATAAGTTTAATTTGGTTAGTCTTTCATCATAACTCAGCCCCTCCATTGCCCTTATTAGTTTTGTTGCCCTCCTCTGTACTTTTTCCAGCTCTAAAATGTCCTTTTTATGAAGTGGTGCCCAAAATTGTACTCCATATTCCAAATGAGGGTGTACTAGAGATTTGTATAGTGGCAGAATTATATTTGCTTCCTTTGCTTCTATACCCTTCTTAATACATGCTAATATTTTATTTGCCTTTGCAGCTGCTGCTTGGCTTTGAGCACTGTTACCTAGGTGGTTGTCCACAAGCACTCCCAAATCCCTTTCAATATCTGATACACCTAGATTTGCTCCATTAGGATTTTAAATTGCATGGCTATATTTCCTTCCCAGATGCATAACTTTACATTTATTCGTATTAAATCTCATCTGCCATTTAGATGCCCATTCCTCAATTTTATGTAAATCCCTTTGGAGGGAAAGCACATCATTATCTGATTTAATTACCTTGCACAACTTCGTTTTATCAGCGAAAATGGAGACACCACACTCCAATCCCACCTCTAAGTCATTAAGAAATATGCTAAAAAGGAGAGGACCTAATACTGAACCCTGAGGAACCCCACTTATCACATTAGTCCAATCGGAGTATGTTCCATTTACAACAACCCTTTGCTTCCTTGTCTTTTAGCCAGCTCTCAATCCATGAGCAGATATTTACTGCAATTCCTGTATCTATTAGTTTGCACAATAGTCTCCCATGTGGCACTGTATCAAAAAGACTACATCCACTGAGTTGCCTTGATCCAGGTTCCTACTAACCTCCTCATAGAAACTAATTAGATTTGTTTGACATGACCTATCCCTCATAAATCCGTGTTGACTCCTACTTATAATCGTGTTCAAATAGACATATTTATGTATATTATCCCATATTAACCATTCTAAAAGCTTCCCCACTACAGAAGTGAGGCTCACTGGTCTATAGTTCCCCGGATTTGCTCTTGCTCCCTTTTTAAATATAGGTATCACATCTGCTTTTCTCCAGTCATCTGGTAGAGACCCTGTGTTGAGTGAATCATGAAAAATTAAATATAATGGTTTGGCTATTACAGAACCCTGTTTCCTCAGTACCCGTGCATGTATTTAGTCAGGACCCGGGGCTTTATTTACATTTATTTTTTCCAACCTCTTTTGGATTACTTCCTGTGTTAACCAATTATTTGGCAAAGGTAGTGTAGCCCCATTATGTTGCAGTGTCCCAACCACTGGTACCTCCCTTGTGTATACCAAAGAAAAGAATCTATTTAGCTCATCTACCTTTTCCTGGTCACTCATTTTCATATATATATATATATATTAAATAAAATAATAAATACAATATTTTTTTCTTACCTCTGATTCTATCTGGTGTTTCCTTGCAAATTAGCTTTTCATTAGTCCTGTTGAATACACTCACAGTATTGGATGCCACATTTCTATTCTGCAGATATAAACGTTCTGTGCATTCCAAGTCTACTGCAACCTCAAGAAATTGATCATCAGAATCCAAAAATGGTAGATTCCACTACAGCATAAAGTCATTTTTAAAGGATTTTATCAGATGTAGTAGATGTATATATACAGTATGTTTTATAGTCTAAAAACATATTTTCCTTTTTAAAGTGCAGTTCTTCAAAAGAGTGTTTTTTAAATGTAGGATTGCAATGATTCTTTATCTAGGGCACCAAGAACCATTGGCTCTTCCATTGTTGTTGTTACTGGTCTTCTGATGAATGGTAGAGACACTCAGTGGATTGCTTTGTTTGTATACTGGTAACAATTGTACAATGTTAATCTGCAACTTAAATTGACCTAATGCTAATATTTATCTGCAGTAGTTCTTACTAGTCCAGTAATCATGGACCTGATTTTTCATATTTGTTTTTTATCTAAATATTTTACACATTTAATATGTTTCTAATAAATTGTATTTTACAAGTTTCTATCCGGTTTATTCTTTTTCCATAGCTGTCCCACTGTGGGTGGGCTGTTACATCTCTAGAGGCCTTTGGCTGGGTCGGATATTCTGTTTTCCTTCTCTCACATAGATAATATATATTCATTAATTCTGTCATCACAGCTGGTCTATTTCCTCTTGCTTGTTTGACTGTAATATATAGCAGTATATTACAAAGTACCGATTGTTTTATTGTCTTGCCGAAAATCAAGCTCTTCGCAGTCAGTGATACCTTTTGAGACCACAGTAATATATTTGATTACTGTAGAAATATTAAGTAAACAGCCTGTGATACCTTATAAGTAACATCAGATTTACATGTAGTTTCAAATTCCTTAGACACTCATAAATTAAATTCTTCAGTATTAACATCCTAAGCAAACCTTGTTTACCTTGAGACCCAGGAGAAATTAATTGTAAAACTCCAGCACATGACAAACCTGTGAGTGTATCTACTCTAAACCCATGTCTATGTGCCTGTTGAGAAACTCTCACTGGTGCTAAGTTTCATTTTAAAGTGAAGATTAGAAAAGCACAAGATAAGCTTTATCAAGATAAGCTTTACCAAGAAAGAACTGTACAGTTAGCTTGATACATTATGACTATCTACATAAACTAATAGTAAAGATGAGTGCTAAACAAACATGGGACATGCACAGAAGGTTGACTTAATACCCCAATCAGAATAAGCTGTGAAGATTCAAGAAAGAAAACACTAAAGAAGCATTTCACAAGACCAGACTATCCATACTAAAGCATTCTATAGCAATAAATAGCAAAGTACAATCAAATATTATAATGTAATAGGTTTTATTTTAAAAAGGCTTATTGAGTTGTGTCTAAAAAGCAAAGCGTACATTGTTATTCCTAATAACTTTTCATGTAACATAATGGTTACTGCAATGGTGGTCAACTCGGTCCTATGAGTACTGCCAACAGTCCAGGATTGCAGTATCTGTCTGCTTATATATGTTGGTTCTCTCTGATTGAGCCCATTTGTGTCAAATGAATGAATGTAATTGAGTGGCTAACTTTCTTCAATCGCAGAAAACCTAAATAGACAAACACATAGATAGTGTAGTTCTGTACTGTTGAGAGAACTCATAGCTCTAAGTTCACCACCGCTGGACTAGTGTGTTATTAATTATTACATTTTTGGGGACTTTTTAATAAGGGGCACCTATCTTGTGGATGAGGGGTCCTCAAATAATTTTGCCCTGGCCCTCCAATCACTAGTTCCCTCACTAGATGAGAGCAGACTCTACTCCTCAGAATCAACTGCAAAGCTGGGCAAAGCTGGGTATTAGTTCGAAACAGTCCCAGACAAAGTGAAACAGGTTCAAAGCTTCACAGACAATTTTGCATGGTGAACAAAGTAACCAGACCATGCATACATATTTTCAGTGTGGTGCAAAATGATACAGAGGGGGAAGAGACTAAGAGAAAATAAAATAAGAGACCTAAATACCACCTAACAATGTAGAAAAATGCATAGCACTTACATTTGTTTATATCTGGTCAGAACAAATATCACCTAGGAGAAGAGAATGCCATTTACTATACACAACAAGTGTCATTGAAATTTTAAAAGTTAGCATTACACAGCTTTTGTATTGTATGTGTTAAAAAAAAAGGATGGATATGCGTAGTTTCAATAGATGAAAAAAAAAAAATGGGTGTTTAGCACCTTTTGGTATATTAGTCTTGGGTCTAAAGTACAGGAGTATTTTAGGGAAACTTATATAAAATCTTTATTCAATTTCATAACTCCGCCATATATAAAATCTATACCCTTTCTCTATTGATCTCCAAATAAGTATGCAAAAAAATTTAAACTTGGAAATAAAAGTGTTATTCTTATATGATATCTAGCAACAATTTTCCTCAGTCTTTCTTGTATATATACCGAAATGTCTTGGATTGCCTGAATAATCTATAAACCATTAGTTCTATAGCAGATTACTTTGTCTTATTGCCTTTTACCCCACCACTAAATATCATATCACAGTCACCATCCAATTGGTATTTATATCTAAATCACCATCAATTAGTCATAAGAAAGTGATAGTATAAAGAGCAGGCCTATGACCTCACTGGGCACCCTGCCTGAAGGGCTCACTAAGTGAAGCCCCAAAACTGACTAGTATGGTGTCATTAAATAGGTAAGAAAGAGAAAAGAGAAAAACTGGTCAGTAATTTCCAAGAAACCATAAACTCAACACCTCTGTACTGAATGCTATTGGATAGCTTGGTGGAGGACTAAAGGCTTGCCATTAAAAACTAGGTATACTGGCTTTTAGGAGAACAAAGACCTTCTAATAGTCACTGTGAAATGGATGGCTGTACAGGAATGGTCCTCAGTAGTATTTCTGACACAATACATAGGAGGCTTTCATGTGGTTGGAAGTTTTACTGCAATCTTTGTCATTTACAAATATTACTTTCAATAAAATAAAGAAAACAAAAATCTACATAAACGTACAGACTATAAATGGAGAACACCCTCTCTAAGCCTGTGCAGCTTGTCGCCACAGGGGAAAACACATATGCAATTACAGTCAGTTTATGCAGGAATCATTTCTCTTAAGCGATAGCCTCTTATGGAGTACTGTCCCGCCCTTCACCACAAGTACTCCCCCCAGGGACCCTTTTATATGGCAGCACCTATGCTGCTCAGGAAGTCCCCGCTCTCAGACTTTTCCCCGGGGTTTAACATACTATATACTTCTGTACCTTTTTATCCGGGTCTGTCACTTTAAACCACTTGCCTTTGTCCCAGCCTAGTGTCCACCTCTCTGGGTCTCTCTCTCCTGCTTGCTCTGTCCCAGCCTGGGTATCCACCTCTCTGGGTCTCTCTCAGCAGCAGTCCAAACAGCCTTCTCGCACTGGCTCTTGTGTCCAGCAACTTTAACACTTTTCTCTATGTGTCTTTGCAGTTTCTTTCTTTCTTTCTAAGTCCCACAAACTCTCATCGAACTGACAGTCTCAACTCCTCCCTCAGCACTCACTGTGTCAGGCCAGCCAGGCCTGCATGGGAAGGCCTCATATCTCCTTTCCAGACCTTTAAATGCTGTTCCACCTGGGCTTATTAAGACTATGCAGGAGTTTAACTCTGTCACTCCTTTATAGAACTCTCCAAAGTGCTGTAACTTGCACCATCCACTGGGACATTGTCTTACACACCCTCCCCCTCAGCTCAATAAGATGGGATTGAGCGACTAGTGCCGAGAGGCCGTTAAAGCCGTACATGGCAAACATATGGTGATGCAGCTCCAAGTCGAGACAGTAATGCAGCTCCAGGTTGAAACATAGCCACCCAACGACCAGTGGCCTCTTTATTCTGTACAACTATTCACCCATCAAGACAGCTCCGTCATGCACCTCTTTCATCCTTTGTGCCATCTGCATGGAAGCATTCAGCAGTGATCAGATGGCCACCTGGAGAAACATCTCGTCTTCTTCCTTACGCATAATGGTCTCCCCTTCACAGTGGATTTCAGTGTCTGGCGCAACTATACAGTATGGGCTTGGGTCAGTCTCCAACATCTTGAGCCCAACAGCACGCATTCGTCCATGAACCCGGAAGACACAATTTTCTTTGCCATACTTCACATCTGAACATGGCTGGATACTGATAACATCTTCGAACCACACCCTCAGGTTATTACACACAACTCTGTTCATGTAGAACTTCTCATCTGAGGAGGTGCCATCCGAAAGAACAATCCATACAGCTTCCCATCTCTTCTTCCCTTTCAGAAGAGCCATGGCCAGAGACAGCAACACCACGCTGTTATCTTTATTGATAGCGTCATCTAAAATTAACCAATTGGGCCGGGACTTCTATTTCAACATTGCTGTGGAAAGGTCATATGTTTTAAAATCTGAGCCCAAGGTCATGGTCCTGTCCGCTCCCCGAGAACTCTGCATTCTCCACTTCTGGCTGTCCGAAATCCATCTCACAAACCACTTTGGGGCAACTCCAGACATTCTGATTCTCTGTGAAGCTTTGGACAAGAGTGTTTTGTTTTAAACTAATGATCAGGACTTCTTTATTCAATATAGAACTGTGAAGCTTCTGCGCCTCGTGTTGCCTACTGACATCTTTCTCGTTGAGGTTTAATTTTTTTCTCTCTCCAACACTTCCACATTACTCCATTGTTCCGCTAATACCACTAGATGGGATTGGTGTCTGGTTTAGGCAACAACTGACTCTGTTACCAGTCTGTGTAACCCTTGGTCAGGATCTGTGACATTTTGAGCTGGTTGTGCTGCCTTCCTCAGCTCCTTATGTAGAGTCTCCAACTCTCTCTTATTAGGTTCCCTATTTTCATTATTTTAGTCGTTACGGTATAGCAACTTTATCGGCTGTTTCTCTTCCAACTTTTCCTCACAAATAACTTTGCAGTCCGGCAAACTGTCTGGTACCCATGATTTAAGAGAAGAGATAACCTGGCTCATTCTGTTCCAGGTGGTCCCATTGTCTGGCTGAACACTCTCACCACACTGTATCAGCTTTATATTGCAATCTTGTTTCCGGTCTGGTACGGTATCCTTACTAGGCTCCACCAGAATATGTTCTCTCAGGGCTGCTTCTAGCTCTTGGCTCTGCACCTCATCTTTCTTTCTGCTCACAGCAGGCATACTCTGTACCACTGGGCTTCCAATCCTGCAAGGTCTGCAATTCCCCACCTCTATCAGGACGAATCTCTCAAACTTTTCATCTTGCTGGAATGTCTCTAGTGGGACAGCAACTTCAGGCTTACACTCAACCCATAGGCTAGTACACATCTTAGTAACCTTTAGAATTTTTGGTTTCTTAAGAAAGCTTATTATTTCAGCATCCTTAGCTTTTACCCATATTTCATCTTCTTTGAACTGCTTCTCTTCATCTTTTCTCTATTTTTATACTTTGCCTCCAAGGCACCCAGCTTTTCATCTTTCTTTACTTCCTTAAGCTGTATTTTCTCCTCTTTTGCTTGTAAATTCAGTTCACTCTGCTGACACTGAATCTCTGGCTGTATATTCAACTGAAGAATTACCTCTCTCTTTTTCTTCAGGTCCTCCCTGGATATCTCTGACAGCTCTGACAACCTTTCTTCATCCTTCTGTTTCTAGTGTACAAGCTCCTTCACTATCTCATGCATATGAGCTTTCTTTGGACATAGCTCTGTGTTCAACACGGCGTCTTGTGTATATCCAGACTCTTTTCTTCCTTATCTTTTACTTTGGTAAGGATTCCAGTTTCTTCGTCATATTTAGGGCATTCTTCCATTGTGAGTACACTGGCTATATTCATCCATTTGATCTCTCCTTTCTCTGGGTCAGAGATCTTTGTCAAGCACTTCCTTTCTCTAGTATTCTCCACCTCAGGAGTATTCACCAAGGACAGCTGGCGGTGTTGGTCCAGGTTTCTTATGAAGGCATCTTCATTGCACTCTCATCAAACTGACAGTCTCCACTCCTGCCTCAGCACGCACTGGGTCAGGCAAGCCAGGCCTGCCTGGGAAGGCCTCATCTCTCCTTTCCAGAACTTTAAATGCTGTTCCATCTGGGCTAATTAAGACTATGCAGGAGTTTAGCTCTGTTACTCCTGTATAGAACTCTCCAAAGTGCTGTAACTTGCACCATCCAAGCTGCATCGTCTCACAACACTAATTTGCTTTCTATAGGTTCCGTACACATCGTTCAGTGTCGGCAGCTCCTCTTTGTCAATCACTCCACTTACCCTCCAGAATAAAGTTTAAAATCTTGACCCTAACTTATAAAGCCCTCAACAATAGCGCACCCCCATACATCTCTGCTCTCATCTCCAAATACTCTCCCACTCGCCCTCTTCGTTCTGCTAACGACCTTCTTCTTTCTACCACTCTTGTCACCTCCTCTCACTCCCGCCTCCAGGACTTTACTCCTATTCTCTGGAACTCCTTGCCTCACTTCACCAGACTATCCTCCTGCCTTAAATCCTTCAAAACATCAATAAAAACGCACCTCTTTAAAGAAGCCTATAACCTTCCTCCCTAACATGCTCAGCACTACTCTCTCCCTACTGTACCACATACACACTTCAACCTTTAGATTGTAAGTCTGCGAGTTTCAATCCTGCAAGGGAAAGCGCTATGGACACCGGATTCCAAGCTCAAAGACAGGTGCCTCCATTCATTGCAATGTGTGAATCTTGAACTTGTAACTTAACTTATGTATAGCGCTACGGAATATGTTGGTGCGTTACAAATAAACGATAATAATAAAAAATAATAATAACATCCATACACCTATATTGTGCCTGAAAAGGATGTCCTAATTCGGGAACCTCATAGCATAGTTCTTTGGTACACTCAGAGATCATTATCTGGCCCAGGCTATACAAGAGTCTACTAGAAATTAAGCTATCTTGGATTTAGTCATCACAAATAATATTGATATAGTATCAAATGTTGGAATAGGACAACCTTTGGGAAACAGTGATCACAACACAGTCTAATTTGAGATTGAATTAAAAAACAAAACTTTACGGGGCCAACAAAAACTCTCAATTTTAAAAGGGCAGATTTTTAAAATAAAACGTATAGCCTGGGGCAGAGAACTGAAAGGTAAAAATACTGACCATAAATGGACAACATTCAAATCGTTACTATACATACTTATCACCATATACCACTAGTAACTTGCCCGTCAATAATGACGGGAATAAAATTGTAAGGCTGGCAATGGTTTTGATCCTCTGAGCACCTTTGGTGCTCATTGCGAGCCTCTCCCCCATGTACTTCAACTTTACTGTTTTGCAATGATCACATTCGGCCCGCATTGTGAGCCCCACGATGACCGCCTTTGGCACTCATTGCAAGGCTCTCCCGCTCATCGCGTGGCTCTCAATGAAATTGAACGTCAAACATTACTGCAATAAAATTGTAAGGCTGGCAATGCTTTTTGCCACACAATTTGAGGCTTTTGCTACTCTGAGCACCTTTCGGCGCCCATCGCAAGCCTCTCTCCCAATGTACTTCAACTTTCCTGCTTTGCAATGATCACCTTCGGTGCTCATCACAAGCCCCAGAATGAGTGCCTCCAGCGGTCATTGCAAGCTTCTCCCACTTGCTGTATTCATCTCGAGCCCTGAGATGAGCGACTTTGGCGCTCATTGCGAGCCTTTCCTCTCGCCTACTCTACGGGACGCTCATTGCAAGTTTAGTGCTTGGGAATGCCATGTGTCTCTTTCCATCCTCTCCCCCTGTTCCTTCCCTATGTCTTTCTCCTCTGTGTGTGTGCTGAATGTTTGCGTGGCACGCGGTGACTGCCGTTGGTTTTATTTTCAAAGTCCTGCTTGCCTGGCGTTGTTCTGGTAGGTGTTAGTGTTTCGGTGTGGTGTATTTTGTAAGTTCTGTGAGCCTGGCGTTGCTGAGCCTCATTTTCCTGTTGTTTCCGAAATTTTACGTTTTTTGTCCGCCACTTTTCTCCTCGCTTAGGCGATTTTTGAGTGATGAAAAAAGCCATATATGGGTCTAATTTGTTTGCAACCTCACTCCCAGGATTCCTATCTCCCCCTTGTGCTGTGCGTGAGTGTGCTATAATGTTTTGTACAGGATTTCCTTATTTTAGTTTTTTTTTATAGTTACGTGCTTGAACCACTGCTACGCCACTGGCGAGCCTCGCTTCGAGAGGCTCGCCTAAGTACTGTGCCGCTGGCTGCAATGAGCGCCTTCGGCACTCATTGCAGCCTAAGTACTGCCCTGCTGGCTGCAAGGAGGTGCTCATTGGAGACTAAGTCGTGCGTGCATGGACGGCTCGCTTTGCAAAGCGAGGGACGCTAAAGCGTGACCAACATCGCAAATGCCCACAACACTGACAACTATATATGTGATATGGAAATAAGAGTAGAAGAAGTAAATACATAGTTACATAGTAATTTAGGTTGAAAAAATACTTTTCGTCCATCAAGTTCAACCTTTTTAGTTCTCCTCTGATCTGCAATATGCTGATTAATTGTTAATTGTTAATTAATCCAGAGGAAGGTAAACAGAAAAAAAAACAGTGAAACAATTACTTAAATATGAAGATGAGAAGTAAAAAACAGGCATTTAAATTATACAAACAAGAGGGGACAGAGACTGCTTTACGGGAATACAAGGAAATCAACAAGGCTTGCAAAAGGGCTATTAGACTGGCTAAAATAGAAAATGAGAAGTTAGGAGAGTAATTTTTTAAATATATTAATGGGAATAAAGCGAGGAAGGAAGCTGTAGGAACATTACAATATGAAACAGGCTGTCTGACAATTAGTGACCAGGAAAAGGAAGATGAGCTAAATAGGTTATTTTCTTCGGGATATACAAGGGATTTACCAGTGGTTGGGTTTTTGCAACATAATGGGGCTATACTACCTTCACCAAATAATTGGTTAACGCAGGAAGTAATCCAAAAGAAGTTGGAAAAAATAAATGTTAATAAAGCCCCGGGTCCTGATGGAATACATCCAAGGGTACTAAGGGAACTGGGTTCTGTAATAGTAAAACCATTATATCTAATTTTTCAAGATTCACTCAACACAGGGTCTCTACCAGATGACTGGAGAAAAGTAGAGGGGATAACTATATGGAGACTATTAGAGACTGTTGCATTTAGGGGATGTGTCTCGCTAACTCATACTCGTAACCACTTACAGTGCCTTGCAAACATATTCAACCTCCTTGACTTTTTACCTATTTTGTTACATTACAGCCTTAAGTTTAATATTTAGTTAATCTGAAATTTCTGTGATGGATCAGAACACAATAGTCTAAGTTGGTGAAGTGAAATGAGAAAAATATATACATAAAACTATTTTTTAGAAATACAAAACAGAAAATTGGCATGTGCGTATGTATTCACCACCTTTGTTATGAAGCCCATAAAAAGCTCTGGTGCAACCAATTACCTTCAGAAGTCACATAATTAGTGAAATGATGTCCACCTGTGTGCAATCTAAGTGTCATATGATCTGTCATTACATATACACAACTTTTTTGAAAATGACACAAACAAACAACTGCAATATGTTATTAATTAGCACATCTGAGCATCAAATAATATTCAGGAGCTCCTTATTTGCCTAATAATTTCACAAGCGTAACACTGAGTATCAGAAGATTGTTATACTTTTAAAAAGAATAGTTAGTACAGTTTTTCAATAATAATAACTTGACTTTGTAATGACAGCGCCCCTTTATGTAACTTCAACCAACTTAAGGAACCAGTCAAGTTTTTTCTATTTATTTGTGTAATAATTAGTATGGAATTGATTTGGCAACAACCTCTACAAAATATACAGTGTCACACACTGTTTTTAAATTAATTTTACATCTGCTTATTTTCCTGGTTGATTACCTTAGAAAAAATGATGGTGTTATGCCAAAGTTCACACATATTAAACAGCCAAATCATAAATGGGAGTAAATTTATTTATTTTACAGGTAAACATTGCTTTAATCAAGTATGTAAATGTAATAAATTATTTTAAATGCAAAAATAGGATTGGAACATTGTAAGTAAATGCGAAAGCATACACTATATCAGTTTGATTTATGTAAATAAAATATTGAGTGCTGCAATATGAAATCTTAGTGAAAATAAGGTGCAAGTACAGTCAGACCAGTGGTGGGCCACTCAGTTTTATAGGTTCCTCCAACACTCCAGGAATTTAATCTCTCTCTGCATCACCCCAGGAGGAACAATCAGAATTAAACTGAGTAACCCAGATATGCTAAAGCAGAGAGAACCTGAATACATTGAGATTTAAATCATGAACTGTTGGCAACTGAACTGTTGGCAACCCTTGTAGGACTGTGTTGCGCATCACCTGGTATAGACAGAGCAATAATGTTTATTTATGTGCAGTAGTAGATATTATAGAGAGTGTTACAAGATATATGAGATGATGAGATAGCCTACTACTTTACTTCCCAGTAAGTTTGGTTTAGAAAGAAGAGCTGTTCCTCCAACTCAGATATCTGTTGATGAAGGAAGTTTATAAATAACTAGCAACTTGCCCGGCATGATGGTGTTTAAAAAAAAAAAAAAAAACTCTCCCTCCCCTGTTTCATTTTCTCCCCCTGTCTCTCATAATCCCCAGAAATGTGATTATGAGATAATAACATTATGATTACCACACTAATGCCCACATGCACAGTGAGGGCTCCATGTGGTGTGTATAAAGATCACACTATGACAGATACACTGTATAAATAATAATACATTGGCTATGAGCCCTGTAAGATACTCTTCTGGCAGTGCAGGCTCACACACACACTAAATACATATCTATGACTGTGGTGTTTAAACAAATCACACATTTGGTGTTTATATAAATCACACTATAGACGGTATATATAATAACTTGGTTATGAGCCCTGTCTCACATGCACACACACTATTGTCACCCATTGCGCATGCGCAAGCCCGTAACTTTTAACATTGTGTTACCAACATTCGTAAGATCCACAACTATTATAGTTGATAATAATCATCATCATCATAATAAAAATGTATATAGTGCTCCCAGAAGGGACTTAGAGCACTTAGGAGAGGGAACAAAAATAAAATAAAAAGAGTGAGTGGTAACTTCAAATTCGAATTAGGGGCCTCTCTTGTTGAGTATGGTAAAGAGTTCCAGCATCTTATTGCTGCCTATATGGGACTAGGATGTTTGTGAGGGATTTGGGGGATGTTAATAGACTTTCAGCTGCAGATAGCAGAGCACCAGTTGGAACATAAGGAGTGAGGAGCGCCTTCAGATAGCTGGGATCTTCATTATGTAGAGCTTTGTATGTCAGCAAAACGAGGTTAACATTTATATAGTCTTTTACAGGGAACTAGTATAGAGCATGGAGGACAGTTTTTTATGTTTCATGAATGAGGTTGGTTTGTTAATAAAGTCACAACGCTGCACCCTGGTAACGTCAGCATGACACTGACGAAACATGCGTCCGGGTCCTGCGTCTGAGGATGCGAGTCTGTCTTTCCGGCTGCCGGCTTTACACTGGGTTGTCTTTTCAGTGCCTGCTGTGATTTGCACTGCATGAGTAGTGTGCATCTAAAAAAAGAACTCTGCAACCTGCTTAGAATTAAATGGCTAAATAACATTAAATGGTAAAGGTAGCACAAACATATTTAATAAAAATAACTTTAAAATTACAATTATATATAGTTGGAATTTTTTTAGGGAGCCTGGCAGCAAGGGCTCTTAAAATTGTTACTTTTCAATATTTTTCAAATGTATAATGTATCTCTATGAAGGGAGCCTTCCAGGATCCTAGAAACAGTCAACTCCTTCCCATAAAATCTTCCCATACAATCATTTTATTCACCCATGTATACCGTATATAATTATTAGCTAAACTATTTAGGAAAAATACTGTGTTGTAAAAAGTCCAAAATAATATTTAGCAAAATAAATAAATAAAAAGTAATACAAATAATTTAATGTAATATATCACAAAATGAATACATATATTTATAAAATATATATATTAAAGGTAACTTTTTGTAAAAGTATTTAAAATGGAAAATAAATATATTTTTAAAGATTGATGGAAAAAATCATTACCCAATAGTACAAGATTGTGTTGAAATAAATGTCTTCATGACAACCAGGTTTTCACCCTTCAGTTAACGGTTGGTAATATCAGTTCGTAAAGTTTTGGATTGCAATGGCAATGATGTGTCACATTTGCAAATACAGTCAACACAGCTGTTTGTTGAGTGCGTTTCACTGTAAATTTCCTTTCAATGGGTTGTTCTCTGGGGGATAGAGAAATCCTTTGTTAAATGCAATGTTCATGTGTGGGAGTTTGGGAAACTCGATGCTATTGCCATGTAAGTATTATTTGGAAATAATGCCAAAGGGTTACATCATACGTTTCAGTTCTTCAGCGCCTGCAAAACATTACTTGAAAATTGAGGCTTAGATATATATGTTAAAGAAAATTCTACATAATGTTACCAAGAGCAATCAATGCAACAGTTTGGATTTATCAGAATACACATTTTACGTAGAGTAGCTGCTTTGGCTAAGCTTTTTCTAACTGCTGTTATTGTTATTATTATCCTTTAATCTTAGTTTCCAAGATGCAATTTGTGATGGCAAATAAGTACCATTAGTCTTATCTAACCTCACCTTTTCCTTATATCTGCTACACTTTAGGTCAAATAGTACTGTCTCAAATTTCATCACAGTTTGCTACCCTCCAAACTCAAACCATGTCCTTGTATTATAGTATTTCTCTTGAGAAAATATTTCTCATAACATCCCGTATAGGTAGCATATGATCTAGATGTGCAAACCGCCATTCCTTTGTTAGCAACATAGCTCCATCTAGTCTGTCCATTTAATCTATTTAAAAAAAAAAATATTCTTAATAGAACAGCCTTGTGCTTATCCCGGGTATGATTGAATTTCATATTTGTAGTATATCTGCCCGGCTTATCTACAAATAGTTATATTGTACATTACTCTTAAGTCTTCCACCCTTCCATTTTTGAATCATGGCATTTTATTCTTATATTCATGCTTATACAAATGGTGATTCCTTCCTAAACATTTTAAAATCCTTTGATATATCTGATTTTTTTTTATATTCCTCCGAATTCTATCTATTCTCTACGATATACATATTAAGGACATGAAGTCTTTCCTTACATGTATTAGATCCTGCATCATTTTAATTGCTGTTCTGATTTATTAATATACTTTTGGAGATAATGCCTCTGCAACTGAACACAATATTCAAGGTAATGTGCAAAAAGAGATCTATAAAAGCAGAAAGCTGAGGGAATCTAAACATTTTAAATAGAAAGACAAGAAGCAAATACACTACACATTCAATGTAGCTAAAATTGTTGATCAATGTCCCCATTTAGTACTATTGGACATTAAAATTGTAACGTACAAAATTTGGGTTTAGAATTAAATTATAGGGCTATGTTCACTAAAATCTGAGCTTGACCTTTGCTTCACATTAGATGAGACCTCTACAATTTCTGTGTTATTATCTGGAGCCTCTTATTAAAGGACCACTGTAGTGCTCATACACCAAGGGCCTCATTCTATTAGCGGCCGTAAATCGGCCGTAAGGCTGCGATTCCTTGCGGGGGTTCTGTTAACTCGCGATTCTATTATACGGCCCCGCAAGGATCTCCTCTTACGGCCGGCCGTATATCTTACAACCGGCCGTAAGCTCAAATTTTTTTAAAGTCAAAAATAAATTCAAGCCTGCACTGTACAGCTCTGTAAATGCTAGGGATCATATTGGGGGACATGAGGATTAATAGTAACCCCCTCTCAAGCTTGCACATCAGCCCAAATCCGAGTTTACATTAACTGTTTATTTTCCGGCCGCAGCGTGGGCGGGTCTGAGGTGCTCCAAGCCCTCGGGACTTTTTACATGGATATTTGACATATATTAAAAAAAAATTATTTTACGGATTTGAGTATAGGGGAAATTTGTGCTATTTTTGCTAACACCTAAAATCACTTTATAGTCTTCTCAAAGTGCAGGATGGCTTTATTTGGGCTATAGTATGTGCTTAATTGGTGCTAGCGGGACCTCTTTCCTGCAAGTAAGCTGCAGCTCGCTTTTAGCCTTGCAGAGAGGGTTCCCGGAGCAATAGAATTGCAAATAGGATTTTCTTACGGCCGTTTTCCTTGCGGCCGTTTTAGATGAAAGGCTTTCCTCCGGCGCGAGCGGCCGCAAGAGATAGCAAGGCGCCGGCCGCAAGCCTGCCGGAAGCCCCAGCCGGAGGGGAATAGAATAGCCGATTAGCTTGCGGCCGGTCCTTGCGGCCCCGCAACGGCTGCGGCCGATAATAGAATGAGGCCCCAATTGTTTAATAACAAATTAGCAATAAAATCCGTCTTTGGAGAAAAAAAATGTACACAGTATTTACATTTAGAAGTGATTTTATTTGTTTAGACTTTTGCCGACATTCTTCTCTCCACTTGCTCTCAGGTATCCAGGGGTTGGGAGAAGATTTTTCCATGTGCTGTCCAGACAGGAGTCTTTGTCCATTGTCCTGATAGTAGCATTTACCTAGCTCCTTCCCTATTGACCTATATGTGTCAGAAACAAAATTAGGAAATCTTTCTGGGTAGATCTTCTTTTAACCCAAGATGCCTAGGAAGCTGAAATTATAAAGCTGCAAAGATAATAAACTATACTGAATGTATTTTCTTCAAATATTGAATTTAATGCTAATCAGTAAGTAAATATGCAAATGAAACTGCTTAACCTGGTCCTTTGAAGTTGAGATCTCTTCATTGATAGAATAACATATGAGTTGGGCAGGTATATCCTTTACAAAGTAGAACTGAGGTCCTATATTTAAAATGAACAACTTTACTTGAAGTAGGCAAAATACAACCTTTATTGCTGTTGTGTAATGTATTCTGTTAGGTTGGGAGGAGACTTTGAATGAAAAGAAAGTTTTTTTTATCCGTGTAGTGGGAATGTAATGATTACAACTGCCAGTGCTTTCAACAAGGCTAATGGACAGCTCATTATTTCCCAAGGTCACACCCTCCTCAGATATTAGCAGACAGAATGAGGTCAGAAGATAAAATGGTCCACTGTGGTCCTTTATAAGAAAGTTCTCACACAATATAAGAAAGCCCAGTGCACAATATAAATTTTAGTCGTGAAACAGCTACTAATTTCCAATTACAGTAACGGTGGAATGGTCTCTCTTGGGTATATAATTACATCTGATGCACTTCAACAGCAGTGTCAAGATCTGAATGTTGCAGTGAACACCCATATTGACTCACTCTATATAATTCTTTGCAGCTATCCAAATACTTTGGATGATTTTTTTATTAAATCCTTGACAGTTAATTATTGTTCCCAAGGCATGGGTGGAGGGACTCATATAAAGCTTCAGCTTGCTCTATATTTTTTGGAAAATTAATTTTAACAATAACGTAATTGTAAGGCTGCCAAATAGAAAAAAAACCCTTTAAATAAACATTTAAATTATATTATACAGTATATAGGTTGGCTAACATGAATGAAGTCATTAATGTAATTGTTGAGTGTTCAGTAACTAAGGCAGTGCTCAATAACTTACTGGTGCTGTGCGCTTACGCATACTAATTGGGCTGTAACAATGCTGCAAATGTAGCTGAAACAGAGATTGAATACTTGCTTCCCATATGAAATCTTGCAAGCAAACATTCCAGGTAGGGAGCTCCGTAACTTTTACATTCCTCCTGCAGCAAACATTTACATATAAAGCCTTACACGTGATTGCTATATATTACCTGCTACCTGCTCCTTCAGCAGATTTTACTTAAAGTCCTATAACATTGCTTCTGTAAGAACGTTCTCATAAAGCTATATGAGTGCTCACAGTGAGACAAATTTAAACTTAACCTCCAGCAACAGCAGTTAAAGCCTGTAAGAGAATACTTACAAGGCACTTAATGGGCTCAATTTGGGCCACATCACAGAAAAGATATCCTAAAACCATGTTAAAATACTTTTTGAATTTTTGAAATACGTGCATTTTTCACTGGGAAATCAAATTAAATTAAATCTGTATTTACATGTGTAAAAGCTTTGCCACATTCATTGGCATTACTGCCGCCAATAAGGTCACAGGTGTGTGTGCCCTAATGGTAAAACTGCTTACATTTCACACCACGAAGAACACTTACAGTGAGATAAATGGCCCTTTAAGGAGCTCCACCCTAGTCTCCTATGAGAATTCAAAGCAAGGTAACTTTACAGATATTACTCTACCTGAACTCCCATAAAATTGATAAACTGTCTCAAGAGTTTGCTTGTCCCAGGAGGTGTGTGTGTCTGTGTGTGTGTGTGTGTGTGTGTGTGTGGGGGGGGGGGGGGGTTGGTATCGTGGGTTGTTTTTTGTTGCTTGTTAACTGACTGTGTATGAAGAATATAGTTTAGTATCTCTCTGTACACTAATCCAATGGTGCATGCTCCTTCTTGATCCTAAGTACAAGGGAATCAGGAGGAGAAGAAATAATTTAATTATCAACACTTGGTGTTACTATCTTTGTATGCTGGATTTGCATGTTCAATTCCTCCTCCACCATGATGTGGGAAATGGTGGCAGTGGGGGAGTTGCAGATGCTGCCATGAGGAGGTTTGATCTGTAGGAGGAGGGGGCTATGGGGTCAAACAAGACCATGGTCATGGAGGGGCTTAGTTATGGGCTGATGGCTCACACTCAGAAATATTCACCGACTACTCATGTGATTAACAGAACAAAAGTGTGTAAATGTTTTTGTAAAAAAATCGAATGTATGTATGTAATATGTAGTATGTAATAGGGATATGTGTGTTGTGTTAGGATGTATGTAGCAACTAGGTATGGGTGAGAGGGTAGGGCATTTTGGCAGGGGTGGAACTACCGCTGGTGCACCCAATGCAATACACACGGTCCCTTCTATGGGTTGCCCAGAGCTGTCAACTTTTATTTATTTATTTTCATGTAATCTTTCATGCCAAGGTATCATGGATAAAAGAAAAAACTGGTAGGGACTTAACAGAAGAAGCTCAGATAATGAAGAGGTGGCAGGAATAAACAGAAAATCTATACAGTAAGGATCATAACAACATTGATGACCTCAATAGTTGAGCTGAAGCCAGACATCTTGGAGAGTGAAGTGAGATAGTCCCTTGGAAGCCATGCTGATAAAAAGACTGAAGGAGTTGATGGAATCCCAGCTGAACTGTTCCAGATGTGCAAGCCAGTTTTCCCAGAGGCAGAGGTACAAGATATCAAATTGCCAATATCCGGTGCATAATAGAGAAAGCAAGGGGATTCCAGAAAAACACTTACCTCTTTTTTCATAGACTATGAAAAACAGTGTGGATCAAAACAAAATAAGGCAATCTCTTAAAGAGATTGGGGTACCCGTCTATCACATCCATCTCCTGAAAAATCTGTGGACCAAGGAACCCACGATTAAAAAAAGGCCTCAAACTCTCCTAATGACTTTCTTATGTGAATAATTATCTCTCACAGTGGCTGGTGGCAGATCACAAGAGCGTGCCCAGTTGATAGTCTCTATAAAGGTAGAGGTAGATCATAATAATAATAATAATAAAAAATAAAGTCTTACAATACAACAACATTAAAGTCTTGTCATTATTCTGATCTACCTGTATAGATCTACTAACTGGGCATGCTATTGTGGTTCATTACCCCCATACTCATTTTTTTCTAATATCAACCAAATGTAAATGTATTTATTATTTATATGTGTTCTTTTCTTTTCTACAAGAACTGCAGCCTTTGCTATGACACTTAAAATATTAGTATCATTACTCATTTTTTTTTTTTGCCCATGGTACAATGTACTGTATACTTGTAAAAAGTACAAATTAAATACACTTCTAAAATAGAAGTTAAACTGCCTAGAACATATAAATAAGCCAATTTAAAACATCTGAATTATTTGTTCCTCTCTGTACAACTTAACAGAACATTAGATCATTTCTCACAATGGCATAATGATATGGTAGTTTGCTACTTGAAAAAAATATTAGTGAACCAAATTACGTGCAATTTAAAGGACCACTGTAAAGTATTTAAAAGTAAAACTCATATTCATGTTTGTTGGACAGAGACTATTAAAAAAAAGTATGCAGTTTAAAGTAAATAAAAGTTAATATTTTTGTTACTTTTTAATATTCTGCTTTCCCTCTAAGCAGAGCTGCTTACTCCACCTCCCTGTGCCTTGTCAGGGGTGTGATCACCTGCTTACTCCACCTCCCTGTGCCTGGTCACGGGGTGTGGTCAACTCGTCTTGGAGGCTGGACCATCACGGAATTTGGATCAGGGTGGGCTAAGATGTCATTGGTTTCCACCCACACTCCCTGCTATATTGAAACCTGTCTGCAGTTACCCATTTACCTAGCACAGTGACAATGCATGAGTCAGTATAGGCCTGACCCCTTTACTGAGCATGCTCAGTCTGAAGCAGGATGTAGACTGGTCAGACTTTTTTTTCAGTCTAGCCTTCAGACACAGGTAGGTGTTAAGTAAGAAAATATATTAACTTTATTTTAAATTGCATATTGTTTTTAATAGTCCATGCCCAACAAACACAAATATGAACTTTGCTTCCACCGTAAATAAATTACAGTGGTCCCATTTTTTCTACATTTTGTTTCCTGCTGTATTCCCTTTTACAATATTCATTGCTGTATTAATATGATGCAAAGTTTGGCGAAGAAAAAGCATAATGGAAAAGTATACGACTTGCAAGGCATCACTACTTATGCACCAAATAACCAAATCAAGAGAAATTAGTTAATCTTTGCTCATGACTAACTATTGTGGCTATTATTCTAAGCTGATATGTACCTTTTTCAAGGATTTTTTTTAGGAAGTCACAGTAAATTGTAATTTAAATTAGCACCCATAAATATATTATATACAACCGTGGCTAGTGATGATCATATATTTAAGTCACTACTAAAGTATAGTATGTTCTTATTAAGAACTGGATTTGAAAATGTGCAACATCTTCTTACAAAATGTAAAATAAATAAATACAGCCATACATTTTTTAACTATTGTATTTCATTTTGCTTTCGCGGTAGCAGACATTTTGCCTTTGTTCCTAACAGGATCAGAAATCTTGGAGGAATTACGAGACCCATGGATTCAAATAAACAGCCACTTGACCATAGAACTCCATAGAATAGTAAGCCCCAGAGGGATAAACCTCCAGTTGTGCTATATGGGAAAGATAGCGGTCCAAGATGGTGTGCCTGATGACACAGGGATAGTTAACTGAATAAAAGATTTGCTCGAAAATGCTATTTATGCTGGTATCATTGAAGACTAGATTTGAAAAAAAGTACATTTACAACTGAAAGTTATCAGAACAGTAAGTAGGTAAAACTTTGATTGATGTTGCTATTTTATGGATTTGAATCAAAGTCATTAATCTCCCAGCCTTTGCATGTTCTCTATTACTGATAATCTCTCTCTAATTGGCGGGTCATAGGGTTAGTAATGTATTCAATTGCATTTGAGGCTAAGAGCAGTGGCGGAACTAGGGAATGGAGGGCCCAAAGACAAAAAAAAATGTTTGCCCCTCCAACAAAACAAAAATATTTTGAGCTGCCCCCCACCCATGGTGCAATTTTTTTTTGAGAAACATTATATTGTGAAATTAGATAGACAGACAATTGGGTAAGGCTCTTCATTGTATTATACATTATGACACACTAACATTTTTATCTCATAGTTTTTATTTTCCCTGAAAAAATATATAAAGCTTAGTTTACACTGATGACGGATGCTGGTGTCTCACTGTCTACAAGTCAGCCATGTGCAATGCAAGAGAGTGCTAGGGTTGGGAGGAGAGAGAGACTTAGGGCAAAGGAGACTGCCAGTGCAAAATAGAAAAGAGATACTCAGAGCAAGATGAGAGAGATCCAGGGCAAGGGAGTTAATAGAGTGCCAGGGAAATGGACTGAAGTCTATATGAGAGAGACAATGCAAGGGCCTGAGTTTCACGCCCCCCCAGTGCAAATTATATATATATATATATATATATATATATATATATATATATATCACCTTCTCTCACACTCCCCCCTCCTCTCCTTCTCTTTCTCCCTTAGACAAACCACAAATAGCAGTGATATCATGTATTACATGGACTTATAAACAAAAGGAATGCGCTGCATATTCCATCACGTAGAAAAATGTAAACCTGTTCAAGATGTATAGGGCTGTAAAGTTATACATACAGTAATAGAAATGGCATGTGATACACTGACTACAATTAGAATGTAATGTACTGGCATGAGCTAGTACTGTATATTGTACTTCTTGAAGAATATGACAAAGGCTTTAATCTATTTAACAAAAAATTATAAATATATATGTAAAATTGAATACCTGTGCAACCTTTCAGGTGCAGTTTATTTTTTTAATTGTACAGTGTTATATATAGTACTAGCGACTTGCCCGTCAAAAATGATTTCAATAAAATTTGATGGCTGGCAATGCTGTTTGCCACACAATGCGAGGCTCTACCCCCCTCTACTTTCCAGGCCTTGTGATGAGTGCATTTAGCGCTCATCGCGAGCCCTGCAATGAGCGACTTGGCTGCTCATTGCAGGCATCGGCCAACCTGCAACTTTCGCGCCTCGCAATGAGCGACTTCGGCGCCCATTGCGAGCCTCTCCCAACTCTCTCACCCCTGTCTCTTTTCCCCCTCTCCCTCCACTGTGTCTGTTTCTCCCTCTCTCCCTCCCGTGTCTCTTTGACCCCTCTACGTCCTATGGCTTTTTTCCCCCTTATCTCCCTCCCCCGTGTCTCTTACCCCCTCTCACCCCTGTGTCTCTTTCCAGCCTCTCCCTCCCCTGTGTCTTTCTCCCCTTCTCCCTCCTCTGTGCTCCTTTTTGCATTTACAGGTGTGAAACCATTTGGGAAAATGAAATTTTCTAACTATTTGGCATCTCTTGGTGGTCTCCCAATGGCTTCCGAGTTATGGACGGCCGTTAAATCCGTAATTTATTGGAATCCTGTAACTCGTTACCTGTTTTGAGCCTCTCCCTTTATCAAGACAGTCACGTATGGGCCTCACGATGAGCACCTTTGGAGCACATTGCAGCCCCGTCAAGTCAGTCACGTACGGGCCTTCCAATGAGCACCTTCGGCGCTCATCACGAGGCCTGGAATGAGAACCTTCGGCGATCATTGCAGCCCCGTCAAGCTAGCGATGAGCACTTTTGGCGCTCATTGCTCATGCGCAAGCCCCTAAATTTTAACATTGCGTGACGACAACTCACAATTACCCCAACTATTATATATATATATATATATATATATATATAGTAAATAAAAAGTACATCTGTGTTCACATTTGAATGTCTCAAGCAAGTTAAAAAACCTGCTTCCAGCTCAGAGTTCTGAGAAAAACAGTTATTACACTGTATATATATATATATATATATATATATATATATATATATATATATATATATAGTTGTATAGTTTTTTATTTTTTATTATTTTTGGTACATTTTGGTGTTAGGGACACCCATGGGCAAAGATTACATGGGGGTCCAATATGATCTCCTGTGTTGGTAGGAACGTTGCCGTGGGGGTTCTTGAGGACTCCCATGGCACAGGTCTTACTATTAGGTGCCATGGGGGTCTGTTGGAGATCTTTGTTGCACAGGAGTTAATTTTGGTTGCCACGGGGGTCCCAAAAACACCTCCGTGATACTGGGTTAGTTTTGCCATAATAATCCTATGAGGACCCAGCTGGTACAGAGGTTAATTTTAGGTGACATGGGTGTCTATAGGTCCCTCCATGTTCAATACATGGGATCCCCAGGGCCATAGAATCGCCGATCCTGGTGAATTTCCCTTGAAGAGAGGCCTGTCCCTCCAAAGAGATGCAGTTGGGAGGTATGTAAACCTGTATAAAAACGACCTTGTCTCGATAACTTGACTATGTTTACTTGAGAACATTACTGATTAAATAGTGTTTTTGCAAGCTGATAAAATACAAAATAATCAATATTTTACATTTCCTCAGGCACATCCAAGCCCTCATACATACTGCAGGATAGTCCAATTGTTTTTATTTTCAAGCTGCAAACGAGTCAACAGAGACCTTCTGTAGCACCCACATCTGATTAGATGATAGTATTATAATTCATATGATAGTCGGCTTTACAGATTTCTTATTGATAAAACAAGCTTTATCTAAATTAACTTAAATGAAAAGTTCCACCTAAACAAAAGGTGTTTTTATATGAAATAGTTCACTTATAGAAGTTCAAATAAAATTTAATATAATATTTTTAGCAATTGTTTTTCATCGCTACAAGATTTCTGTATATAAAGTGATGTGAGCTGCTGAAAATAATTAAAGGTATATAGAAGTTTCATGGGTGCATCTGATAAAGGAGAATCAGTAGCGTATGCAATTTTTTTTGCGTGGAAAAATATCCAAAATAAACATTAATAAACTTACCCTAAAATTTGGATAATTTCTTTAGTTTTCCGGCAGTTGATTTTGAGAAAGAACAGTCTTGAAAATCCAAGCTAAATTAACTAAAATTCATAATTTGTTGTAGTCAATCAGAGGCAGCTACAAGATTGTAGCGGTATTGGAATTCAGTATCTGCAGCAAAGAATCGTGGGATTTGCAGTTTTTTCCCCATCACACACCTCTCTCTCCTTCCTTGAATGATGCAAGTACTCTGGATCCCTGCACTGTGCCGCTATTGGAAGGTTAGTATGGGGGTAAAAATGTACCAAATGCAGTATTTCGATTGGTTAGTACAAGGTGCCTAAGTAGCCTTCTTTGGGGAGGGGAAAACAATGTTTGATTAGAAAAAAAGGTAAAAACAGGGAAATGCCCATATACCTAAGTTGGTTTGAAGTTTGATTGTTTAGTCAATCATATCACACTGCTTAGAATTCTAGTGGTCAGTGACAGAAATAGAACCTGGTACAAATATGAAGAATCCATGTAACCCTATTTATGACATACTATTGCTTTATGCCTTTTCTGGATCACTACCTTGCCATAGTTTAGAAATAATGGGAAAATAAGGGAATATCTAATCATTTAAATATAAAAATAATTTTAATGATAACATCAATAATATTATTTGTAATAGTAATCAAATTTTTAATAAATATAACAATAGTAATAATATAATAGTGGTAATAATATAATACGTAAATAATAATAAATACTATAATAGTAAAATAATACCTCAATGAAGTTGTGAGCTATACCATGCAGGGTCACCCATGATAGGCAGATCATAGAAGAGAGATCAGACAAATTGTGGTCCCTTGGAGAAGGAACTGGCAACCCACTCCGGTATATTTGCCATGAAAACCTTATGGATTAGCACAATCAGACACCAGATGTGCCTGGTGTACTGCTGTCCATAGGGTCACCGAGAGTTGGGCCCGACTAATCGACATAACAATAAAATTGCTTTGTGGCTGGATGTTCCATAAAGATTAAGTCATAGAACAGTCTGCATTTCACTCAAGACTTTCAATTTGCATTATTGGACCATAACGCGTGATCAGTACAAACAACCACACAGATGTGCGCATCTCAGGAGTGTCACTAGCCATGTGTTAGATAATAAGACAAAAAATAATCAGCCTTATTAAATTGCAATTTGGAAAATTCTAAATGGCTCTATATAAGCACACAGCATATTTTTTTTACAGAAGTTTTTAGTTTGTGAAGACCTTGCTTTTGGATAGAAGTTTACTAACTAAAAACTTCTGTAAAACAAATTTGCTATGTGCTTATATAGAGCCCTTTAGAATTTGCCAAATTGCAATTTAATAAGGCTGAATATTAGTACTTATTTATTTTTGTCTTTTACTCTTGCTTTTTTAAAAAATCAACAGAGACATTAGAGGATAATTTTATTTTATTTTATTTTATAAAAATATATATGCAGGGGAATGTTTGCTCCTCCTCTTGCTCTGATTACGTAAATGATATCAAGTGGGGAAAAAAGCTTTGACAAGTGATCAGAAATTAAAATTGCTTTACATTATTACTATTCCTTGTCAGTTCTCTCTAGGGACCACATTTATCAATGAGTGTATTGGAATACGCCATCCGTTACAGCAGGTAATAATCTTCCTTATACGCAAAACCGTACTTAAGTAGAAAACAAGCTTATACACCATTTAATATGATAGAAAATACATGAATCCAATTCGATAGTACAAGGGGTGGCGTACATCTTAAAAATGCCTATTGCGAAACCAGTAATGACATTCTTGAAGACGTTTATGTTATTTCTTTTCTTAAGCTGATGTAATTACCTAGAGCTATGTGCATAGTTTTGAAATATTGGGAAAATAAGGGAATATCTAATCATTTAAATATTAAAATAATTTTATCGATAACATCAATAATATAAGTTGTAACAATATTCACATTAATAATAAATATAACAATAGTAATAATATAATAATAGTAATAATATCATACATAAATAATAATAATAAATACTGTAACAATAAAATAAAATTATATATATATATATATATATATATATATATATATATAAATACATATATATTTAGGTTCCCTGGTGGTCCAGCGGTTATGACTCAGTGTTGTCACCACTGGACCTGGGTTAGATTCCAGTCAGGGAACCAAGTGGTCACATCACCCTGGGTGTGACCACTTGGTTGGGCTTGCTCAGCACTTGGATGGGAGACCACCTAGGAATTCCAGGAGCTGTATTCTGTGGCCCACTGGAGAAGGAACTGGCAACCCACTCCAGTATCTCATGCCATGAATACTAAGTGGATCAGCAAGACTATGGACATCAAGATGTTCTTGTGTGTTACAATCCATGAGGTCATGGAGAGTCAGAAATAACTGAACGATGCAAAACATTTTTTAACCAATATAAATACACACACATAGAAAACCACCTCACTTTTCCCTTTCCCTCTACCCATCCCTCCAGTGATACACTTCAGATTTCAGTAAAAAACAAGAGGGGTCAAAGAGACACGGGAGGGAGCGAGGGGGAGACAGACACAGGTGAGGGAGAGGGGGAAAGAGACAGGGGTGAGAGAGTGAGGAGAGGCTCGCAATGGGCGCAGAAGTCGCTCATTACGAGGCGCAAAAGTTGCAGGTTGGCCGATGCCTGCAATGAGCAAACAAAGCCTCTAATTGCCGGGCTCGCGATGAGCGCCAAAATCAGGGTCTCCAAAAACAGTTTTATGCCCATGGCTTCCACAGCTAGTTTGTTTGTTATATACTTCACAAATAAGTACCAATTGTTGAAGGTTACTTATTGTGTACTGTAAGAATGAAGAATTGTCTTTAAATCAGAGGCTTTTAAACATTTATACAGTCGGACAAAAATCATGAACCCAATATAGTTGATGTGGTCACTGACGACATAGTTTATAAGGTTTGTGCTTACACAATGTCCCTGGATAATCAATAAAAAGGACCACATCAGAGGTTTATTGCTATTTAAAATTCCCATCATTGTGGTGAGGATTTAAACATGTTCCAGATGGAATGCAAGTTGATACTTATTTAGTAATTTATGGACACAGATAGATAATACTGCAAGAAAGCATATGATCAAGCTGGATTAAAATTGTCTCTAGACATAAACCCTGCATTTTTATTTGAGAGGGAATTACTCCTAATATAATTATTCTCTGCAGGAATTTCAGATACAAGCAATGCAAAAAAACAAAACAATGCTTAGCTGTTAAAATGTGTGCAAGCTAGCTGTATCATTTAGAATTTATTTTATTAAAGGGCCGTTGTAATGGTATGTTTTCATTAGTTTGCATTAGAAAGAGGGTGCTTGCCATCAGTAAGCCAATGAGATATACAGAATAACACATGCTCTGCATTACCTGTTAGCTTCAAAGAAGTTTATATATTTTCATGGGGAAAACAAGTTTTGTAATGCTTAAAACATTTCCTAAATTCTTGAAAAAACAATTGTGATCCATAATTAAATTACAGATCAAGATAAACAACGTATAAATGTATAGTGGATTAAAACAAGTTGATGTTTTATTAAAAAGCTTACAATGAAAATTGCTGTTTTTCACATCATCTTTGGACGATGTTCTTTCAAGTCTTCCATGCAGCTGCTTTATGACTGCACAGCATTAGTGAAAATGAGCTGCTCAGACCTCTGTAGTTTGAGAAACATGGTAAGGGCTCTATAGAAAAGATATTGGGCAAGCAATCCATTTTTCACATATTAACTTTTTTATCAGAATAAAGTGAAAAGTTTAAAGTTGTTATTGAAAAGAATAACAAACTCTGATTGTATATTTATTTATAAAAAGTAATGAGCCTTATAAGAAGATTAGCATCAAATTATTTCAACAAAGCTAAAGTACATTATTATATATGGAATAATGTACCTCAACTGTACATAGCACATGACCATATAGAGAAGTATTATAGGACAGAAGGGAGAGGGTCTAGCCGAGGCATTCTTTATGGATTGGAATGGACACAATTGGGTGATGGGGGGGCCAGCAAGGAGTGAATTGTAGTTGTCAAGGGGAGATATGTTGTGAGAATAAATTAGAATTTTAGTGTCCTGTGTAAGATAAAGACGCATTTTGGAGATTTTTTTAAGGTGAAAATGACATGATTTGGTTATTGATTGCATGTGAGGAATGAAAAAGAGTTCAGGGTCCATTAGAACCCCAAGAGAGCATGCATGAAGGGTAGGAGTGATGAAGGGTGCACAATTCAGCGCTCACTCTAGTTTGAGTTAACATGCAAACTTCCAGACATACTGAGTTACAGATTTGTATTATTATCTGCATATACTGTATATACTCGAGTATAAGCCGACCCGAGTATTAGCCGAGGCACCTATTTTACCACAAAATACTGAGAAAACTTAGTGACTCGAGTATAACCCGAGGGTGGGAAATGTGCTGCCCCCTGTGTCCCTCTTGTTCCCTCTGTGTCCCCCTCTTGTGTGTCCTCTGTGCCCCTTTCTTGTATCCCCCCTCTCTCTCCCCTGTGTCTCTTCCCCCTCTCCCTCCCCTTTAGCTCTTCCCCCTCTCCCTTCCCTGTGTCTTTCCCCCCCTCTCCCTTCCCTGTGTCTCTTTCCCTCCCCTCCCTTATCACCCTCCTCAACCCCCCTCCTCATCCTACCTCCTTATCCCTCTTCCTCAACCTCCCTCTTCAAACCTCCCTCCCCAACCCCACTTCTCAACCCCCCTCCTCAACCCTCCTCCTCATCCTCAACCCCCCTCCTCAACCCCCTTCTCATCCTCAACCTCCCTCCTCAACCCCCCTCCTCAACCTCTCATTCCTCCATAGTCGTTTAGCACCTCTGAATAATGTGCCATGTTTGTGGATGAGTGCTAGGTGGTTGGCATGTGGTTGTGGGGGCAGGAGTGTTAAGGATAAATGTATCTCATACTGTGAGGTGACACAGCTTTCCAGGCCCCATATCACAAGGCCCAGTTGCCTTTTTGGATCTTTTCCTATCGACATCTACTCCTTCAAAGCTATCCTAGGGTCAACCTTCGGTTTTAATGCTTAGTTCTAGCCTAATCTACCAAGTTCTAGCCTAATCTTGGATGGGTCCCTTGTCCATGTCCAAGGCTACGAATTTTAGGCTTTGTTAAGACTGCTTCGCAAATTTTGGCCCAAATCTCCTAGGTTCTCCAACTCTCCTGTACCTTTTCAGGTGGGTTTTGACCTGAATCTCCTCAGATTGTGTCCCTCGTCCGTGTCCTAGGCCCCGCTCCTAGGCTATCGTAAGCCTCCTTTGGATATTTTGGCCCAAACCCACCATCCTTCAACCTTCCTCCGGCATTCCATAAGTCCAAAATCAGCCTTCACTACCTCACCTTGTTCATGCTTTCTATACAAACCAAACCAGCCTTCGCAGGCTTAGCTCATTTGCGCTTTCCATATGAACCAAACCAGCCTTCGCAGGCTTACATCATCTACGCTTTCATACGACCCATACCAGCCTTCGTAGACATTACCTCGCTTGGGCTTTCCATAAGTCCCAAAACGAGCCTTCGCAGGCTCACTTCCATCACACTTTTCATAAATCTCCACAATTCCCCCACTAATTCTACCACAGCCCTTCACCAGATTTCAACGTGTTCATGCTTTTGTGGCCTTCCTTCCCTCTCCTCACCATCACTCCGCCATAGATAGGGTGCAGCGATTGGCCACACCTCAGCTACATGAGGAGAGCAACCTGGTTGCAATTTATGTCCAGCTTGTTTCCCTGGGGTTGTGGGGGGTCGATCTCCCAAATGTCTGCAAACGCATTCCCATCGCTGGAGAGCAATGGTTCAACGCACTTGATCGTTGGGAAAGGGACCCGACCACAAATATATATATACTAGCGACTTGCCCCTCAGAAATGACGACATAGAAATTTGAAGCCTCACAATGCTGTTGTTTGCCTCACATTGTGAGCCTCGCCATGTGTAGCAAAGCCAGGCAATACGAGCCTTGCTATGCACGGCTTTTCTCTCTCTCCTTCCCTTCTTCTGTGTCCTCTTCCTTCCTCATTTCTCTTTCTCTTTCCTCTCCGCGAGCCTTTCAATGTGTGCACCCATTGTAGGCCTCGCAATGAGTGCCCTTGCAGGCCTCCTGTGACAAATGACTGGATACAATTAAATTTTTCTCACCCCTCTCAGTTTCTTCCGCCACTCCCTCACCTGGGTCTCTGTGTCTCAAAACCTCCCTCCCTCCCCTGTGTCTCTTTCCCCCGCTCACCCTCACCTGTGTCTCAATGGGAGGCAGGAAGCCCGTAAGTGAGGTTGCTAATTTGCTATTCAATTTGAATCTTTTGGTGGCCTCCCAATGGCTCTGAGTTACGGGCTTGAAAAAAAAATGGCCCGTAATTTAGAAGCCGTTCTGAGCCACTCCCCCTCTGCTTAACAGGCTAATGTGATTATTCATTGTTAATTGTCTACATTAATTGTATTTTTGTACGGTTTTACAGATGTCTATGGCCAAGGAAGATCAGGCCAAGCTAGAGTAGCAGAGCATCCCACTGGATGTGGGAGCGCCAAGGGAAGCACCAAGTGGACATTGGAGTGGACCTTAAACTAGAAAACTCCACCATCTGCACCATCCTTAAAAACAAGGAGAAGCTAAAATATTCAGCTACTACCAGCAATGCATCCTCCACCAAAAAGATTAGGTGCTCCAGAGCTACGCCCTGGAGGAGATGGAGAAGAGGCTGTCCATCTGGATAGACGATCAGGTGGAATGCAACATGCCCACAGACAGGCTATAACTACGGAGAAGGAGTGGAATATCTAGAGCCTATCCAGGCCCAAACACCAGATGAGACGGAGAGCATCTCAGCCAGTAGGGGTTGGTTTTACTGCTTCAAAAAGAGGAACAACCTGTGCAACATCAAAATCACAGGGGAAGCAGCGAGCGCTGATGCAGAGGCTGCAGATGCCAGGGAAATTGTGGACAGAGGCAATTAACCTCTTGATCTGGTGTTTAACATGGATGAGAGTGGCCACTTTTGGAAGAGGATGCCAAGGCGCACATTTATCTCACGTGAGCAGAGGAGAGCACTGGGCTTCAAAGCGGCCAAGGATCGCTGACCCTTCTTGTGGGAGGAAACGCCAGCGGTGGCTTTAAGATAAAGCCATTGCTCGTGTACCGTTCCAAGACACTCGAAATCCATGAAGGGTGTGGATAAATCTGGCTGCCTGTAACTTGGCAATTCAATAGAATGGCCTGGATCACAATGGATATATTCAAACAGTGGTTCAGCAAGCATTTGTGAACATTGGTGAAGCGCTACTGCAGGTGTAAAGGCCTTGAGCCAAAAGTGCCCCTCTTAATGGATAATGCTCCTAGCAACCCAACCAATTTGGCTGTGATGGACTGCTGTATCGCAGTAGAAGTGGAATTCCTGCCACTCAATACTACTTTGCTGATTCAGCCGATGGCCCAGGGCGTGATTTCCACCTTCAAGGCATACTATCTCCGCCGCACATTCCACCAGCTCATTGAACAGACAGACAACCGGGCCAAACAATCGATGTTGGATTTCAGGAAGAAATAAAACATCATGCAGGCGGTCACCAACATCAATTTGTCCTGGCAGGAGGTGACACAGCAGTGTCTGAAAGCCATCTGGAAAAAGATCTGGCCAGAGCTGTATGCGGATGTGCAACCTGAACAGCCAGTCATAGAGAAGATAGAGAACGTTGTGACCACTGCTGGACTGGGAGATGTGGATGCCCAAGACATAGAAGAATTAGTCCAGGCTTCCAGTGAGAGCCTGAAGAATGAGGACCTCTAGCAGCTGGCTGAAGAGGGCATAGAAGAGGTACAGGACAGCAGCAGTGACTCAGACCTAGAGCCAGCCAAAGAACTGTCCACAGAGTTCCTGACAAAAATTACATTTTTTCCCCAGTTGAAGATTTCCATTAAAATGCTTCAACGAAACACGAGGAGTATCTGTATTTTGGTTCTAAAAGAAAGCAGAATAATACAAATAAAATGGATATTTAACATGGATACCAACCGGCTGTTACCAGTTCATATTTGCATAGCCCAGTATAAAAAGCAATGTGCTTCTACTATGTAGCACACAATAATTTCAGCTTTTCAGTCAGCTACCTATAGTAACAGAAATGCAGAGAAAACCAAATAAATAAAATTAAGACCAAAAATAGAAAACTGCAATATGCACAATGCACCAAATGGTGGATGATATATCCGCTGTTGTTGGGGCAAGATCCTGCTACCAACGTATGCTTGACAGGCGCTGAAAGCAGCGACAAATGTCCATAGACCAGTACGTCACAAAGAGAGCCAGGGTGGACCATGAACCTGAGGCCTCAACCCCTGGCCTTTAAATTGTAAAGTGCACTATATATATTTTTTGGACAGTACATAATGCTTTTAGTTATTTTAATTTATTTTAGTTCAAAAAAGTTTGTACAAGTTCTGAGTTCACTTACAGTTAATATAAAGTAAAACCATTTGAAAATTCCATTGGTATTGTGTCTTTTTTTCAATGTATTCCCCTATTATTATTTTTAATTTTTATCTTTATTTATATCGCGCCAACATATTACGTAGTGCTGTACAGGGGTTTAGTACATGGCAAAAAACAAACTTAACACCTTATAAAGAATGGAGGGCCCTGTTTTTGAGCATATAATCAAATGCACATAGTGCTTGTTTCCAAGACACGGAGACACAATTGAAAACTCGCAAACTTACAATCTAAGGGTTACCCCTATCCCTATCTCTCCCAAGTTACAAGAAATTACCACGTTTAGCACTGTTTCGCTTAACACTCACAATAGCTGGAACCTACCTTCAGCGTTAAGCGGGGTATTCCTGTACATGGACACCCATACCTATAAATATATATAAATATTTCTTGCAGGTGGTATAGCTGCCCATTGGTCTTGGCAAAATGCCTCCAAGTCATGCAAAGTCTTTGGTCTTCTTGCATGAACCGTACGTTTGAGAACTCTCCAGAGTGGCTTTCTAATATTAAGGTCAGGGTACTCTGATGGCCACCCCACAACCTTCATCTTTTTCTGCTGTAATAGAACATTGATAAACCTCATTCTGGGCATTTTGTGGATATTATATATTTTATATCCACTATATTTAATACTGGGCACTTAATATTTATTCAATTGATTATGTGATTCATCATAGTCATTACTTGCACTCAGCACTATTCACTTAAAAATGTTGTGCAATATATATTTTTTCAACATACTTACGGTACTCACAGTTGTCCAAGAGCACTTAGCACTTTATAACTGGATCACAATTGCCCAGTGGGCTTACGGGATTATTTATACAATGGATATAGCAGCACATTGAGTCTTTTCCACCCCTTATCCAATTCTACGTTACGTACAAATATCAAGATTTTGACCTTAGTTTTTAATCATATTATTAAATGTTAAGTTTTAACATATATTACTCTCTATATTATAATTAGGCCCTGGGTGTGCTCTATGCAAAAGGGATATCCTGCCTCTCTGTTTCTATTGTAATAAATTGTTATCCCAAGTAGCACCCCATTATACCCAGTCCTTCTTGTTCACACCTAGTCACCTATTAATTTGTTTTTTCTGCTGTAACCCTTTTACTTAGGGTCATTGTCATCCTGGAAAGTCCAAGAGCGTCCCATGTGCAGCCTTCATGCAGAAGAATATAAATTGTCTGCCAGTATTTTCTGGTAATAAGCTGCATTCATTTTGCCATCTATTTTCACAAGATTATTAGTACCTTTAGAGCTCACATCTCCCCAAAACATCAGTGAGCCACCACCCTGCTTCACAGTGGGGATGGTATTCTTTTCACTATAGGCCTTGTTGACCCCTCTCCAAACCTAGCGCTTATGGTAGTGACCATATAGCTCTATTTTGGTCACTCCAAATTACATTGTGCCAGAAGCTGTGAGGTGTGTCAAGGTGTTGTCGGGCATATTGTGACCAGGCTTTTTTTGTGGTATTGGAGCAGTAAAGGCTTCTTTCTGGCAACTTGACCATGCAGCTCATTTGTTCAGGTATTGTCGTATTGTGCTCCTTCAAACAACTACACAGTCTTTTTCCAGAGCAGCCTGTATTTCTCCTGAGGTTACCTGTGGGGTTTTCTTTGTATCCTGAACAATTCTTCTGACATTTGTGGCTGAAATCTTTCTTGGTCTACCTGACCTTGGCTTGGTATCAAGAGATCCCAAAATTATCCACTTCTTAATAAGTGATTGAATAGTACTGACTGTCATTTCCAAGGCTATGGATATCTTTTTATATCCTCTTCTATCTTTATGAAGTCCTATTACCTTGTTACGCAGGTCTTTTGACAGTTATTTTCTGCTCCCGAGGGCTCAGTATCTAGACTGCTCAGTGCATCCACATGAGAGCTAACAAACTAATTGACTATTTATACACAGACACTAATTGCAATTTAAAAAAAAAAAACTTTAATTGCTATTTTAACCTGTGTGGGTCACCTTGTGTGTTCGTAACAAGGCCAAACATTCAAGTGTATGTAAACTTTTGATCAGGGCCATTTGGGTGATTTCTGTTATCATTATAATTTTAAAAGGAATCAAACAACTATGTGATAATAAATGGCTTCATATGATCACTATCCTTCAATAAAATACTTTTTTTTTTTTGCATGATCAGTCATATTTTCAAAATAAATGCCAACATTTCACAATTTCTGCCAGGGTATGCAAAGTTTTGAGCACAACTGTATATAATCTACCCAATGGAAGTTCCAATAGACCACCCATGGACCCTAACCCCCATGGAATCACTAAGGGCCCACACAGTCCCTAACCTTAACCTCCCAAACTACTTATCCTAAGCTAAGAACAAAAAATTAAATAACAATTCGATGTATAACAAAACAAAAATACAGAGTCAAAATATTAATAAATGAATAAAATCTATTAAACATAAAAACAACAATTAAAGTCTTTGAGCCACTCCAATCTTGATTGAAACCCTTAGTCCTCATCTTTTGGTCTGCCTGAAAATGGACCTCTTTTGTGTTCATTGATGTATTTGCCTCCACTATTCACACCATGGCAAACATCATCCATAAAAAACTGCACTAGGGTAAAAAAATGACTTAACTAACAAAGCTTCTCTTCAGAGGAGTTTCCACTCTGAATTAAGGCTTTTGGTCACATCCTTATATAGGGCTTTCTAGGCTGAAATATGTGTCATTCATATTTAAGAGAATTTAGAGAATTAGGATAGTCTATTTGGATTGCTTATTTCTGATTGGTTACTCAGTAGGTATTTAACTGTTTTAATTCCTATAGATAAACACAAGGATGGTCAGTAGAAGGTAGAACTGCATGGTGATGATTGGTCACTTTGATGTGTAGACCTCATAATGTAGAACTGCTTGTAATGAAATAAAAAAAAAACTACATGTCCAGGCAGGCCAGGAGACTTGTTTTCAAGAATTACTGGATTAACAGTCCTTCCAATGTCACTGAGGATTTAGGATAGTGATAAGGAATTGATGTTTGCCTCAAGGCAGCTTACAGGCTAATACATTACAACAGGTAATATTTGTTAAAGCTAATAAATAAGAGGATATACAATTAAATGTTTGTCGTTCTTACTGGTTACACCCGTTTGTTATTACTATAAGCCATTTCTAGTATAAGTGTAGACTGTTATATCTGGCTCCATTCATAAGTAAAATCTGAGTGAAGTTCGCTAGTAAAACATAACCCTGCTATAATATCACACACGTCAATCTAATCCCCGAGAAGTGCCATCCGACTCTTTGAAATGTCTCTAATATCCTTAAGAAGAAGTGCCTGCCCATGACTATTTTAAAAGTAAGTATCATATTGTTCCCATTGCGATATCTGATCTCGCTGAAGCTTGTGGCGTAGCTAGAGCTTTTGCCACCCGGGGCTACCCCAGAGTTTGACAATCCCCCCCCCCCCACACATTCACAGACACACACACTCACAGACACATACATAATTACACTCGCTCAGACACACACACTCACAGACATACTGACTCGCACACTCACAGACACACATATACAGACACACATACACTCACAGACAAACACTCACTCACACTCACAGACTTACACACACTCACAGACACACACTCACACAGACACACACTCACACTCATTCACACACTCACACAGACACTCACACTCACAGATACACTCACTCACTCTCAGACACACACATTCACACAGACATACTCACTCACACAGACACACTCACTCACAGACACACACACACTCACAGAGGCACACACTGAAACATGCACTCACACAGATACACACAGACACACGTCGGCAGCAATTGACTACGCCAGTGCTCTAAGGTCACTCCAAGTGCCTGAAATTTTTTAAACCCCTTTATAAAGCAAAAAAAGTCTTTGTAAAAACTGATTGTCTCGCATTCTACACTATGAAGAAGCTAAAACCTTAGCTGTGTTGGATTTGAGGCTTGATTGCTCAACTCTGACACAACTAAGGGGTTAATACTGCTACTTCCTATGAAACAGGGGACTCTACCTCAATACCTGCTAGAACATAGGAGCCCAGAATACCCATGACACACAAACTTCTACCATAGAGGTCCTTATGTTCTCCCATGGACCCTATCGACCTGAAGGGGATCACAAGAACCCCTACAGTCCTTAAAATATAGCATAAAGACTATCCAAAAATACCATAGTTGTCCATGGTATGTGGGTTAATATTAGATCCCATGGGGGTCCATAAGTAATCCCATGAGTACATAAGGACCTCCATTGTTCTAGTATAGCATACCATGAGGGTTCGTAAATTCTATAGACTAGCGCCTCAAATTTGCTTATACAATCTCATATCTATGAGTCAGCCTTAAAGGAGTTCTGACAGGAGAAATGGAATAGAGTCCTTTGTTATTACAAATTTCAAGGGACTATAATAAACAGTACTAACTTCAGTGGGAACACTAACCTTTAGTGTTATGTTCAGCAACATTAAGAATTTAGTCATTAACAGGCACATCTTTCACACAGCGGAGATGAGGGAAATCAGATACAGTTGGCACAGATGGTGGCAAGGCAGGGTTATAATGGTATCATTAGACACCAACATGGAAGCGGGTGGGCTTCCTACTGGTTTCCAGTGGATACTCTGTACTTTTAATATAGTTTTAATCACTTTTAACCACTTTCCTGCTGTGGTTACACATATTTTATGATAACACAAGCATAATTAAAATACAAAATAAACAATAGTTTTTTTTAATTATCTGGCAATTTACTAAGCATTTCAAGTGCATCTCACGTGCATCCCTTGATTTAAAATGCTCTATTTCATATTAGGAAAAACTGAGACCACAGCCCTTCTCACATCCTCTCAAGTGAGAAGAAGCTAAGTAAATTCCGAGGTGAGACAGGGTTTAGTAAATTGGTTGATGGACTTAGATGCCGAATGGTGAATATCCTTTTATATGTGAGGGTATCCAATTAACTATCTGGCCCAAAGCAATTATATAGACTCGGCCAGCTAGACAAGGTATAAATGGGGTTATCTGACTCACCTACAGCAGGGATATTATGTAGAAAATTGGTAATAGCTTTTTTTTTTATTAAAAAAGGACAGAAGTGCTGAAAAGAGGCACAGTTGGGAGTTATGCTATTTCCATGTAGCCCATGTTGGGGGTGATGATGACACAACCCTTCAAATATATTTACTGATTTAGTAAAGATTATGAGATGAGTATTTCTTAGAAAAACAGAACTACTGGAACACAGCACCATAATTTGAAGATAAAACATAGAAGATTTGGAAAGTACCATTTATCAGAATAGAAAGCAAATACAGGGAATTAAATAATGTTCAGGATGTCCTGAGAAGTCAAAGTCATTTTATATACATAAGAAAATGCACAAGAGTTGATGGGACGATTCATTCTTATCTTCTAAACAAAATCACTGTTTTTATGCAACATCAGTTTGCTATTATAACCAGTATTTGTTTGCGTGTTTTTATTAATGTATGTTGATCGGGCTCTTCTCCCCCAGGCCCCTGAGCAGTTACAGATGTACATCTTCAAACTTACAAAAATAAAATCATCCTACAAATATTTATAGATTTTATACAGTACGGGCGATTAATGTTTTCATTTTTCATAATCAGACTAAAATATGTCTCTTTCCTAAATATATTCCTTTTTATTTGATTAACGATATATTTGAAACAGAGAACTTTCTTTAAAAAAATGATGTGTGTACTCAGATTTCACAGAGATAGGGAGACGCACAATAATGTTCAAGATTTTGTTAGGAAATCTGTATCTTCAAAGAAACACTTAGTATGACCCTGAAGGATATTTGTATGATCAGCAGGAAACAGACATTTGAATTGAAAATAATTTTTTTTTAAGATTCTATGAACGCTGACTCCTAATCCAACAAGTGCAATAAACCAGGAGAAATGTTTTATGAGTTACATGTCTAAACAGCTTATCTAAAAGGATACAAAAGCAGGAAATAAGACTTTAGGATAGTTTAAAAAAATATATAAAAATGTTGATGACTCTGCTGGAACCTTGGGGCATCCATAACAGTTTGGTGGAAGTTGTGTGTGTGTGTGTGTGAAAGGGGCCTTTATATTCCTGTGAGGAGAACTGGTATGGTGTCAATTTCAGTCAGATCTATTTACCGTATTTACGCAAATCTAACGCGCACCCTTTTCATGAAAAATCAGGTCCCATATTTGGAGTGCGCATTAGAATCGATGGCGCACTAGAGTTTATGTTTTAACCCCTTTAAAACATTTAATCTAGTGCGCCATTGATAACATTGCATAGGCTGCAGCCAATCTAGGCCTCTTTTAATAGTAACTCTCGAGCAACCAGAAACTACATTTATCCGGCATCTACCAATCACCATGGGTCCCGGTTAAGTGAAAGTCTACTGCATTAGTTTTATAAAAAGGAAAAAGCTTCATTTATCAATTCTAAATTTTCAAAAATGTATCTTATAAAAAGCAAAATATTTTAAAAAAGTGAAGAAAAATTAAAAATGTTTATTAAATTACATGTTATGTGGTATTAGGGGCTGACATTGCTTTTTGTTTATCCTCATAATCAAGGAAGAGCTGCTGTTGATAAAATAAAGTGTTTATTCATGCTTGCAAACCGTTCTGCAAGCTTTTAGTGAAAATAATTAAAATATAAACAAAGAGTAATGGCAGCTCCCTGCAAAAATCTGAATATAGAGGTTAAAAGTAAAGTTTATTTTATTTTACTTTATAAAAGATTATGAACATTAGCATTCAAGTAAAAAAAATAAAAAAAAGCATATAGTGTAAAGATGGGACTTACAGGGTTTTAATATAAGAATATGAGGCATTTAAATCTTTAATAAGGCAAAATATAATTCTAATTAATAAGTGACACCGTGGGTTATATAGTAAATGGGTAAAATCATGAAAAGCATGGTTAAAAAATAATAATCTCACCAGCTATATTTTCCAGTTTATAATATTTTATAAAAAACTCCTTTTTTACCTGTTATATAAGTATAAAAAATAAACTCTAATATATTATTAAGGGATATAAACAGTGGTGTAGGAGCCACAATAATTCTGGGGGGATAAAGCTCATTGTATACACAGGTCGTAAAATAGCTTATTTATACATACACACAAACATAAATCTGGGGGGATTTGTCCCCCCAATACCCTCGCTTCCTACACCCATGGATATAAAGGATCAGGAAAAAAAAAACAGCTCTTAAGAACTTCTTAATACAATAAAGTACACAAAAGGAAAGAGATAGCCAGGTATATTATATTTCAAGGGAAATACAGAAACCTTTCATGTTTCTTTAAATTGATAATGTTTATAATTTAGTTGTTTTGTTATTCAGTCATGTCTGATTCTCTGTGACCTCATGGACACAAAGGGAACATGCTTATGCCCCTGGTCATTCTGATCAATTTGGTTTTCATGCCAGAGATACTGGAATGGGTTGGTAGGCGGTCTCACTTTCGAGTACTGACCAGGCCCAACCTTGCATGGCTTCAGGGTGGTGTGACCTCTTGGTTCCCTGACTTGAATCAAACCGAGGTCGCAGTGTTGAAAGCACCAAATCCTAACCACTGGACCACCATGGGACTCATCCTTTAATGTAAACTATTGAATATGTTGCTTTAATAGTAGCAAACATGTTCCCTTTATTATTCAGGATTATCCCCCAGGATTATTATCCAGGATTATTCCCCATGGGAGGAATTAGAGAACCATGGATTCAGATAAGATCTCTACTTAATGACATACTCCTATAATTGCCATTTGACTATATAATCAAATAGCAGAGAATATCTCAGTAAGATTATTATTATTATCATTTATTTGTAACGTGCCAATATATTCCGTATTGCTATACAGAGGTTAAGTTCAAGGCAACAATAGCAATACTAACACACTTAAAATGATGGAGGGCACTGTCTATGAGTTTAGAATCCAGTGTCCAACGTACTTTCCCCAAGACTTTGGTCTCTTAACATAGTACAGAAGGGGACTCTATATCTAAGAAAAATAAATTATAGAATAAGATGGTAAGTTCTAGTGCTATTTGCTGAGATTGGGTTACGGCACGGCGTAGCACAACTCTTACACTGTTATTTAATTGGTCGGCACCTCAAGGACGTCCCCCTGCCCGTTAATCGCAAACCATGCTATCTGCAGTAAGCACATCCGCCGCTGAACAGGCAAGGCCATAACTAGTGCTTCAAGCCCGCAATCTCAGAGCACTGTAAATGCAAATATAAATTCAAGACAGCACTGTAAATTATGGGGAACACAATGGATGACATTTGGATAAAAGGCATAACATTCCCAAGCTGGCACATCGCCAAATTACAATACTTGATTTCACTTTTAATCTCTCATAAGGGTTTGAATAAAAAGTTAGGACTTTTAAATCCAACCTCCATTTATTTTCAAAGTCCTACAGGCTTGGAGGTTGAAACCCATAGGACTTTCAGAACATGAAATCAAATATTTATTTTTGCTGATTTGGGAATGTTGTGCTAAGACAGAAAATCACTTTCACTTCTAATAAAAGTACAGGATTGCTTTTTTATATGGTTAATTAGTGCTACATTTTGTAAGTAAGACCATTGTGGGACCTCTTTGGTGTAAGTAAGCGGTGGTTCGCGTTTAGCCATTTACAGGCTTGGCAGAGGGTGAATCGTAGCAATTGAATAGCGAATAGGGATTTATTGTGGACGCAACTCTCCCGGCCGCAAAAGATCAAAGGCTTTGACAGAAGTAAGCTACAAATGAGCAAGGGATCGCAGCTTGAGACTCATAACCCGATCAGAGGCCACATACCTAAACCAATTGAATAGCTAATTAGCTTTTGGCCTCCCCTTGCGGCCACATTTGCCAAAAAACGTAGCAATTGAATGAGGCCCTTAGATAGTAAGCCCTTATGAGTGCAGGGCCTTCAACTCCTTCTGTATGGAAACTGCTGTCTCATTTGGCTTGTATGTGTGTGTGTGTGTGTATATATATATATATATATATATATATATATATATATATAAAAAAAAACAATCATTTAGTATATGGTGAGCACTAGAGTGAGAAAAGCTCTCCACCGTACAGAGTACTTGTTTTATATAAATAAATAAATAAATAAATAAATATATATATATATATATATATATATATATATATATATATATATATTGGATGTGTGTAGCATATGAGTTCAGTGTTTCCTGTACTACAGAATATGTTGAAGCTTTACAAATAAATGCTAATAAAGTAACAACAATGTGATGTCAATCTGTCTGGTCCTCTAAAATAAAACCCATGCTTATTTATTAGTCACAGGGAATGGATGTATTCCTGAAGTAAAAATGCATCTGCTTTCTGCTTCCAACATAACTTTATCTAAGTAGCTCAAAACTATTTCTACCAATGGCTTTCAGCCCCATGGGATCAGAAGTCGTAAAATATCACCGGTCAATTGTTCAGATTTATGAATTTCTTCCTTTAAAATGAATTACGTTACCAATGTATTCATGAATCTGGCGCCACATTTGTCTGGTTTCCATAACAACACAACATAATGTACTAGGACCCCAAAAAAAAAACAATAAAGTGGACAATAATTTAAAAAGATGCTGACAACAAATAAGTAGACCCCAAGTGAAAATTAATATGTAATATAATGAATATTTTGAAAGAAAACATATCTATTAAAGTCAAACAGGCATGTCCCCTTGACTGCATGTCATCGTATACATAATTATCATATGCAGACAAAAATAAAGTTTATCAAACTGACAGACCGAGCTATTTCTAGACCAACAAAGCCTAGTCCAATGGCAGCACATTTTCTTAAAAAGTGTACATCTGCCTTTATATATCTGCTGGATATTTTAAAGGGGAGGAAGATGATTTTGACTTTTTACCACCTCCCGGTTATCTATCACAATGGTCGAAAACTTTCCTAATGATGGACTACATAAAAGATTACTGGGTGGACCATTTGATTACTGTTGAGCATATTTGAGGACCACTTAATGATTTTTCTGAATACTTATTGATAATTATATTGCACGATGGACTATTATTGCATTTACAAACCATGAGCTCTAGTATCTAGGCACTTCTTTACTGTTTTTTATATATTTTTATTAATTTCCTAAATGTTGTCTCATATTATTTTTGTAATCCTACTTGTACCATGGACCACCTAAATGAGCCCACTGACCACAGTTTGGATTCTAACCTACACGAGCCCACTGACCACAGTATAAATTCTATTGGATTTCCTCTCTTTCTCCAGCCACAACCTTCTTCCAGTGATTCCCACCTTGATTCTTGATGCCGGACTCTTTAGAATGATATAGACAATTTATCATTCTAGACATTTTCTACTGTCTATCTCTGTCCTTTGGTCCCGAAATCTCCGAAAATATACATTTTCATTATAAATATCTAAGAAAAATCTAAATTTGTATGTATTCCTAAGGGGAGTTACTTAGATAACCATTTGAATCATCTTGGTAATATCAAGAAACAATAATATTTATCATTTCTAAGTTTTATTGCTGAAAAAGGGGTAATGAATTATCAATTAAAGGTTCTTAAAGGGAAAAGACACCTTATTTTCAGCAAATTGTTTCTCCCTGAAGATATTTAATGTAGACACAGAAATATTAAATGTATGATATTTTTATTGAGTAATTATATTTAAAACGAAAAAAGAAGTTAAATAAAAAATAAAAACATTGCTATCCACCTCTTATGATATTACACTTATTATAGTCATATACCTTTATCCTGCATAGTTTCATTTTAGAGGAAGAATTTCATAAATCTGAACAATTGACCGGAGATATTTTATGACATCTGATCCCATGGGGCTGAAAGTCATTGGTAGAAATAGTTTTGAGCAACTTAGATAAAGTTATGTTGGAAGCAGAAAGCAGATGCATTTTTACTTCAGGAATACATCCATTGCCTGTGATTAATTATAATTTTAGAGGACCAGACAGATTGATATCACATTGTTGTTACTTTATTACCATTTATTTGTAAAGCTTCAACATATTCTGTAGTACAGGAAACACTGAACTCATATGTTACACACATGCATTATATATATATATATATATATATATATATATATATATACATATATATATATATATATATATATATATATATAAAAATATATATATATATATATATATATATATAAAACGAGTACGCTGTACGGTGGAGAGCTTTTCTCACTCTAGTGCTCACCATATACTAAATGATTGTTTTATATATATATATATATATATATATATATATATATACTATATATATACTGGATATATACTATATATATATATATATATATATATATATATATATATATATATATAAATATATAAATATATATATATATATTATTAAAAAAAATAGAAAAATCGTAGTTTTGGCTTCACATTTGGACATCTACAAAACGTATTTCCTGCTCAGAATTCCAAGAAATACAGTTATTGCACTGCACTCAAAGAAACTGGGCGGGGACATACAGGGAACCTATCCACAGACAAGCACTGTTTCGTTCTTATCGGATCTCATGCGAGTGGGGCTGGTACCTAAATCGTGATTATATATATATATATATATATTTCTTTTTTGAAAAAATAGCATTTATATCTGCAAACAGTATCATTCCACAAAGAATACTGATTCATGCATAGTTCAGAATCTAGATTAGCTATTTTTCTGTTTCTCATTATATTTTATTATATGTATAAAAACTGTCTACGTTTATATTCTCAGTGGCTTTGGTTTTACTATGTTCAGAACTGTATTTTATTAAACATACTGAGTCATATCAAATTGCAAAGAGTACAGATGCATATTTTTATAGGGTGCAAATAATATGTTTTTTTCTTGTAGCTCTAAAAAAAATTATGTATGAAAGGATTTCTATCTTTGGAGCAGATTTATTAAGAATAGTTCTGTTAGCCTTGTAGCTCTTTGCAGAAGCTACTCATTACTAGGATTATATTTTGAAATGTGGTCTGTAATACTAAATATGCACCAGGATCTTTCCTGTTGGCTGGCTGCATGCAGTGTTAGGGTTAGGTGTTAGGGTTAGATGTTAAGTGTTAGGGTTAGGTGTTAAGTGTTAGGGTTAGGTGTTAGGTTTAGGTGTTTGGGTAGTGGCAGATAATAAGGGGACGGTATAAAAGCCGGAACGGAACGGAACGGGCCGGAACAGGCCATTTATAAAAGAAATTAATGACAATATCACTGGGATGTGTTAGATATTATTGAGAACAATATTTAAGAACCAAAACAAATTCAATATAATACTTTTTTAACCCTTTAAAACCCCCAAAATCAAACGGAACAGGCAAAAACAGGCCGGAACGCACACTTTATGAAGGGAATCCATGCTAAAATCATTGGGATGTGTTAAATATGTTTGAGAACTATATTTAAGAGCTAACCCCAATCTAATAGTATGCTTTATTAACCCTTTAACATGCCAGAATACAATATTTCAAAAAAATGACCCAGAACGGCGGCTTTCCAGATGGTCAAAAATACCAAACTCACCAAATACACATAACTAGGTGGGATTCATGTAATAACCTTCATAAATTCCACAGAAATTAATTTCAAGTACCCACTCCGGGCCAAAATACAATATCTCGCAAAATGACCGGGAACGGCGACTTTTTAGAGGGTCAAAAATACCAAATTCACCAAATACACATAACTAGGTGGGATTCATGTAATAACCTTCATAAATTCCACAGAAAATAATTTTAAGTACCTGTTCCGGGCAAAAATACAATATTTCGCAAAATGACCTGGAACGGCAAATTTGTAGAAGGTGAAAAATACCAAATTCACCAAATACACAGAACTAGGTGGGATTCATGTAATAACCTTCCTAAATTCCGCAGAAAATAATTTTAAGTACCTTGTCTTGGCAGAATACTTACGAACTGCTACTTCGCAAAGTGTGGGAGATACCCCCCCTTCCCCTGCAAGAAACAGAGTGAGGGGGCAGGGAAAGAGGGGAGGAAAGGGAAAGAGGGGAGGAAAGGGGGAAAGAGACACAGGGAAGGAAGGGGGATAAGTGGGGGATGAGACACAGGAGAGGGAGGGGGTAAGTGGGGGATGAGACACATGGGAGGGAGGGAGGTAAGTTGGGGATGAGACACAGGGGAGGGAGGGAGGTAAGTGGGAGATGAGACACAGGGGAGGGGGTAGTGGGGGATGAGGCACAGGGGACAGAGGGGGGGTAGTGGAGCATGAGACACAGGGGAGGGGGAAAGTGGGGGATGAGACACAGGGGAGGGAAGGTAGGGTATGAGACACTGGAAGGAAGGGGGGATATGAGACACAGGGGGGGAAGAGACACAGGTGGGGTATGAGACGGGGTGAAGGGGGTGATATGAGACACAGGGGGAAGAGGGTATGAGACACATGGGAAAGAAAGGGAGGTATGAGACACAGGCGCTTATTGCAGTGTGGCCTGAAAGGGGCACCTTTGCTCCTGTGGCAGTCTGCAATGAGTGCAAAAGGCGCTTATTGCAGGCTGCACTGAAATGAGCGCCTTCAATCATGTGGCAGCCTGCAATCAGCGACGAAGGCACTCATTGCAGGCCGCCACATGCGAGCCTCGCGAACCCAAAACAACATTTCCAACCTTTACTTCTAAAACTCGTATCATATGTGTATCACCATATGCGCTCCACGCACCAACATAGCACAGAAGTGCAAAACGCTTAAAGATGTCTGCGTGAATAGCACGCACACACACACGGTTCTTTAAACACAACGTGCAAGTAGCGCATTTTTAAAAAGCCCCCAAAAAAGTAGATAAAAACATTAAATTATAAGTACTCACACGCACAACCAGCGCATTTAAAAAGACACAAAAAAAATAAATATATATATAAGTACTCACATCTAACTCATAATTAGTGATGTCGCAAACATAAAATTTTGGGTTCGCGAACGGCGAACACAAATTTCCTCAAATGTTCGCGAACCGGCGAACCCGGCGAACCGCCATAGACTTCTTGGGGCAGGCGAATTTCAAAGCCCACAGGGACTCTTTCTGGCCACAATAGTGATGGGAAAGTTGTTTCAAGGGGACTAACACCTGGACTGTGGCATGCCGGAGGGGGATCCATGGCAAAACTCCCATGGAAAATTACATAGTTGATGCAGAGTCTGGTTTTAAGCCATAAAGGACATAAATTACCTAACATTCCTAAATTGTTTGGAATAACATGCTTTAAAACATCAGGTATGATGTTGTATCAATCAGGTAGTGTAAGGGTTACACGCGCTACACAGTAACAGACCAATCTCCCCGTTTAATGCACCGCAAACAACCGTAAACAGTCCATTTGCACAAGGTTGAACCGTTGAAGGTCCTAGACTGTCTGCGTGTTGCGCTCCACAACGTTGGGTTTATGCTGTTCCATCAGCAGCCGCTTACATGCTTCGTTGAGCCCGATTGCGAGCTTGGCTCAACGACGCACGGAAACTTGACCAACAGCGCAAACGGTCACCAAAAACACGAACTGACAACTGTTATGGTGATACACATATCATACGGGTTTTAGAAGTAAAGGTTGGAAATGTTGTTTTGGGTTCGCGAGGCTCGCATGTGGCGGCCTGCAATGAGTGCCTTCGTCGCTGATTGCAGGCTGCCACATGATTGAAGGCGCTCATTGCAGTGCAGCCTGCAATTAGCGCCTTTTGCACTCATTGCAGACTGCCACAGGAGCAAAGGTGCCCCTTTCAGACCACACTGCAATAAGCGCCTGTGTCTCATACCCCCCTTTCTCTCCCCTGTGTCTCATACCCCCCTTCCCCCCCTGTGTCTCATATCACCCCCTTCACCGCGTCTCATATCCCACCTTTGTCTCTTCCCCCCCTGTGTCTCATATCCCCCCTTCCTTCCAGTGTCTCATACCCTACCTTCCCTCCCCTGTGTCTCATCCCCCACTTTCCCCCTCCCCTGTGTCTCATGCTCCACTACCCCCCCTCCCCTGTGTCTCATCCCCCACTTTCCCCCTCCCCTGTGTCTCATGCTCCACTACACCCCCTCCACTGTGTCTCTTCCCCCACTTACCTCCCTCCCTCCCCTGTGTCTCATCCCCCACTACCCCCCTCCCCTGTGTCTCATCCCCCACTTACCTCCCTCCCTCCCCTGTGTCTCATCCCCCACTTACTTCCCTCCCTCCCCTGTGTCTCATCCCCCACTTACCTCCTCCCTCTCATGTGTCTCATCCCCCACTTACCCCCCTTCCTTCCCTGTGTCTCTTTCCCCCCTTCCTCCCCTCTTTCCCTTTCCTCCCCTCTTTCCCTTTCCTCCCCTCTTTCCCTTTCCTCCCCTCTTTCCCTGCCCCCTCACTCTGTTCCTTGCAGGGGAAGGGGGGGTATCTCCCACACTTTGCGAAGTAGCAGTTCGTAAGTATTCTGCCAAGACAAGGTACTTAAAAGTATTTTCTGTGGAATTTATGAAGGTTATTACATGAATCCCACCAAGTCGTGTGCATTTGGGGAATTTGCTATTTTTCACCCTCTAAAAAGTTGCCGTTCCGGGTCATTTTGCAAAATATTGTATTTTGGCCCGGAACAGGTACTTGAAATTATTTTCTGTGGAATTTATGAAGGTTATTACATGAATCCCACCTAGTTATGTGTATTTGGTGAATTTGGAATTTTTGACCCTCTAAAAAGTCACCGTTCCGGGTCATTTTGCGAAATATTGTATTCAGGCATGTTAAAGGGTTAATAAAGCATACTATTAGATTGGGGTTAGCTCTTAAATATAGTTCTCAAATATATTTAACACATCCCAATGATTTTAGCATGGATTCCCTTCATAAAGTGTGCGTTCCGGCCTGTTTTTGCCTGTTCCGTTTGATTTTTGGGTTTTTAAAGGGTTAAAAAAGTATTATATTGAATTTGTTTTGGTTCTTAAATATTGTTCTCAATAATATCTAACACATCCCAGTGATATTGTCATTGATTTCTTTTTTAAATGGCCTGTTCCGGCCCGTTCCGTTCCAGCTTTTACACCGTCCCGATAATAAGCTTTATTCTGACAAGAAATTCACTGACATCTTGGCCACGTCACCTAGTTGCCGGTGGCCACCACTCTGTGCGGTCAGGCAATAGGAAAGATCTTTATCCACCAACTTTGACACTGTAATGATTGCATCTGCACATTTTTTGCAGGAAGAGTAAATACTAACATTTAATTGATACTATATCACTATATTCATTGACAAGGTCAGTGTTCTGATGTGTGAATTGAGTAGAATTAAATTTCGAGTAATTGTTTAAATGCTTGAATACAGTGGGTGAAGAAATAGTTTATCCTATGCTGACTGCTATGTTTTTAATTTACATGGTTACTTTTTACAGGTATACCACGCTTATCACTACCCCTTTGAGCACTGATTTGCTATAGTGCTCTTTTTCCATTAAATTCCCGCATTAACCTTGTAATAGTGAGGTTTTGAGTGCCAAATGCCCTTTGGCTCTTTAAATTCCCCTGACCACTCTCTAATTCACACTGTCTGTGTGCTATGACGATAACATTCCCCATTTAGCACTGTTTCACATAGCGCTCCTACATGCAGGAATGCATGTGGAGAGCTAAACTGGGTATTACTTTACTTAGTTTGAAATTGAAAACAAAAAATACATTAAGTGGCCGTTAAATATTCATCATAGTTAACCACTGTATGATGAAAAAAAAATCTATGTTTTTGAAAAATTTGAGGCTAAGAGCATAAAGGCAGGGGGGAATTTCATAAACAGGGGTGGATCTATCACCGGTACAACCCGGCGTTGCACCGAGGCCCTTGCTCCCTGAGGGGCCCAGTGCTGTCTCCACCTCCCCCCAGGGCCCCTTGGCAGCACCATTCTTCCCCCAGCAGACCCATTCGGCCCACTAGCAGCCCCATTCAGCCCCTAGCAGCCCCATTCAGCCCCCTCCTCTTACCTGTGCTCTGTGGTGTCTGGTCCGGTTCCTGTTAGTCAGAGGTTGGATATTCTTCCCCTGCCCTAAACTTCATATTACAGGGAATTCCCTTCCCCTGTAATATGAAGCTCCAGCAGGGGACGGATTTTCAGCCTCTGACTAATGGGAACCAGACGGTCCACAGTGCACAGTGCAAGTAAAAGGAGGGGACTGATTGGGACTCAAATGGGCTGCTGGGGGCTGAATGGGTCGGGGGGGTTTGTGGGGCTGAATGGGTCGGCTGGTGGGGTTGTTGTGGGGCTGAATGTGTCTGCTTGGGGGTTGTGGGGCTGCATGGTGGGCTGAATGGGTCTGCTGGGGGGTTGTGGGGTTGAATGGGGCTGCTGGGGGAGTTGGGGGCTGAATGGGGCTGCTGGGGGCTCAATGAGGCTGCTGGGGGCTAAGTGGGACTGCTGGGGGTAATGGGGCTGCTGGGGGCTGAATGGGTCTGCTGGGGTTGTGGGCTGAATGGGACTGCTGGGGAGCTGAATAGGGCTGCTGGTTGGTTATGGGGCTGCTGGGTGGCTGAATTGGGGCTGCTGGGGGTTTGTGATGCTAAATGGGGATGATGGGTGGCTGAATGGGGCTGCTGGGGGGTGAATGGGGAAGCTTGGGCGGAGTGTGGCTCTGCGGGGGGCTGTGGGGCTGTTGGGGGCTAAATGGGGCTGCTGGGGGGGTTGTGGGGCTAAATGGGGCTGCTGGGGGCTGAATGGGACTGTTGAGGGGTTATGAGACTGCTGGGAGATTGTATGTGGTTACTGGGGGGCTGAATGGGATTGCAGTGGAGCTGAATAGGGCTGCTGGGTGTTTATGGGGCTGCTGGGTGGCTTAATTGGTCTACTGGGGGTTTGTGAGGCTGAATGGGGCTGCTGGGGGTTATGGGTTTCTGGGGGAAGGCTAAATAGTGCTACTAGGAGAGGTTGGGGGCTGAGTGGAGCTGATGGAGGGGTTATAGTGATAAATAGGGCTGCTGTGGGGCTGAATGGGGCTGTTGAGGGGTTATGAGACTGCTGGGAGATTGTATGTGGTTACTGGGGGGGGGGGGGGGCTGAATGGGATTGCAGTGGAGCTGAATAGGGCTGCTGGGTGTTTATGGGGCTGCTGGGTGGCTGAATTGGTCTACTGGGGGTTTGTGAGGCTGAATGGGGCTGCTGGGGGTTATGGGTTCCTGGGGGAAGGCTAAATGGTGCTACTGGGAGAGGTTGGGGGCTGAATGGAGCTGATGGAGGAGTTATAGTGATAAATAGGGCTGCTGTGGGGCTGAATGTGGCTGCTGGGGGGGGGGGGGGGGGGCTAAATGGGGCTGCTGGGGGCTAATAGGACTGTTGAGGGGTTATGAGACTGCTGGGAGATTGTATGTGGTTAGCTGGAGGAAGACTGAATGGTGCTATTGGGGGTGAATGGGGCTACTGGGAGAGGTTGGAGGCTGAATGGAGCTGATAGAGGGGGTTATAGTAATAAATAGCACTGCTGTGGGGCTCAATGGGGCTGCTGGGGGTAAATGGGTCTGCTGGGGGCAGAACGGGTCTGCTGGGGGATTGTGGGGCTGAATGGGTCTGTTGGTGGCTGAATTGGGGTGCTGGGGGGCTGAATGGGGCTGCTGGGGGTTATGGGGCGGTTACGGGTGTTTGATGCTGAATGTGGCTGCTGGGGGTGAATGGGGAAGTTGGGGGCTGAATGTGGCTGCTGGGGGGTGAATGGGGGAAGCTGGGGCTGAATCTGGTTGCTGGGGGGTTGTGAGGCTGCTGGGGGCTGAATGGTGCTATTGGGGGGGGCGGGTGAATGGGGATGCTGGGAGAGGTTGGGGGTGAATAGGGCTGCTGGGGTTTATGGAGCTGAATAGGGCTTCTGTGGGCTGAGTGGGCTGCTGGGAGGCTGAATGGGTCTGCTGGGGGGTTGTGTGGCTGAATGGGTCTGTTGGGGGATTATGTTGCTGCTGGGGGGCTGAATGGTGCTATTGGGAGAGGTGTGAATGGGGCTGCTGGGAGAGGTTGGGGGCTGAATGGGGCTGCTGGGTGGTTATGAGGCTGCTGAGTAGCTGGATGGGGATACTGGGGGTGAATGGGGTTGCTGGGGGAGTGAATAGGGAAGCTGTGGGCTGTATGTGGCTGCTGGGGGGTTGTGGGGCTGAGTGGGGCTGCTAGAGGGGGCAATGGCGCTCCTGGGTGGTTATGGGGCTGCTGGGGGGGCGGTGAATGGAGCTGCTGGGAGAGGTTGGAGGCTGAATGAGGCTGCTTGGTGGTTATGGGTCTGCTGGGCAACTAAATGGGGCTGCTAGGATTATGGGGCTGCTGGGGGCTTGTAAGGCTGAATGGGGCTGAATGGGGCTGAATGGGTCTGCTGGGTGGTTATGGGGCTGGGGGGCAGCTGTATGGCTGTGGGGGGTCGTGAGGCTGAATAGGACTGCTGCGGGGGTGAATGGGGCTGCTGCGGGGTTAATGGGGAAGCTGGTGGCTGAATATGGCTGCTGGGGGGGTGGGGTGAATAGGGCTCCTGGGGGTTATGGGGCTGCTGGGGGGCTAATTGGTGCTACTGGGGGGGGGGGGGGGGGTTAATTGGGGCTGCTGGGAGAGGTTGGGGCTGAATGGGGCTGCTCGGTCATTATGGAGCTGCTGGGCAACTGAATGGGGCTACTGGGTTGCCGGTTCCTTCTCCAGTGGGCCACAGCATACAGCTCCTGGTATTCCTAGGTGGTCTCCCATCCAAGTACTAACCAGAACCAACCCTGCTTGACTTCAGGGTGGTGTGACCTCTTGGTTCCCTGACTGGAACTGAACCAAGATGGCAGCGGTGAAAGCACCAAATCCTAACCACTGGACCCCAGTTAACCATTAAGACCATTTTAGTGTCAGGCAATTTCTACTCTTGGTGGGGCTCTAACTAAAGAACCATAGAAAGTCCTAATTTGTGGTCGGGGCTCTTTCTCTCTAGTAGGCTGAGTTTGGCATTTTTAGCTACAAATAAACAGTAATAATAAAGAGTAAAAAGGAGGGAGCTGTGTTGCACATATAATAGAGTGAAATTCCCCACAATTCCCATTGTGCAGCTAGAAACTTCCTCTGCATTCAAAGTCTCTCACCATCCCAAGATTTTTACCAGAAGAAATCAGTGGCAGATTCAGTAAAAGAATAATTGCATATAAAAGAGAATAAATTAGAGGCTGGATTTTTTAAAAGCTAAAAACCTTTGGTTTCAATTGAGGCATTGGGAGATCTGGGCTTCGGAAATGGAGGCCGAAAGTTATTTTGCTCTTCAATTGGCGTCTTTTTGCGGGCTCTGAACGTGCTCCGCCCTCCGATTCCTTGTGATGGTTTACACCGCAAGTTCAGGCTCCTCCAAGCCTTTAATCTTTCATGGCCGCAAGAGTTGCGTACGCTTAATCGGAAATCGCTATTCAATTGCTCCAAGTCCCTGTCGTTAAGCAAGCCGCCAAGGCCACAAATGGCAAAAGTCGAACCACAGGTTACTGGTACCAAGGAGGGCTTAAAGACAGGGCTTAAAGACATGTCCGGAGCACTTTAAATGCACAAATACACACACTACTGTACTTTTATTAAAAGGGAAAGTGATGTTAGGTCTTAGAATTAATAGCACACCATTCTCAAGCTCGCAAATCGGCCGACAAAAATACTTTACTTCATGTTTAATTTCCATGTTATATCAATCCTGGCAATCAATGTGTTAATGCATATAATGGAACTCGCATGTGATAGAATATCATATTTACGGCTTTATCAATATTGCATTATATCTGGAATGTGGGTCCAATCGTAACTCGTAATTGAAGCCCGTAGGATTTTGAAATCCAACCTCCATTTTTAATTAACGTAATGATGACGATCTGTACTTCCCTTGGCTGTTTCTAACTCTGGAGTTACTTAATTGCTTAATTGAGCATGTTCAAGCTCGCAAATGCTACATACGATAGATGGTTTATAATGTGCGCTATCGGACCGGAACTTGTGGGCTTGGCAAATTGAATAGCAACCTTAAGTCCCGGACGCTGCGGGGCAGCAGCAGGCTCACAGACTTAGGGCCTATATCCCACGACTGGCGGGCTTGCAATTGAATTAGGCGCATTGGGCCCTATTCTATTGCCCAATTCATACATTTACACACACTTAAAGCTGCTCTTAATATTGCCACATGTTCTATTAGCTACTCGCAATCCAACTACGAGTTACACGCCCACATTCACTGCGGGCAAGCCAAAGACGCAAATTTGGCCCTAGAACTCCATTGGCTTTAGCACAGCTTGAATATTATGAGCTCCAAATAAAAAGTTACACAGAATTGATATTCTATCAGACCCGTAACGCTAGCTTGCAAATATATTTCTGACCCGCAACTGAAAAAAGTATCACGTTTCTGTCAGGAATATTACAAGTACTAAATAGGACTCTCAAGGGCTTTTTCAAACACTTATTAGAGCTGTAACAGCAATTAAACACACAATACTGTACTTTGGGCCTCATTCAAATGCGATTTGGCCAATTGAATAGTGCTCTATATAAGCACAGAGCATATACATTTTACAGAAGTTTTTAGTTAGTGAAGACTTTGCTTTTGAATAGAAGTTCACTAATTAAAAACTTTTGTAAAAAAAATATGCTATGTGCTTATATAGAGCCCTATTCAATTGGCCAAATAGCAATTGAATGAGGCCCAAAGACAGGGTTTACGTGTTTAGCCTTGCGTTCGGAATTTGCGAGCTGGAGTCAGTAGAATACATCAAAATATTTATATATATAAAAAAATATCTGCAGCCAAATGAGTTTGAGGCATTTGCTTCTAATAGGATAGGGCCCATTGTACCTATTTTTAAGTATAGTTTTTCAAAAACGAAGTTTTAAGTAATATAAAAATACAGTGGTTGTTAAATGGTCAAAATTGTTACAAAAATAGTACAAATAATGTATGTGTAAAACTGCCTGATATGACAATGTCCCTTTAAGTACCACTACACTCTGCTGAACACGAATAGGCCTTTTACACCTCTTATCTAATCCACATTTACAGCCTTATTAAATTGCGATTCGGCCAATTGAATAGGGCTCTATATAAGTACAGAGCATCTAATTTTTACAGAAGTTTTTAGTTAGTGAACTTCTATCCAAAAGCAAGATCTTCACTAACTAAAAACTTCTGTAAAAAAATTGTGCTTATATAGAGCCATATTCAATTGGCCGAACTGCAATTTAATAAGGCTGTTAGTATTTAAACTGCCTTGTTCTAACCACCATTTTTCATCACACCTTTATTTAAATAACCTTATCATCTCACACCTTATTTTCTTTTCAGTTTTTTTTTAAACAGCTCTATTTCTATGCCTATGAATAAAGTAACCAATATAAACCGATGTGGCTAGACACGTTAACAAATAATATAATAATATATTAAATTGCAGTAATATATTTTAATATAGTTTTTTTTTTTACTGCTTGATGTCTACATGAATCCACAGAAACAAGAATAAGGTGCAAGAACACATCATTTTTCAGCAGTCTTGTTTCTTGGATTGCATGCAAATGTTGAGGGAAGATCCGCCAAGTTGTGGTGCAGTCAGGTGGTGTGCGAAAACGTAACAGCTGCCCTTTACTTTAATTCATAGTATACAGAATTATGATATATAACATTTCATATACAAGTTTAGAGGGTGTCAGATGTGGAAAAGCAAGAACAATGTTGATATGATACATTTTAATAACTACAGGCCCTATTCTATTAGAAGCCCGCAAATGTCTCTAACCTGTAATTTTAGCTGTGTTTTTCCCCCCTCTAATTGTTTAGATGTATTATTTTTGTATTTAATTTACAAATACAAAATTCAAACACACATACAAAAAACAAACATGACAAAAATGCATAAATATACAGCATGGAAGTAATCATAAATCAGTACATCTTGCTTGTGAGGATATATTGTTCCCACATATTCCAGTTTCGACCAGCATTCACGCCCATTCTGTTACGGAAATTCCCAAACTCCTTTTCTATATTAAAATTCAACCAGTTGTTTAACATCATCCCAGGAGGGAATTGCTCCTGATTTCCATGTCAGGACTATTAATCTTTTAGCTGCCATAAGAATTTGAATTATAGTAAATTTAGTAAGAAAGCTGGTCTTATCTTGATAAATGTGGAACAACATCCAATCTGGTGAAGGCATTAAATGAACTTTAGAGATTTCAGGAATTCTACCAGCAAAAAAAGCCCAAGATGATCTATTTTTTGTACATTCCCACCACAAGTGGGAATGAGTGCATTTTTTATTATATCCTCTCTAGCATTTTTCTGAGTATTTCTTTGAATCTATTTTTGCTTATATAGATGGAACTTTATACGTTTTTTGAACAAGTTTATTTTGGATCTCTCAAATTAGCACTTTTTATAGCTCTCATTGACATCTGAATGGTTTTCAACCAAATTTCGTTATCTGTGGTTTCTCCAAGTTCTTGTTCCCATTTGGTCACTCCATTAGTCTTACTAACATCATTATCAAAATGTATATTTTTAGAACAATTTGAGATAGAATGATATTTGTATTCCATCATACACATTTTTTTTCAAAAGTTGATAACTTTCTGGCTCTCTGTAAATAATACTCAGATTTCCTTGGTGCTTGTACAAATGAGTTATATTTAAGATTTAGCAGTTAGGATCTGATTGTCTCTAGCTCATTTTTCATATTTCACTCCTCCCATCTCATCCTATTGGTACACATTTTTTTTATTACGTTTATACCAATTTTTCTAAATCTTCAGTCAATTAGCGTTTAGAAGTCTGATATGCGAACAAACTTGCAATCTGGCAATGTACAAAATAATAAAAATGAATGACCATACTGTTCTAGTCCATGTGGGTGGCCTGATATGTATTAACTCCTTGATTCCCGAGATTGATACAACACAGAAATGAAACATAAAAAAAAGATTTGATTACAGATTTGCGAGCTTGAGACGGTTGTACAATTAATTATAATTTCTTTCATCGCTTTCCCTGTCTTTTAAAGTACAGTATTGATTTTATATTTTCATTTACACTGCTACGATCAGGTGTTTAACCCCCTTGCGAGTCCTATCTAGTACTCGTAGGACTTTCTTCTATACTTGCCATTTATGGGTGTGAAAACATTTGGGGGCTTGAGGAATTGTAGCAATTGAAGAGCGATTTGCGATTGCAACATTTTTGTAACGTCTTCTCTATTTCTATTTAGCTTCTGAATTTGTCTGAATAATTTTAATGTATGTGAAATAGAAATCACTTTGTAGTATTTTATGATGTTAGGAGACGCTAGACCACCTTTGCTGTAAGGTCTTTCTGTTATTTCTAGCTTTATTCAGTGTCTTTTATTTTTGTAAATTAGATGCTGAATAAGGTTTTGAAACTTAAGTAAGAAACGTCTAGAGATCCTTCATGGAATGCACCTAAAAAGGTAGGTTATTTTACGTAGTATCGTAATTTTTATGGCCGCAATTCTACCAAGCCAAGAAGGGTTTAATTTTTTACATCCCATTAGAATTTCACTTATGTTGGTATATAATTTGCTAAAGTTAACATCAATTAGAGTTTTTATATTAGGTGTAAAATCTATGCCTAAATGTCTTATACCATTAGTACTCCAATTATAATCATAACTTTTCTTAATTTTGTTTAGATGTATTCTATTGACTCAACCCTGCAATTTAACTCAAGCCTTAATTCATAAACCCTGCCTTTTTAAGTAGGATTTCAAGGGGCGTGATCATATGATCTGACAATATTTAAGCAAACCCACAATTTACTTCTTAGACACAGCCAATAGTAAATTAGTCCGTCATCATGGAGGAAGTTCAATGTAATCTGCAATCAGAGGCTACAATTTAATTAGTGCCAATAAAGCAATATTTGCCGATCGGGCTCACAATCAATCAATCTATAAAATGCATTAGATCACCTGTTATGGGTTTCATGCAATGTATTAACCCCTTAAGTCCCGGCATCAATATTACTCAGAAATAACATTTAAAATTTTTTTTTTTTATTGCATATTTGTGGGTTTGAGACTGTTATGCAAATAATACTAATGTGTTTGCGTGTCTTCCCAGGCTTTTAAAGTACAGTATTGTGTGTTTAATTGCTGTTACAGCTTTAATAAGTGTTTGAAAAAGCCCTTGTGAGTCCTATCACATATATAGTTGTGAGCATGCGGGACGTTGCTAACGCTTGCGTAGCGAGCCTGCGGCGCTCCTTGCCAACAACTGCGGACCTCGCAAAATCTACAGAGTTACGACAAACAAATACGAGACGTGTTAGGACCCATTACGACCTCGCAAAAATACGACCATACCGCCCGAAACTAGCGCACATAAAAACATGAAAAACACAATAAATACACACAACAAATACATAAAAAGCTTAAAAAATGGCCGCCGAAAAAAACGAAAACAAGGCTACAGGACTCTAAAGACCCAAAACACCACCAAACACCTACGGATTTTCCGAAAAAGATGTACAAGATCCAAAAACAAGGTCGCAAACCGTGCAACCCGAAAAACATTAGCAACACAAGAAATACACACAATAAACACATAGGGCCTCATTCTATTAACGGCCGTAGGAGATGCGGGGCCGCAAGGACCGGCCACAAGCTATTCTATTCCCTTCCGGCCGGGGATTCCGGCAGGCTTGCGGCCGGCGCCTTGCTATCTCTTGCGGCTGCACGCGCCAGAGGAAAGCCTTTGATCTTAAACGGCCGCAAGAGTTTCGGCCGCAAGAAAGCCCCGGTTGCTATTCAATTGCTCCGGGAAACCTCTCTGCAAGGCTAAAACCGAGCCGCAGCTTACTTGCACCAAAAAGGTCCCGCAGGCACACAATTAAGCACATTTTAAAGCCATAATAAAGCCATCCTGCACTCTTATGAGACTATAAAGTGATTGTAGGTATTAGCATTAAGAGCACAACATTCCTCTACACTCAAATCCGTAAATATATATATTTTTAATTTATGTCACATATCCATGTAAAAAGTCGAGAGGGTTTGGAGCCCACGCTGCGGCCGGAAAATAAACAGTAAATGTAATCTCGGATTTGGGCTGATGTGCAAGCTTGAGAGGGGGTTGCTATTAATCCTCATGTCCCCCAATATGATCCCTAGCATTTACAGAGCTTTACAGTGCCGTCTTGAATTTATTTTTGCGTTTAAAGATTTCTGAGCTTACGGCCGGTTGCAAGATATACGGCCGGCCGTAAGGGGAGATCCTTGCGGGGCCGTATAATTGAATTGCAAGATAACGGAACCCAGGCAAGGAATCGCAGCCTTGCGGCCGTTTTACGGCCGATAATAGAATGAGGCCCCCAAAATGCTTACCCACAGCAAAGGGGGGCACCCAGGACCTCTGCAAGTGAAGTTACACCTCGATTTAATTCCAAATTACAGAGTTTAGACACCTGAAAATCACCCAAGCGAGAGAAAAAATGGCCCCCGAACAAAAGAAAACGAGGCTAAAGGATCCTAAACACACAAAACACCACCAAACACCTACGGATTTTCCGAAAAAGTCAGACGACATCCGAAAACAAGGACGCTAAATCAGCCACAGCCGCATACCACACATTAGACGCCATTTTAGAACACTAACTTACACAATCAGGAAGTACACAGCTACCCTAACGGATTTGCCTCGAGCACGCACACTATTACACTACACACTGCACACATTCATGACACTTACACAGCAGCTCCACAGCACTGATGCTGCAGCAACATGAAAACAGATTGCCAGCTCTTCAACACAATGCTGCATATATTACTTCACAATAGGTAAAGTACATTCATTTCTTATTTTATTAATTATTCATTGCCATACCAACAAAAAAAAAACAACGCTGCTCATAGCACACAAACAACCAAGAGCCTCGCAATGAGCGCCGAAGGAACTTGGAACACCAACAAAATACATTTTGCACACAAACAACATTACCTGTCTTACAATATTATTGCCGCCATTTTTTGACGGGCAAGTCGCTAGTTTGGTAATATTTTTGACAGAAATGTGATACTTTTTTCAGTTGCGGGTCAGACTTTATTTGCGAGTTAGCGATATGGGTCTAATAGAATATTGATTTTGTATAACTTTAATTATTTAGAGCTCGTAATATTTGAGCTGTGCTAAAACCGATGGAGTTCTAAGGCTGGTTTTGCCTTCTGGCTGAGCCATAGTAATTGTGGGCTGGGAACTCGTTATCAGATTGCAAGTAGCTATTAGAATATGCGGCCATATTAAGAGCAGCTTTAAGTATGTATACATTTACGAATTGGGAAATAAAATAGTGCCCTAACCGAGTCAATTTAGATTTCCAGCTTTCAGAAAACTAACTTCTGTTTATTAGGCATAGGTTACTTACATATTTAAGTGAAATGTGTGCTGAAATATTCTTCTATACAGAGAGGGATTTCCTCTCAGATGCCACATATTCTTTGTTATTTGAAAACTTTCCAAAATAAAGCTCAATGATGTGTCCATCCTATGCTTCTATGATTAGCTAGGAGTGGTTACCAGCTATATGAACTGAAACATACAAAGCATTTGATGTGTGGAGGACATATTGTTTAATATTAATAACAGTACGTATATATCTCAGCTTGCCCATGTCCTTGTGCTTTATTGTAATCAAAGACAAATGAGTTGGCAGATTAGGCGACTGGATTGCCGCCGGCAATTGTTCTTTTTGCAAGCGAATGCTTCACTATAGCATATTTAGATAATTGCTATAAATTGGCAACAGAATTGCTGTTCTCCCATTGAACTTGGGATTGGATTCAGATCTAAGAGCCGCATACTGGCTTTTAAATGCTTGACTCACAGTATTAGACAATGTCATACAGAATGGTTTTTGCAATCAAGTTGTTACAGATAACTATATCTCTTTCTCTTGAGACAGGAGGAAGCCATTTTAATTGGTGTCACACATAGCACTAGAAGCTTGTAATGTTGGGAAGCATATAACTAAAATACCGTACAGTCCATTACTGTGAAAGTGTCTGACCGGGCAAGTGACTGAAGATAAATAGCTTTTATTAGAATTAATGGCTATGTCTGGCTAGGACAAATTTATAACAATTCAACACAGAAAAATAATATGTCTGTAACTAGTCACTTGCCCATCACAAATGACAGGATAATATTTAATTTTTTTGCCCCCCCTCCGTGTCTTTCCCCCCTCCCTACCCTGTGTCTCTTCCCCCTCTCCTTTGTCTTTCTTTTACTTGGGAGTGAGTTTGGATGCAGACTGTTATGCCTTTCTGTTATGGAAAATATTAATAGGATGTAATTATAATGCAACTCACAATAGGATAACCCCCTCCCAATCCAGGCTTACAGTCTTTAAATGTTGAATATGGAAGCCCCCAGTCACGTGCAGTGTTTGCTAAAGAAGATTTTCTCTAAAAATAGCTAAATAGCTGCTAATGTTGTCAATTTGTTACTTCATGAACATGAGAGGCTTTTCCCAAACTACAGTAACCCTTCAATAACATAATCTGTAAAGAATTGCTCAATAAATCTTATCATATTTAGCCTTCAAAACAGACAATCTAGAAAAAAAACATTGATTTTAATATTTCCTGTTATGAGATGTAATTAAAATAAATACCACTCAACTGTGACATTTTAGTTGCGGTTCTAATTTTATTCTCATGCCTTTTGGGCAAATTTTAAATAAAATCCCACGCTAAGTAGATAGCTGATCCCAACATCACAGGATGAGTTTAAGTCTAAAAGTACACAAAAGTAAAGCTCTTGTTGGATTACAATGTATTACAGCAAGAAAACTATGTACAGCCTCACATCAAAGGCCAGACATGTCAGGTATGTACAATAAAAGCATCAAATATGTCAATATCGCAGGCATTGTTCTCTTTTACTGCAATGGTGCCTTAGACAAACAAAGCTCACATATAAAATATACTTTTATAAATTTAGAATTTTGCACAGACAGCAATTTATAGGCAAGCAAAAGAGTTTCCAGTCATTTAAAAATATCTAAAGACATAAGTACAGCTATAAAACAGTATTTCAGTCCATTTTATTTCATATCAAATGCAAAAAAAAAAAAAATAGAGTTCTCTCTATTTAATTTATCCGAGTTGCTGGTGCATCTTACTGCGTATTCTGGAGTGGAAGCCATAAACCAGTAAATTAAAAAGCTTACAACTCAATTTACCAGCAATTTTAAAAAGGAAATCACTTTTTCCACACTCTATCTAATGGTGCAGAACGCATATAGACATGTCAGTGTCCCTTTAAAAGTGCCAGCTTTCATAATATGCAACTTTTCAATTTACTGTGATTAAAAAGATGATGTTTTGTGAGAACACTTGCGTTAAAAAGAGCTCTTTTTACTTATCTTTATGCTATATTAATTGAATGTGAGCCAACAAGACAAATGTAGGGAAGTGGCAGTATACTCCATCACTAATGCAAAGCTGTTTGCAAAAGGTAGGAGGAGCACCAGCCCAAATATGAGGGAACACCATTTAGTGGGAGGTGATCAGATAGTGGGGATCACTGGCAAACACATATATAAAATAAAGTAAAAAATTTAAAATATTACCCTCCCCTCATGGGTGTAGGAACTGGGGGGGACGGGGGGGATGAGAGGGACAAATCCCCACCAGATTTTTCAATGCGTGTCTTTATGAGCTCCCAACTAGCTAAACCTAGGCGGAACAAAACAAATAGTTTGTAAAATCACTGGCCTTCGCATTTCTTCAGGTTTGTATTTCTAGGTCTCCACTCTGCTCCAAGCAGTCATAAGCTGCAGGACGCATTCTCACTCTGTGTGTTTTCCTCCAGGAAAGACAAGCTGCAAACAATCAATCTACAAGCAGCTCCTCCAATACTCCAAGAGCAGTTTTTAATCAGTTCTGCTCAGGTGCAGCTGATGAGAAAGTTAACCCCTGCAGTCCTACTAAGGGAAGAGAGCTTTCGCTTTGCCAGTCTGTGGTTCACATAAACCCCTTGCATAACTCTGTCACAAAGGGTTAGGGGGGTTTCTAATATATATATATTTATATATATATTTTCCTAAAATGATTTAAGCAGGCAAAAAAAACAGTTTGTAGGAACTTTTAGGGCAGCCTTCTGGACAGAGCTCCTCCAGTATCTGGACGCCCAAATGGGGCCTGCAACAGTAAGTTGCGAGTTTTAACAGCTATACTGATTCTTAAACTATTGCTAATCAATAATTAAATAAACAAAAGTAACTATACTCCATGACCACCACAGTTCTCCTTTAAATACAAGACAGAAGTTTTGATAGAAGTAAAGTTTTATTTCAGACTAAAATTGATCACCAGGTGCTTAATCACTAGTACTCTATGATTGCATGTGGCGGCTGATTTGATAGATAAAATTAGCATGAACTTTTTGCACTATACTTATCTTTGTATCTAAAAGCGTGCAGTAATGTGTAATTAAAGAGCATGTGGGCTACTGGAATCAAAACTTGGCATTTAATGCTGGAAACCTGCTTCCTGTGATTAGCTGGTAGAGGAGTTGTAACAGTAATCAGAACCGCGGTGCATGATACCGTAAGAGCTCAAAGGACACATGTCCTAAATTATAATCATAATGTAAGATACCTTTGAATTATGCATAGAACTTTTTTGTTCTTGCGAGTACTAAACTTATTTTCAACTTAGTTTAGTGCTAGTTTAGACTTAAGCACTAAAATGTATTTTCAACTTGCATTTACATTCATTTTCATTTATGCTGGTTTATGCACACCCCAATCTCTTTATTCAAACAAATAATACCTGTCTGATGTAGAAAGCACTTGTGCATTTACAAATAGGTTTTTATAAATGGACCACAGCAAAGCACTTGAAACTGTGAATAGTGTAACAACCTGTTACCAGTCTGTTATAAATTTCTGCTTTTACATAGGTTTTAAAAATGTTTTTTTACAACATTCTGTCCATTTGTTAAATTAAAGGGACCACTATTGCTTTTAGCCAATCCCAATGGAATACACCCCCACGGGGTGATTGGCTGAAGGCATCTGATCCTTTTGATTGGCTGTTGTCACTGTCAATCAGACTGCACAACATGCAGATTCCTTCAGCCAATCACCCTGTGGGGGTGTATCCCATTGTGGTTGGCTGAAAGCAATAGTGCCTTATGATTGGTTTAAAAAAGATTGACAATTCCTTCAGCCAATCAGAATGGGATATAGGGGTGTATCCCATCCTGATTGGCTCACACCTTGGCGCCTTCTGATTGGCTGAAATGTGATTGACAGCCTTTTCAGCCAATTGTAAGGCGCCATTGCCAATTTCCTACTGGAAGAGGCTCTGGAGGCCTCGCTAGCGTCGTGGAGCTCCGTGAGTGCGGGGCTCTGTTAGTTTTTTTTTATTTATTTTTTTTAGCAAGGGCCCAGCCGGGGCAGAAGAGGAGAAGGCCGGGGACATCGGGGACAGGTAAGTTTTCAATTTATAATGTTTATATTTAATTTATTTGTTGTGTTTGATGTAAGTGTGACTAATGTGATGTATCTTTTTTCCGGGGGCCGAGACGGAGAACAGAAGAAGATGGACGGGGACATGCTGGAAAGGTAAGTTTAATACTGTATTTGTAATGTTTATTAATTCTATGTAATGTTTATTTTTCTAATAATCTGATGTTTCTTTTTTCCTAGGGGGTGCGATCAGAAGGGACATCTGCAAAGGTAAGTGGTTTTATTTATTCTATTTTAGCTTAGATTTAGGTGGTTAGGTATAGATAGCGGGTGATGTTTAGATAGGAGGTTAGGTGTAGATAGGCGGTGATGTTTAGATTGAGGGTTAGGTATAGATAGGGGGTGATGTTTACATTGGGGGTTAGGTATAGATAGGGGGTGATGTTTAGATTAGGGGTTAGGTATAGATAGGGGGAAATGTATTGTAGTTAGGTGTATATTTAAAATGTATTTATGACTGTAATGTTATGTGTATTTGTGTATGTCTTTTCCTTTGCAGGTGTGTAATGTTTTTTTTTATTTTATGTAGTGGCGGAGGGGTTTGTGATGTTTTTTTAATTTTTTGTAGTGGGGGGTTTGTGATGTTTTTTTTATTTTTGTAGTGTTTTGTGTACCTTAGATTTTTTTATTTTATGTACCTTAGGTTTTTTTATTTACGGTCCTTTAAGGACCTGTGATGTGGGAAATTTGAAATTTGAAATGCAGCGGGTGCTGATCAGTGCTGATCGGGGACCCCCGCTGCAAGGGGATAATGTGGGTGGGGGGGCTCCGGGGGTCCTTATGGACCCCTGCAGCAAGGAGTTAATGTGGGGACACATTGGGGTCCCGAATGGGACCCCAGCATAGAGGGCAGTTAATTTTAGCGCTGCGGCCGGGATAGGTTAATAGTGTGGTTCAGGCCCTTTAAGGACCCGTGGCAGGTAATTTTACATTTTTAAATGCAGTGGGGGCCTGAACGATGCCGATCGGGGACCCACCGTTGTAACAGGTTAATGTGGGGTCTGCTGGGGTCCCTATGGACCCCTGCAGCAAGGGGTTAATATTGGGGAGTCTTTGGGGGTTAATTTTTTGGTGCCGCAGCATAGAGGGGGTTTATTTTTTGGACCGCGGCCGGTATAGGTTAATAGTGTGCCGCGGACCAGCGGCGGGTAATTTGAAATTTTAAAAATGCATCGGGGGCCTGATCGATGCTGATCGGGACCCCCGCTGCAAGGGGTTAATGTGGGGCGGCTGCAGTGGTCTATATAGGGACCACGTCAGCAAGGGGCTGTGTTTAGGGAGTATGGGGAGCATCACACGGCGGTATCGGTCTGCTCCAAGGCACTTTAAGAGCCCTTGGTGGCACTTTTTTGTGCCCGTAGGGATTCTTCCAAAGTGGCGAGATTCACTTCATAGATTTATGGCTGTGCGTTACTACGTATCTCTCTCGGAGCCTATTCTCAGCCATTTTTCGGTGTTATCTCGCAAAGCAGGCTGCGAGGGACATATTGGAGAATTGCAAGGACCGAGGTAACTATGAGGGCTAATTTAATAAGGCCCTAAATATTTCCAAAAATGTAAGTGAAGTGGTAACTAATAACCTAATATAATAAGGAAACTGCATTAAGTGTATGCAATTTTATGAGTATTCCCTTATTAGGTTTATCCCTATGGTTATAAAATCTCTAAATATCTTCTTTTAAATCTCATGAAATGTATACCCTTTTTTCCCTTTCTTCCCTTTCTCTCTTTTTCCTATCTTACATAAATATCTACAATAAAGTGACTTACTGCTATTTTGTATTACTGTTAATTTACAATCTCTAGCTTATAGTCCCTTATGTGTACTTTTGTTTACTAAGAAATTACTTTATAAAACCCAAGTCCTATACATTACAATTTTTTTTTACCATTAAAGTTAGAACCCTTAGTTAATATATTTAACTACTTATTTAAACATGTGTTCTTTAGTGGTTGCCCAACAATAAATGATAATAAATGCAATTTCCTAGAGTCTGTCTCTCTAATTCGTTACAGTGAATACTTAGAAACTGATTTATTTTTCCCCCTTTCTAATGGGGTAGAGTAGCCTCTGTATTAACAATTCTTCAACATAATCATAAGGAAAGAGAGCACCCAGGAAAAATATTAAAAAGTTCCACTAGTCCAGAATTTATATCATGAAATCCGTCTTTCCCCATGCTATATCTGTTGCCAGCTCTTTAACAATTCCTCTCCTTGGGCGACCGAACTGATCTTATGCCATCGGGTATCTTTCAGAGCTGACAGACCTCCCTGAGGTAACCTTCTATAGATTACTCCTTCTTTCCTTAGCAAATGAGTCATTTCTTACAAATTATTTCATTCTGGATAGTGTAACTGCTTATAAGTCCGTATAGATCTTAATATGCTGGAAAGGAGCCTCCAGAGTCTTTGCTAAAAAACTAGCCTTCTCTAGTCTCTCTGGATGAGAGATTTTTATTTAACTATAACATCTCTGGGAATCTTATCGTCCATATAGGGAGGTTTATTAACCCTATGGAACACGTCTAATCTGGTTTCATCTTGTGACAAAGTTGGTAACAGGGTTAAAAATAATTTAGATACAACTTTAACTCCTCTTTCGAGATATATTCTATTATCCCTTTAATTCTTAAGTTACATCTTCTCGATCTATATTCAATATTAGAGGTCACATTTCATAGCTCCAATTAACTGTTTTAGTAGCTTGACACCAAGGTCACCCCCCCCATATGTATCAAAAGTAAATCAAGTGGTAAGAACAAACGTATATAACCCACCGAATACCTCTGACCCTCAACCAACAAAAGGAAACATGGTGTGCTTGGAAGCCCAATCATCGACAATTACCCTTAATACCAGCGTCACTTCTCGACTATGAATTGCCTGATGCATCACAGGTGTAGCGGGGGCCTTTCAATTAGTATTTAACTCAGGTCGGACATATGTTCTACAGTAAATCTATTAGAAAAATATGGAAATACCTTTTCCATATCTATCAGTTTTTGACTTGCGTAAGCGAATGGATAGTGAATGGTCCAAATCTAATAAATCTTCCCTCTAAATACCCGCCATTACCCTTTTACTGGGACTGACTAATTCCAACACCCTGAAAGCTCCAAAGAAGGCTAGGGAGAAGGCTCTTTGAAAAGTAAAAAGTAATCAATAGTAATTCCAAAAAAATGGAGCAACGGGCAGGGGCCCTCTGACTTCTCTGAAGCTATGGGAATTCCAAATCTCTCTGTAATAGTTAGGAATTTCACCATGAAGCAGCTAAAGATCTTGAAGTAGGCGCTAGAGATAAAGCAGCCCATTGGCAAGAGGTCCAAAAAATATTCCTGTTGGAAATTACATCCTAGGAGATGATGACACACCAGGTTAAACGGAAGGTGTCAGAATGTGGACTCAATGCCAACATTCGCTAACAGGGCACCCATACCTGATTTGTACACTAAACTAATAGCGTTGTCAAATGATGCATAGTTGACCGTCAACAGTTCTTTATGGATGCCTTCCTTAACAGAGTGACCTTTTGAAAATGATAGATGATGAATGAACCTATATTTTTCTGAAAACTTTTTTGGGACCACCCCCATGTGGGAAACATGCAAATTAGGGAAGAGGAGATTCTTGAAAGGTTCTACCATTCTGCCCATGGTTATTTCGTTAGCCAATTCTTCCTTAACAACCACCGGATATTGTCTGGCAAATGTTAAGTTAGGTGGGACAGCGGGTGAGGTGCTGGAGTGTTTAAAGGGGATCAAAAAAGTCAGAAAAACCTGAGTGTAAGAGAAGAGTTTTCTTAAAACAACCCAGGCGTCTAGTGTACCGTGAAAGCCAGGGTAAGATCCTTTCTACCTGTACTGGGGTCTCCGATCATGGCAGTATCAACTTGATAATCGATAGCTCGTAACTGGAGGCCCGAAAGGAAGAACCAGATCTAGGCGTGGTGACTATCTTCATCCGGATACTTACATCTCTATCATCACATCTCATATCCTACCACACTGTCATCCTTTACCCATGCTGTTCAATGTAGGCCCACCAGGCCATACCCCCAGGGTCTTATGTATGCTATGCAATCTCATCATGATAGCAGAAGAGGGCGGAGCAGAGTTCTGGATGCTTTTCTCTGATAATACTCAATAAGATGGAAAAGCCTGCAGCCAACTGGAAAAAGATTATGGGATATGCCTATATCTGCCCTCCTCTCTTCCTCCTCTTTTTTTGTTCTCGTCCTTGTTACTATTTTCCTTCAACTCAAAGTATTGGTCTAACGGGAGTATGGAAAATAGCTCTATAAATTCTCTTTCTCAGATTTTTTATTTTTGGTAAAGAGTTACATGCACGCCAATACAACATAGGCTAACAGACTGAGGCTTAGTAGTCCCAGTGGATTTGGCCTTACGCCTACTAGTAGTTCCAGATGGGACAGATGCTGATAGATCCCCCAGCCTTCCAGCTCTAGGGAGTTGAGATGCTTCCTGTGTGAAGGGATTATTAATACCTCCTGATATGGGACTAGGATTTTATGTGCATTCCACACTACTTGATGGTCCAGTGGCCCTATCCATGTCCACGACCCTAGATCCTGCAGACCCCTGCCCCAGGGCTACTTCCCTTTACTGCTGATCCCGTAAACTAGCGTTTGAGGGGTTAATCTGGCCCAGATCCCTTTCTACAGAACACCCGGTACAGGAGCAAACAGTGCCTCATCTGTTTCTGATGTACCTGGCCTTATTTCTCCTGCTTGGAGGTTTACTGGAGCAGTTGAGCTTGTCACTTCCGGTTCCGCAGTGTGTACTTGCGGTTGACACATTGTGTGTGTTGAAGCAGGCATGTGGTTGGTCATGCTTCTGGTTAGGGCCTAGGCGAAGGAGGCAGCATGGAATGCCTACTGAAGGTGGAGGTGGTGGCTGGGAAACTTCAGCCACTTGGGAATGCGCCCCAGTCGCCCTGCCAAAAGTCAGTTGTTTTGAATGGGGGTCCAGGACTGAACCTGACCGGAGGACTGGATCTCCTCAGAGGCTGACGGGCAGCAGCAGGTAGGGAGGTGGAAGGAGAAAGAGGGGGATGGGCTGTAGAGTGGCATTGGGGAGGGGAGAGTGACTACAGGGGAGGGGAGGATATGTAGATGAAAGACAGCTCCCAAAAGGGAGACAAGTGGTGACAAGCTGGCAAAGTCAAGCATTGCTATTAGTAATGGCAGCCGCTCTTAACTGAGTCATAAGGGAGACAAATTCACTGTGGGATGAAATGTCAATGACAGAGTAGCAGGGACAACAACTTTCTGCCATGTGCTCTAGTATGTCCCCACCTTCATGGGCACTCCCTTATGAAACCTCACTCAGCCAATCTTTAACCTCCCCTAGCAACCAATTAATTTAAATCATACAACCTATGTTCCTAGCTTGGGTCAAAGCCAACTCCCCTCCACTTTGCTCCACCATGGGCATCTGTAAGCTTGATTGTTAGATATTAATGCATAACTTATCGATAAAGGACCTCTATTTTACTAATCTATCCAGGCCATTAATTATCTCTCATAGTGGGGTGAAGAGGTTGCCAAGTTAGATAAACGATAATGACCACAGATACTTTTCATTGTTAAAGTCTTATTATTATTATTATTATAATCTCTACAAAACATGTATGTGAGCATTGACTAATAGCCATATGTGGCATAAGGGACAATCAATCATCATAAATTTAAATTTACCAAAGTTTGATTAGATATATTTGTAAGGTACCATACTCTAAGAAAGTGTTATCTATATTGGGTGTTCAAAACCTCACTAACATCATCTGTAGATATCAAATTCACAGATTTCCCTTTGATTTCTAGTATTATGCACACATTTTAAATAACACATTGGATTGAACAATTACAAGGCACAGAGAGGAGGTGGGGAGGAGAGACACAAAGGAGTGAGAGGAGGGGGGAGCGACACAGGGGAGTGAGAGGAGGGGAGAGAGACACAGGGGAGTGAGAGGAGGAGGGAGAGACACAAATGAGTGTTGGGGGAGAGACACAGGGAAGGGAGAGGAGGGGGTAAGACACACAGGGGAGGGGGAGACACACAGAGGAGGGGGGAGAGACACAGGGGAATGAGAGGGGGGAGAGACACAGAGGAGGGGGAGATACACATAAGAGGGGGGAGAGACACATGGGAGTGAGAGGAGGAGGGGAGAGGAGGGGGAACAAACACAGGGGAGTGAGAGGAGGGGGGAGACACAGGGGAGTGAGAGGAGGGGGAGACGCCAGTAAAGTAGAAGGGAGAGGCTCCCATTGTGTGGCAAACAGCATTGCCTGGATTCACATTTTATTGCCATCATTTTTGACGGGCAAGTTGCTAGTAACTAAAATGAAACTGAATATAAGAGTTAAACATCAATGACTTTATGTATTTATTTAACTGTCAAGTTCTTCAAATAAAAATACTATAATTATGATACGTCAGTGGTCCTTTAAAACACAAAGTTCGAAGCATTTCCTGAGAAAGATTTACTGTAAAAAGTCTATTAAAATGTCTGGGAACTGGTTACCATGTTTGAAAAAAACAAACCCACAAATAATATGTTAGTAAAAAATCTATCCAAAGCTTTACTGCTATCATAACTAGACAGAGCAGGCTTATGTTACTGAGGGAGATCCATCTGTATCTAAATCTGATATCCCCTCTCCTCTATGAAAGGTGGTTTTGATATGAACCATTGTAATTTTAAATAGTGGTCCCAGAGGCTGAGCAGTAAAAGGATTGCTGGCTTTTTAGTGAAATGAGAGGATATCTGGAAAACAGTCGGGTGGAATTACAAATATTTTCTGGCTTATTGTACTGACAAATATTTTTGGACCGTCTTCCTACTATCCTCAAGGCAGGGTCTGTGATTGTTCCCAGAACCATTATCTGGTTGTGGGTGTGGGATTGATTATAACAGTTAATTATACACAGAATATAATATGCTATATTAAATATCAGGGGCTCACCAGAGCACATTATCACAACCCAAAACCTTATTTATTGCTGAAGCCCAAAATGATAGAGCATCCACTGAATCAAAGTATTCTGGGTAATGGCAATCAAATGAACAGTATATCAGGATTTCTCATGCACCATTTACTTGCTTCACATCATGCCAGAAATTGAAATGATCTGGCACTGAATAATCCCAGTACAGGACCGCTGCGTGACGATTCCTTCCTGCTTCCCACCTTTCCTCACTGTAATCTATAATAAACACAGCTGCTGAGATGATTTCCATCTTTCTAAATACATTCTTTTATCTTTCCTGCTGAAATCCTTAAACGTATTTCAATTTCACACAAACAGGAAAATTTAGACTCCTCCAGTTTGCTATTCACTAAACTGTTTCTTGTTATATCTGTAGACTATTTGCCTTTTATATTCACTTAGGAATGTGCTCTTTATATGCTACCCCTCCGTAAATTCCCATTAGGGCAGTTGACAGGGGGTAGTTTTGTGAGGGGCCCATGCTGGAAGATGGGCCCATGCTGGCAGGCATTCATATTAAGTACTGAGATACCTATAATCTGGGGAGGAATAATTACTTGCTAGGGGAAATTAGGAAAATGTGTATGCGTTGGGTTTGGGGAAGCTCTGGCTATTATATTTGTACAGGGCACCAATATTTTCTGTTGGCATACCATTCCATTGTTATAACTACCATCAACCAGCTTTTGTACAATACCCAAAGCTCACTCTCCATGGTTTTTTGCTTTGTGATCTTCCAATATGACATATAACTTCTTTGACTTCAATGGAAAGATGATAAGAAATTATTGTCTTCAGCTGGGCTCACTGTTTTTTTGTGGCAAAGCATACTGGAGCAAGGTAGAAAAAGAGCAGAGCTTAATATAACCACAGCCTGCAACATACTCAGATTGGACTAATGTGGTAAGTGGGGTTCCTCAGAGTTCAGTATTAGGTCCTCTCCTTTTTTAACATAATTCTTAATGACTTAGAAGTAGGATGGGAAAGTATTGTCTCAGTTTTTGCTGATAAGTTGTGCAAGGTGAATTAAATCAGATAATGATGTACTTTCCCTCCAGAGGGATTTACATAAATTAGAGAAATGGGCAACTACATGGCAGATGAGATTTAATATGAATAAATGCATTTGATGCATCTGGGAAGGAAAAGTAACCATGCAATATATAATCTTAATGGATCAAATCTAGGGGTATCAGATATTGAAAGGGATTTGGGAGTGCTTGTGGACAACCACCTAGTTAACAGTGCTCAATGCCAAGCAGCAGCTGCAAAGGCAAATACAATATTAGCATGTATTAAGAAGGGTATAGAAGCAAGGAAAGCAAATATAATTCTGCCACTATACAAATCCCAAGTACACCCTCATTTGAAATATGGCATACAGTTTTGGGCAACACTTCAGAAAAAGGGCATTTTAGACCTGGAACAAGTACAGAGAAGGGCAACAAAACTAATAGGGGAATGGAGGGGCTAAGTTATGAAGAAAGACTAACCAAATTAAACATATTTTCTTTAGAAAAAAGGTGTCATGATTATCTTATATAAATGTATCCAGAGCCAATTAACATTTTGTGCCAAAAGGTTTTCAAATGACAAAAGAACATCTTTTGAGGGTAGAAGTAAAACGATTCAACCATAAAAAAGAAAAGGGTTTCTTCACAGGGTGGTTAATCTGTGGAATTCTCTACCAAATGAGGTGGTGACAGCAGATTCGGTAGATAACTTTAAAAAGGGATGGATACCTGTTTGAGTAAAAAGGGCAATCGAGATTATCCTGCATAATTAGAGAGAGAGTATTGAATCCGATCACCAGTATCTAGGGTCAGGTAGGATCCCCCCCCCCCCCCCCACACACACACACTTTTGAAACAATTGGCAATCTTTCAATGTTTTTTTTTTCTGTTTGCCTTCCTCTGGATCAATTAACAACTAATCTGCATATAACAGATCAAAGAGATCTAGAAAGGTTGAACTTGATGCACTAACATAGTTTTTCAACCTCAATTATTATTAAACTATGTAACTATGCAAGCATACAACGTTTCTTTACCATTGCATTGTTAGCTTCTCTGCCTGTAAAATGATTAAGGTGTGTACAGGCAGAATTATATCACTCACAAGTACATTTCTATGTATGTGTCTCTATGGCAGTCACTGATACTAGGTCCAGCTGAATAGAGTGAGAGAGAAAGAGAGAGAGGTGAGAGATTGAATATTAAAAGTTTAGAAGAAGGTGAGAGGTGATAAAGAGGGATGAAAGGAGGAGAAATTGGTGAAGATTAACAATAATAAGATGAAAGACAGATCTGGAAATGGTTATGAAGAAAGTTGGGATGGGAGACAAGGTTGAAGCTAAAGGTGGGCATGTGAGAGAGAGGTGGGGAGCAGGGTAGAAATACAGTCAATGAGAAAGGTAGAGTGGGGTAGAATAGGGATCAAATAAGACAGGGACTTCAGAGACATGTGAAGGGAACAATGCAAAAGCTGGAAGTGAAGTGAGGAGTGAGTTAACAAAACTAGACAACTACCTTGAGGAACTTTATTCAGCTTTGAGAACCCCTCATCTGATATTCAATGGCAAAATTGCTACATAGTGTAACCAATGGCACCCTGCTTCTTTGTAATTATGGTTATATTTATATATTTCAGTGAGCATCAGTGGGGAACAACGAAACCTGTGCTTGTAGTACCCAGGAATTAAATTCAGTCCTATCTGTCATCCAAGACCAACGCACACATCGTTGTTACTGTATGTAGTCTAACAATACAGATGACATATTGGTAAGTAATAGAAGATATGATTTAAGCACATACATTTTATGGAAATAAGAACCAAAATGGCCCTTAGTCTACCTTTTCAGTTTACTTAAATGCTTGCTTAAAAATGGTTCGGGATGCCCTTATCCTTATTCCAGGCATGCTTCAAATTCCCTAACTGTATTTGACGCTACTACTTCGACTGGATGACTATTCCATTTATCTATTATACTTCCTGCAAAATATTTTTTCATATATTATTCCTAAATCTTCCACCTTCCAATTTCAACTTCTTGTTATTTTTTTATTTTTTTAAAGACATTTCCCTCCTGAACTTTATGAAATCTCCCAAAATATTGGAAGGTTTCTATTATATCACCCCTCTTCTTTCTGTCCTCTATGCCAGTGGTTTTCAACCTTTTTACATCTGCGGACCAGGGAAAATAGGAGGAATATTTTGCAGGCCACTAAGGCAGAAAAAATATAAAATATTATTTATACAGAATTTTAGTCGCTTTTAAATCTAATTATATAAAATACTTTCTGTGACGAAGTGCCCTTCGCCACTTTGTCTTGGAGAGGACTGTTTGCCAGCCTCCTGCCCTGCGACTATGGCCCTGGTACATATTGCCCTTCAAACACAGTATTCGGCCATACCAGAGTGTATGTCACTCATTCTGGCCCTTTACATACAGGGGGGTCATTCGGTACTTGCCCTGTGGGAGCGGTGATACCCCAGATAACTATGCCATGGAGCCCATTCATATGATGAAAGACTATGGGAAAGACTTTAGCTACATGGCAATTGAACTGTGTGAAGAGGATCTGAGCACTATTCTGTAGTTTTCTGCGCTCAGATCCCAGCTATCTGGGGATATGTGAAATGTGAGTCAATGTGGATTGCAGTAATGCTGATGGGTTGTCAAACTAGAGAATTGACCAACAAATACTTTTGTCCAGACATCCCCAAGCCGATCCGTTGGGATCAGACCTTGTATGCCGGCTTATGGTCACGGGGGAGGTGTGTAACGGAACCCATCACTGTTTTACCCTGTTTTATGATTATTATGGTTAAAATATGATCCTACTATATGTATGTTGGTTTATGCTCTGCAGAATATTAGCCAGACTTTTGCAGACCTAGGCTAATAGATAATCCTATTACAGAGACTCAAGAGATAAGGGAGTCGATTGTATAAAGTGTTTTCATTCTCAGATAAGAACAAAGAAGGATGATCTAATTAATGTCTGATTGTATCCAAGTTGCCAGGGAGATGTGGCTCACCTATTGTCCCTATATGTGTATTGTATGGGGTATATGTGAAATGTCTGTGTGTTATGGGTAAAAGATACTTTTACTAACTTTTGAACCCCTGGTCTGATTCATGCCATTTTTTAATATGTTGTTCCCCTGGGGGAGAGCTATTGAACAGTGCTGGACTTAAAGGTGTACCCCCTGTTTTTGGGGTACATCCAGAATGTGGTTAAAATTGTGTCTGTTTTAATTGTGTTACCTGTTATCTGAGGGGAGGAGACGTGGGGGTTGAACCATGTATATAATTGGCTGTGATAATTATGTGGGTGTAGCCCTTCAGAGGGCACCATTGCATAAAAGGAGATCCCCTGTCATTAAAGTTAGTTCTTCTTGACCCTTCAAAACGTAGCCTCGTCTCGTTATTGGAGGGGATGGCTCTATCATACTGGGGATTGCTATGCTTTTGCATACTCCCTTGAGCTGTAACTACTGAACGCTTGTTCCTGATGTGTCCTCCTTGGAGGAGAGGTCTTCCCCACACGGTCCTGGATGCTGGAGATTCATACAGGGTGGAAGGAAGATGGTGCGGCTCCAGCTAAACTACGGCGGTTGTGGAGTCTGTGGTGGTTGAGGTATCCGGTGCGGTGCTTGTAGGCCTCGGCGCAAACTAGGACGCGTCTATCAACGGAGGTACCCGGTCGGGGTGCCAGTAGATCCATTACACTTTCCAAAATACCACAGTATTAGCAAACATTAAGCATGGGATAGGCGAATTTAAGAACGTTCCGAGAAAGCAAGGTGTGTGGGACGTGACTATGACATGTTGTCGACAGGTGAGCTGACGCAATACTGGCAAAATGATGTATGAAACCCTGATTACATGCCTCCACGTGCTGCCAGTAAGTGCTGTCCTGCTCAACTAAAAAATAAAATAATCACACACAGCACGGGGAGAACACCAGGATGCCTGGGAGTGAGGTTGCATGCAAATTTGCCAAGTTTAGGCACTCGAAAACCGAAAAATGGCGGCCGAAAAAAATGAAAACAAGGCTAAAGGAAACTGAGGCGTGCAAATCACCGCCAGGCATGTACCAGTTAGCCAGGAATGTAGGAGCTGCAAAATATACCATTACAATGGACGAAAAATACTCACGAGCCAAGTAACACTTAGAAAAAAGCAGCCATTTTACAACACTAACTTGCAAATAATAACATTGCAAATCTAAAATGGTGCTTTACCCGCCTAAACAAACGGATTGGCCTCATGTATGCAGCCTGTTTACACTGCACACTTGGCACATTGCTGACACTTTCTTTTCAGGCGATCAACAGTCCAACTGTACATTTTCAGATGCAGGAAAGAGATTGTTAGCCCTTCAGGATATTGATTGCTGCATATTCAATATAAATAGATAACGTATATTCATTTATTAATTCATATTAATTTATTAATTCACTGAACTACATTTTTTTTATATTTTACACTGTACTTTGTGATGAGTGCCAAAGGTGATCGTTGCAAAGCAAGAAACATGAAGTACACGAGAGGAGAGGCTCACAATTAGGTCCTCAGTGGAGCAAAAGCCTTACATAGTGTGGCAAACAGCATTCCCATGGTTTTACATTTTATTGACGTCATTTTTGAAGGGCAAGTCACTAGTACATAATAAAGTTGAGAAGTCTTTCCCTACACGTTTTTTCTTTTAGACCCTACACCATTTTAGCCTCCCTCGTTTTATGTCTTTTTAATTTGTTAATATCCTTTGGAGAAACAGTTTCCAGAATTCCAGAAAATCGTATTTTACACCCATAAGTTTGACAGAGATTGGCCTTTTATAGGGCCAATCTGGTGTTAGTCACACCCCTATTTTGTGGGGAGGAATATGTCAAACCACAATAAGAGAGATATATACTGTAATATAAATTAAATAAAATTAGGATAGTAATAGAAAAAGAATCCAGATGGGGGGATACCGAGCAGAGTACACCATCTACAATACACTGGGAGGTAAACTCATCCATCCTCCCAGTGGACAAAGCCAGGTGGTACCCTGTCCGGATAGGGAGCTTACCAGCGCCCGGGAACATGGCCTTGCATGAGAATTGGACACAGGGTATTTACAGAGATTGGCGTTGATTGGCCTTTTATAAGGCCATTCTGGTGATTTACTGATATCCCCACCTGGTGGTGGGGATCATTATGTCAACCAATTTTTTTCATTTATTTTCAACTGTAACTAAAACAAAATCATATAAGGGGGGTGAAACTAAAAGATTCCAAATGGGGGGATACTGAGTAGAGTACACCATCTACAGTCCACTGGGAGATAAACTCATCCATCCTCCAAGTTGACAAAGCCAGGTAGTACTCTGGCCGGATACGGGAGCGCATCAGTGCCTGGATCATGGCCCTGAATGAGAATTGGACACAGTATATTTTCAAAGACTAACTATAGATTGGCCCATTTATAGAGCCAATCTACAGTTTCTTACATCCCCACCTAATGGTGGGGAGGTATATGTCCAAACAGTTGTAATAATAAATTGAAACCGTAAAACAAAACAAAATTAAATATGGAGGGTGAGCTGAAATGAAACCGAATGGGGGGATACTGAGTAGAGTAAACCATCCACAGCCCACTGGGAGATAAACTCTTCCATACTCCCAGTGGACAAGGCCAGGTAGTACTCCCCCCCAATACATGGCTTCGCATGAGAATTGGTAGTCTAGGAGAGATCTTACTAAGGATTTTTAGAATGGCATTAGTACCTCTCTTTTTCCTTTTCCAATACAACTAAGAATACTTGTTGCATTTCCTGCAGCTTTGTTGAGTTTTTTTTACCTGCTTTTAAACCATGCAATATAATAACTCCTAAGTCTTTTTCCTCTCGTGTAGCCGTATTTTTATATATTATTTTATTGCGGTCAAATTTTCCAGTTAGTGTATTACTGCCAATGCTTTTTTGATTAAGGCGCCTTCTAATAAACTGCATAAAAGAAAGAGGTTTGGTGGTTTACAGTATGTCATTGTAATATTCTGAAAAATATAATTAGTGGTTGGCAAGTTAAAACCAAAGATCAGCAAAGCGTCCAGTGTGTATGAGTCCAGGCCAAGCCAAGACACAATCCCTGCAATAGCTTGGCTCTCTGTCACAGCAGCTGATTCTCCTTCATGGAATGAAATAGTTATTATCTGGTTGTCCAGCTACCAGGCAAATGAACGATCTAATAAACACTTGGTAAAAAAAAATGTTATAACACAAACAGAGAATGATTCATCACAGTCTGGTGCCCACACAGGGTAATAATTCAATTGCAGTAGTTTAAAAGTACAGCTATCGTGTGAACACTACAAACACAATAAAAGACCACAGACAACTAAAAATAAGAAAAACTGTGCGGATTTGACAGCTCATTATTTATTTAAATATGTTCATACAATTATGGACACTTTAAAATGGTAGATATGTTTAATTTAATAATCACTTTATCAAGTCATACTAAAATAGCAGTAAGTGCTACTGTGCAGTGACACTTGCAGGCACTATAGTGGTGTAACTATCTAGTTGACATCATCTTGCACACACAATCATTGTGCCAGTAACAAATATGGCCACTGCACTTACACTAAAAAAGCTGCAAGATAATGAGAAATTCCTAATAAGATGAAACGGCAGTGTTCAGGACAATGATCAATTTTGTTATTGAGTAAAATTTATTTTAACATATATTCAGAATGAAAATATATATATTTCAAAGAAATTAGCAACAAAAATGCATTAAATAGGAAATGTGTGTACTTGTCAGTTTCCCTTTAATAAAAGTTGATACTGGACAAAACTACTGGGCAAATGTGCTAACTATACAGTTAAGTAATACTTATTACTAACCTTTAAATATAAAATAATATTTCCATGTACCCAAAGACTCATTCCGAAAAGAAACAGCATATTCATGTGTTTTTTTGGTTTTTTTTTTAGCAATTACTATAGTCTTGACTTTAAACCATAGTAACTTAAATAAAACTCTGTTGGTACCAGACTATGATTCATAAAATGATGAACCACAGTTTGTTTTCTTATGTCAATACTACAAAAAGCCATATGCATCTTTCTTTGTGTCAATAATAATTCCTTACCATTTTTACAATATTATAGATAAACATTGAAATTAGAAAGCATAATTATGTAACTGTGGGCATAGAAGTATTTCCTACCTCTCAAAGTGTTAGAGCAGACTGATAATGAGGGGGGACAAGGTTGAAGAACTATATTTGCCTAATGCCAAAGACAAGTTGAAGCCACAGTCTACATAAGGTTGAGGGTGGTTCTCTTTTAGTCATAGACTATGGACAATTACTATTGATATAAGAAATAACTCAAGTGAAGTAACAGACCTATACGAAATCCAAACTTTGAAGACTATTCTTCTACCATTGCTTAAGTAGGATATGTGGAAGTCTTTAAGACTCACATGGGCAAACTGCCTATATTTCACACAAAGCAGTAAGGACTTGGAGATTGTAAAATGTATTGGTACTGCATTTTTAACACATACCTGGTAAGAAATTATGTCTAGTAAAATGATTTGAGCTATATAAACATATGACTATTCTGAATTTAAAATAAATCTATAGAACAAAGTAAGTCTGATGTTTTAGATCATGTAAGAAATGGAGAGTAAGCATGTTAATTATTTCTTAAATTATAATTATGTATAGGTGAGTTAAGTAAATAGATTTTTATTTCCTCTCAATTCAACTAATTGTAATGGAAGTAATATCAAGAATAAGTTTTAACTCATTTGTACTTAGCTTCCAGGTCTCCGAGACCCTGTCTTATTGAAATATTTGTTTAATGTCTTAGAAAGACATCTGGAAAGAATTGCTTTAATTTTTCCTTTTGGAATTGGTATTTACTTTAGCTATATGGTTAAATGCACATTATTAAACTGACCGAGATACTGTACAATAAAAATAGGGCCCTAAATCCATGCGGTTTCTATGTTCATTTACGGATCATCAATCCGATATATACTTTTTTCATATACAATTTTAATCCAAAGGTAATAAAACATATTTTAACAATTTTGCAAACAAATGGAAAAATAAAATAAAATAAACAATTTAATTCATTTTAAATATCAACATGGCAGAATAGTCCAAGTTAAATATATTTCCTGTGTTCTTTGGCTTCCTTAGATAGTTTTGTACCACAAACCAAAAGGCTTATGTTCTCCTCTGTGACTAATTTATTAACATTTTCTCATTTAATAATCACAAATTCCGTGTCTTTAAATATTTGTCTACTTCATCAATTAACTACTTTTTAAATACTCCATCTCCAAGATGTAATTTACAATCTGTATTGACAAATGTAAATTTGGTATTTGGTTTCTGAGTCATATTATTTTTTATATTGGATTAGCTGTGAATGTAAAATAAAAGTATTCCTGTATACAGAGATATATTTTTATTGCACATTTTATTTAAACTGAAGAGCTTTTTAGAGATGCTTTTAGATCCATGGATCCTGGGTTCAAATCCTGCTTCTTCTTTTCTATATATTTTTTAATTAGTTTAAATAATAAGTATAAAACATTACAGTTTCCATATTTTCAATTTTATATTATAAAAAATAACAATAACAATTACTATTTATATAAAAAGGCAGAGCAATAACTAGATTTATAAAAGTGTGCTAGTGTATTATGCTGAGTTTCTCAATAAGCAACTACCAAACCCATATGAATTCAATCTATATTACAAAGTCCCTAGCACCACATAGACTTGGCTCATGTTCAGAATGCTTTTGAAATATTAGTTTGTTGTAAAATTGTAGTCTAAAAAATATTGCATAGAAAAAAAACTAAATGTTCAATATGATATAAATATAAAACTACTTACTTACAAGTGAAGTTTTGAGTTAAAAATAAAAAATAAAATATAATACTTCAAAAGTTGTACTTATCTGTAGACTAAATATCATGTAGTTTCTTGAAGGCAAAAACAATATAAATAATATATATATATATTCTTTCCAATGGTTGGTAGGGCTCATTATATATTCTGCCAGAACATTGGAGGTAAGAAATTACCTAAAGCAGTAACAGCTCACACATAAATGTAGTAACAATTAAAAAAAAGTAAAGAACACAGTGGGAAGGTCGGACCTTAAATGTTTCCATAGATTAAAAAATATAAAAATTAACACAAAGCAAATACACTCAACAATGTCATATATTTTCTGTAATGCTGTAAGAAAAGGCATTTGACTCCAAATGGTCTAAATAATAAAAATCATCTTGCAACAATTCACAATATTGTATAACATCTAATCAAAAGTTTCTCACCTTCAATAAAAAGTTTAATAAAATTAAATGTCTAATTAGGCATCACATAAGTACAGCAATACTTTTGCATAACTGAAATACAATTTTGAAGGAGCATTTTACAAGGTTAAAATAAAGATTAACACAAGACATAATCATATTACCTATTTTACAAACTACTAAAAATACCTTAGTAATAATAACATTGAAATCATTACTAACGAACTGTATGGTAGCTTCACCTTTGGGACTCTGAGCCACACCCTGTTACATGTGAAATTGTTATCTAATCTTTTATCTTCAAGGACTTCCATGTTTAAAGCTAAAGAAAGTGAGGTAAACATGTCAAAGTTCTGGGAAATGCAACTCTAATCCTTGAGCACTGTCAACAGTCCAGGATTTAAAAATATTAAACATTTGGCACAGGAGTGCAACTATATGTTGCAAGGTCTAAGAAAGAAGCTTATAAGCAATACTTAATTTTCTTAATTGGAAGAATGATTGGAAGACAGAAGGGAGAGGGTTACGTGATTAAAACCTTCAAATTAATACATTTATGCATTCTATAGGTAAAAAGCAGCCTATATGTATACAGCACATCTCATAAAACATTTTATTTTTTATTAATATCTAAAAATCCCTCTAATGATTGTGTTGACACCCCCAGGGGGTGTCTACACAACTTCCTGATCCCCACCCAATCAGCATGTAGCACCGGGGGGCAATATTACCCCACTATCTACCTGCTCTTGCTTGCTCAGCCAATAGTAGAACATTGTTGTCAGACGCCCAGTCACTACTGGGATATGACTCACATAGTGCTATGTCTCAAATCTTTCATCTAACTGGATTGGCCAAAACAAATTATGGAGGGGGTGTTTACCTTAATTTTAAACTGTAAGAAATTACAATAGTTTTTTCTAACTTCATGGTGTTTACATTTTTATTTTGGTATTTTTTCTTGAATTTTTTTTTTCATATGCTATTAATTCTCCTCTATCAGATGCATTCATAATCCAAGAAACCTACATATCCCTTTAAAGGATTTAACAAAGAGGGAAGAAATTAATACTGTGAACAGCAGGTTGTGGTTTTAAGTTGGAGGGTGGAATATTTAGGTGTAGTCTGTGAAAGTACAACCAGAGAAAGAGTAGTAAACAAAGAGAACATCTTTCCAGTGGTAGTAGCCGGGATTGACAAAGTAAAGAAGTCGCAACATTTCGAAGATATGCATAAGACAGAGCTTTAATCATGCAAAACTTTTTTTCAGGTAGAATGGATAGGCAAATTAGATAGGCGTTTTGCTTCTAAAATGCAGTAATTTCTATTTCATTATATCACTCCTTGAGCACAGGTAAGCCAGTCAGTACCTCATTAATGTCAATGGATTCAGCTGTGCACAAGAATGCATATCTGAAAATGGCTTAGTACCAAAGGACTGTGGATATGTTCCATAACGTTCAAGTGAAGTTCATTCGTAAAACACTTCCAAGCTATCACATCACACTTAAATCTAACCTCTGAGAAATGCCTTCTAGGTTATTATAATGTCCCTTATATTCAAGTTCCTGTTCCATAACCATTCTAAAAAATTGCTCCTGCAATGATAACCGAACTCCCTGAGGTTTACAGGGAAGTCTCCCCAAGAGCTTGAAATCTAAAAAAGCTTACAGGTACCTTCAACCCCCTTTAAAAACACAAAAATGGACAATCATGGACTCCTCAAATCGGACAATCTGAAGAAGCTGTCGCCTGCTGTTACCCCCTATGAGCTGGGTATTCGCTGGGTATTCCCTGGGATTCTCGCTCAATACCTATTACCCCCTCGCAGATATCCAAAGGGATTCCGCCATATAAAATATAACCATGGAGGTCCCTATATACTACAATGACACCTAAATATAACTTGTTGCCATGGGGTTCCCAATGGATAAGCGGGCACTTCCATATTGATTAAGAAATACACCCTCTTCCTGCTTTAATGAAGCCCTTGGTCCCCATCTTAGGCCTATTGATGAGGGGGAAAGAAGAGAGAGCAAAACCCGGCCTGCTGCTTAACATTAAAATGACAAAAATCATGGCAAGCAGCAATCTCAGATCCTGGGAAATAGATAGGCTTTTACTGTCCCTGCCTCCACTTCTTCTCCATCTATTTCCCAGGACCTGAGATTGCTGATTGCCATGATCTTTGTCATTTTAATTTTGAGCTGTAGGCCAGCTTTTACACTCGCTTCTTTCACCCTCATCAATAGGGCCTTTAATTCCTCCTCACTTTCGGCCAACAGAGTAGTATAATTATCTGCGCAAGTGAGGTTGTTAATATTTCTCCCAGTAATATTAATTTGGACTTTAAATTCATCCAGTCCGTCCTTAGGCATGATGTATTCCACATATACTGTAAGTTGAATAAATTAGGTGACAATATACAACTTTGTCTCACTCCTTTCCTGATCTTGAAACATTCTGTTCCATTTTTGGTTTGACCTTGGCTTCTTTGTCCACATATAAATGCCTCTGGATGACATGGGGTACCCTCATCTTTTTAAGAACTTGCCACATTTTGCTGTGATCCACATAGTCAAAGGCTTTAGACTAGTCTATGAAGCAGAAGTAAATGTTTTTTTGGGAACTCTCTTTCTTTCTCTATTATCCGTTGGATCTCCTGTACCTGAGTGCAGTTGTTTGATAGTTGAAGCACTCTTTGGCACTGCCTTTTTTGGGATTGGGACTTGGTTGAACTTTTCCATTCTACTAGCCACAGTTGAAATTTGTTGGCATAATGCAAGCACAACTTTCACAGCATCATTTTATAGGAATTTTTGTCTTTTATCACACCCACGCATGAAAGGTTCTCTTCAGATCTCCAATTTTATTGTAGATATCTCTTGACTTTCGCATCTGTTACACTCTTATAATCATCATTATAGAATGTCTCTTTAGGGGTAGTGGGTATTAAAGAGAAATGACAACAAGTTACAGAAGTAATGGAAATTGAAAATGTTTTACATGCTAAACAGATGGTGTTATTTTAAGTGCCTTTAACATTATAATCTACTTTGTTCATGAATTGTGTAAAACAGGTTGGACATTTCACTTACAATATTATCGCATGAACAAGTGTGATAGATGTGGTCTGTGGTAATTTTACGAGCGCCATCCATTTAAATACATGGTTAATATACCATGAAATTAGTTTGCAGTGTGGTGAGTATGATACTGCTCTTGCTAGTTTGGCTTTGCCCATACATGTTGTAGACCTGATCTGTTGACTCAGAGATATAGGAACATCTTGAGGGAAAAAAAAACACGTGTTACTCAATACCGTTTATAACACTACCATATGTTATGATTTTTTTTACTGTTTTTTTTTGTTTGATCATGTTTAGAAATTTATTTTCATACTATTTTTCGACTACTGTAGCCATTTATTTAAATATGCATTTTTGAAGAACATCAATTACAATAGACTACAATACAAATACTATAGCCTCTATTTTTTGTATTTTATATTTCTGTAGAATCTACCATTTTGGCATCTAAAACAATTTCTTTGTACTGGGTGTACTGGGGAGCTCATCGGTTTATAAGGACACACCTTCCTCAGTAAGTAATAGACAGAATCAGCAGAGAAACGGATATTGGCCTCTGCAGTTTTCAAGATAAAAATTGTAACTTTGTGTTTATTTTTGTTTTATAATAAAAAAATTTCCATTAACATGCTTACTAATTTAAAATACCATATAGATTTTTATATTACAGTTACTCATGAAAAATATTGAAAATATAAAAATTTGGTATTGTACTGTCCAATGATTGGCTTTCAGTCATCTGTTTGGAAATGGATCATCAGGCACAATATATACTTAAACAGGAACTTGGTTACTGTTCATATTATGTGCTGCTATGATCTTCCACTTCATACAATAGTGGGCCTTCCCAATGAGCCAGGTTTAAGCCTAGACAGGGTCACCTACTGTCACAACATGAAACACATAAGTAAAATGTTGTCCTTTGAGAAAGAAACCAACTTTCTCTTGATAGCTCTTGGAAGGCCTGAAATAGCACTAGGTAAAATAGGCACCTGCTCAGGGAGATTTACTAACCATGGTAAAAGCCTGGCTGCTTATTGGATGAACATCCTTTTGTCGTACATTCTTCAGATTGTAAGCCCTTCTGGGCAAGGGCTATATAACCCATTGGTGGCCTTTATGTTAAATGCACTTACATTGTCATGTAATTGTTTTGTATCATGTCTCTATAAAGCTCTGTGCACATTGATGGTTGTGTAGAAATTAAAATGACAATAAAAAAACGCAAATATGGTTGAGAGGAGTAGCAGTAGACTTGATCATATGCCCTTTTTATACAGTTTTGTTTTTGGCAGATGGCAGGAGGGTATATGCATCCTGTAAAGCCACTGCCCTGAAGTGGGTGTTTGAGGAATCTAAACCTTTAACGTCTGCACAAAATTGTTAAAGTTCCTTTAATGCAATCTTTATGTTATTGTAGGAGCATTGGTACTCTCTACATGCTATAAATTCTAATTGAATAATTCTATTTGCTTTTAAGATATATTTATGCATTTTTCTACTGGAAGTGCAAGGTTCATCTTTTTCACATTGACATTGGCATTTTCAGTATGAATCATCAATAAAGTATTAAGAAAACTGATAGATGAATTAAAATGCTGCACTGAAGTATTTTTGTATTGGATAAAAGGGTTGAAGAATAAGACAGGTATTTCAATGAGAACAGAGTACATCTGCCAGATTGAAAACACATTTTGTGGTCCCAGAAATTAGTCCAAAAATACTCCTGTTTGTAAGTGACATGAAGGTTGGGGAGAATTACCTTTTCAGGGGTGAATTATGAAATTAAAGGACCAATGCACAATGAACAAAATAATAATAAAATTGCAAATCGGTATTCAATTGCAAAAAAACGCTCAATACCGCACACACAGGCAAGCCCACAAACGGCAAATGTTGGCCCAAAGCTTACGGCTTTCAAATAGGACCAGAAAAGTGTTTACAGACTAGTTTGTAACTGCAAAATACAAAAAAAAATTTGTAGAACAACTCACAACTATCATGTATTGCAAAAAATAAAATGTTATTTTTCTTCATAGGTTGTAATGGTCATGATATGCCAATATAAAAAGTCATGCTGCAATATGCTGAAAGCTATTAAAGACACACTACCTCATTAAATTGCAACACAAATACATGCAAATGACTGACATATTACCCCTTTCTCACTCACAGAGGCTCTAATGTGGACCCTAAAAATACAAAGATCATCTTATATACATTTCACTCATCACATCTACATTGGGAAAACAAATAGTGGCCAAACTACACCGGCACATGGCATGCCATTAAGCACAGGGGAACATTTTACATTTGGTTGTTCAGTTCCATTTGTTGTGTACGACTTCCTGTGACCCTATGGTCTGTGCATACCCACAAAGTTTGCAAAGATACTTGAGTGGGTTGCCAGTTCCTTCTCTAGCGGCTGTGATTTGTCTGATCTCTCTGCTATGACCTGGCCACCTACAGTGGCCCTACATGGTATAGCTCACAGCTTAATTCAGGTACACAAGCTCCTTCACCACCACCACTTAGCAAAACAAAAAAAAACATAACACCAACAAAATAAGGCCTTAAAAAGATAGGTAATGCAGCATCTCTTGCAACAGCATTCCTCAGTGACCATCAATTGGTGACATGTTAAACAGAACCCTACGTGTCCACAGAGAAGAGGATCATGGACTATGTGATGGGAGGGAGCCATCTGCGTACAAAATATCACCATCACATAGGCCATGATCCAAGACGCTAGATTAGGTTAACATTTGGACCAATAGGGTACTGTTGAGAAGGCACAAACATCTGCACAGCCCCTAGGTCCTCCTCCGCCTAGCCCTGGTCTACATGTGCCTGTTGCTAGGGCTGCCCTGCCACCACCCACCCCCTTCTCTCCACACTCCTCCTCCTCTACCACTTCCACCACCTCCCCCTCCTCCTCCGTCACCTCCTCCTCCGACACTTCCGCCTCTCCTCCACCACACCTAACCTTCCCCTCCTCTCCTTCACCATCCCAACCTCCTCCTCCTCTCCTCTACCACTCCTCACCTCCTCTCCTCCACCACTCCTCACCTCCTCCTACTCCTCTCCTTCACTACTCCTCAGGGCCACCTCTCTCTCTCCTCTCTTTTCTCCTCGCCTCTCCTCATCTCCTCCTCCCCGCCTCTACACTCCTCTCTCCTCCTCTCGCCTCCCTCCATTTAAATCCCAAAAGGAATATAAAGATAAATTAAAACAAGTTTTTCTGTATATGTATGAGGAAGGGTGTGGGGGATGGGATATGTGTGTATGGAGTAACCTAGCTCTATGTGCATCTATGTGTGTTCTTTAATTTATATGTAATCTGTAAATATGTGTAAACAAGGATTAAGTGTAAAATTGTCAATAGAATGATAGAAATAAACAAAACCGCAATATACTGCTCTCACTAATCGCCTACTCTCTCAATGAAAAAACTCCAACTCCGGGACCTGCGCGCTACTTCGAAAGAAAATACCACAAAGTCAACGCTTGTGACGCACTAAGTTATATTGCCTCTCGAGCATATCCTCATGGATGTCTGCCCGTCAACTCAAACTCAACATGTCTAAGACAGAGCTCCTTATCTTTCCACCCTCTACTACAGCTTTCACTCCGCAAATATCTCTCACTGTTGACGATGCCATCATCACTCACACCTCTCAGGCCCGCTGTCTTGGGGTCCTACTGGACCCTTCCCTCTCATTCCCCACATCCAATCACTCACAAAATCTTGTCACTTTCACCTAAAAAACATATACAAAATACGCCACTACCTCACACAAGACACAACTAAAATTCTTATTCACGCTCTCATCATATCTCGCCTCGTTTACTGCAACACTCTTCTTGCTGGCCTTCCTATCACCCGTCTGTCTCCACTCCAATCCATTTTGAATGCATCCGCTAGACTCATCTACCATACTAAATGATCAGTGTCTGCAGCACCTCTCTGTCAGGCACTCCACTGGCTTCCCATAGCCTCTAGAATACAATTCAAAATCATGACCCTAACATATAAAGCCTTCCACAATAGTGCACCTCCTACATCTCTGCTCTCATCCCAAAATACACTCCCACCCGCCCTCTTAGCTCTGCTAATGACCTTCTTCTCTTCTCCTCTCTCATCACCTCCTCTCACTCCCGTCTTTAAGACTTTTCACGTGCTCCTATTCTTTGGAACTCTTTACCTCGCACCACCAGACTATCTTCCTGCCTCAGATCCTTCAAAATCTCTTTAAAAACACATCTATTCAAAAAAGCCTATCATCTTTAGCCTCTTCATTCACTATGCATCTCTCACTCTCCTGTACCTCACCCATACCCCTTAGAATGTAAGTTTGCGAGTTTTAATCTTGTGAGGTGCTTTAGGGAAAGCACAGTGTATATCAGATTGAAAGCTCAATAACAGGGTCTTCCATTATTTTCATTGTGGGGTATTGTTTATACTTGTACCTAACCCCTGTATTGCGCTGCGGAATATGTTGGCGCGTTATAAATAAAGGATAATAATAATAATAATAATAATAATAATATTGTGATTGGATCGTAACAATGGATCGCATCCCGGCCAGCCCATTAACAGTTTGGGAGGCGTTTATGGGCTTAAGGCTTCAGCCCGTAACTTGAGCCATTGCTCAATTGAATAGCTCCGGAAACGGAGACAAATGGGAGCCCGCAGCATACCCGCAGACATATGGTCTGTATCCCGCGCGATGCAGGCTTGCAATTGAATCAGTCTGATACCTTAGAACACCATCCATCATCTAGAAAGTGATGTAACAAACACAAAGAGGTTCCCAAAATTGTGTTATGGTTATGGCATACACATCTGCTAATATTGTTAGTTTAGGTACACAATTGACAAACAAGCGTTTTTTTCTTTAAGTGCAGATTCTGGATTGCAAGAATCAGAAGAGATCCATGGAATACTGAAAGCATTAACAGGTCAATAGGTCAGCAACAGATTGAGCCAACATTTTCCTTGGAGTGGTAATACTGAAACTATGAGTGGCCAGTCTGGGTGTACATGGAATGATTCCACTAAACACAGTAACCATTATTAACCACAAGAATTGTGTCATGTATTTTATAGGTTAGAGCATGTTCAGGGATCCAAGGCTCTTCTGAGTCATACCAACTTTAATTATAAAGAAAATAATATTTTCCTTATTTCTACAGGAAAGCTGCAATGATTCAAAGCTGAAAAACCCCTTTCCTACATGTATCCTGTTTATTGTCTTAAATGTGCTATATTGAGTATCCAGAAATCACACAAATATGGAGCACATTAGTCTTTTGAAATAGTGAATCACTGAACAACAAACTTATTGATTTTCATTTTTTTGTTATTTATACCTATTTTGCGGTTTTGAATATAAAAAAAAGGGTGAGACTTATAGGAATTAACAGCAGAAATGAATGTAACTGGAACAGTTTAGAAATACACAAATGAAGCAATAATAGACAAACTAGACAATTTTCATAACAGGCAAATGTCCAATGTTAGTCGTCTGTGCCCTGATCCAGGCCTTAGTCTCAGGATAACGTGAGTCAAAATGGATCAATCAGTGGCTTAATCATCATGGAGGAATTTACTCACCTGAGATGAGAATGATTATTTTTCCACATGGGGAATCTTGCATAGTAAATAAAGGGATGTTGTGAGATGCACTTAAAGGGACACTGTCATGAGGACTGAGTCCCTTTAAGCCGTTTAATAAATATCCCCTTTGATTTACTTGACACAGGGATATCCTGAAAATGTGGCTTGTATTCTGCCCTCAGTGTCTAACAATAGGCAATCATGTTCAATAACTTTTACATACATATTAAAAATGTTCTACATGTGTGCTTTTAAATAAAATTAAATGATATGTATGTGGCACCATGGTGATAGCGTAGCTTTAACACATACATTTAAGATTTTGTTAGAGTATGACTGTACCTTTTGTTTCTGACCATGTGAAATCCTGGTATCACATTCTTAAATCTTTTGGCGCCTCTTCCTTCTGTCACTATTAAACCCAACATTTCCAAGTAACATTAATCTTTTGCCATTTGCTGTTGGAGAGATTCTGGATGCTTAACAATTTTTGGAGCTAATCTTCTATTGGCTGATCTGTAGCCTTATTATAATACTGACTGCTGGCTTCCAAGATGGAAGTTCAACCATGCATGACACTTAGAGAGGAATTCAAGTGATGAGATGAAACTAATGCTTTTGGTTGAAGGCAAATAGAATGTGTATTTGTATTCATATAGACCGACATAAATGTATAATAAATAATCACATATAATAGTTGTGGCAATTGCGAATTGTCTTCACACAATGTTAAAATTTATGGGTAACGCATGTGCAATCAGCACATGCGCAACCACAACTCACAATTACCACAAACCTTGCAACCCAAAGCCCCGATCTCCTCAGCCACCACCGCAAATAATAGTATGTATTATCAAAACTACATTTCCCGCGCTTCTACGTCACAAGCGTATGGTCTCACGAGTTTTCCTTCCCTGCCGGTAGCAGACTGTGTAATGGCTCCAGCCACTCTTCTTCTGTGTTGTTTCTCAGTGTCTGCCTTGTGTGTGAGGCTGTGCCTGGTGTGATCACACTCCCCGTAACTTTTATATAACTTGCCGAATGCACCATTTGCCTTTGCCAGTTGGTTGTCAATTTCCTTGTGAATCCGAGGAGATGATGCAACCCAGATAGGTAAACTGTTGGACTGTTTTCAGCTTAGACTCACCAATAGTGATGCGAGGAGGACAGTAATCTTCCTGAGGTGCGGGCTGGTGGAGAACTTTAATCTTCTTTAAACTGACTTCTAGACCAAAAAGCTTGGCATTTGCTGCAAAGCTATCGCCATATGGGAAACAAGGGTAGCATCGTCTGCAAAGAGTAGCTGTCGAACGAGTCGTCCCACTCTTTTGATGTGGGCCTTTAGTCGCCTCAGGTTGAACAGACTGCCGTCTCTGAGGAATCGGATGTAGAGTCCATTGTCAACATCAAGGTCTGTTGTGGCTCTTTGCACCAACATATTGAAGAATAGCGTGAATAGAGTGGGTGCAAGGACATCTCTGCTTCACGCCGTTGCTTATTGGGAAAGGCTCCGATAGGTCGTTGTTGTACCTAACTTGGCCACTCTGGTCTTCGTGTAGCTGGATGATCATGTTGAGGAACTTGGGAGGACATCCAATACGTTCCAGGATTTGCCACAAACCCTTCCTGCTCACAGTGTTGAATGCTTTGGTAAGGTCGACAAACATCACATAAAGTCCCTTGTTCTGTTCTCTGCATTTCTCATGGAGCTGCCTGAGAACAAAAATGTCAGTGGTGCTCCTGTTGGCTCTAAAGCCACACTGACTCTGGGAGGAGTTCTTCTGCAATAGTGGGCACCAGTCTGTTGAGGAGTACACTTGCGATGATTTTCCTGCGACGGAGAGCAGGATTATCCCCCGGTAATTGGAGCAGTCTGACTTTTCTCCCTTCTTCTTGTACAGAGTGATGATGATTGCGTGAAGTGCTGGCCCCATGTTTCCAGATCTCAGCTGGGATCCTATCAACTTACCATTTTTTAGCTGCTCAATAGATTTTACAGTCTCTTCGAGATAGATAGTAGCAGACAGAATACACAATAAAGAAGAACTGCATGTAAATGTTAAACATTTAAAGGCAATGATTATTTATTTTTTGCATTTTAAAAAACTTTTTGGCTATTGTTAATCCAACTGCCATATAGAAAAAAATGGCCACAGTGATCCTTTAATATACTGTAATTGTCAGTGTGAACAGCTTAGCTTCTTATCTCTGTATCTAATGGACTCAACAAGGCTTCCACTTAACTATATTTAACAGCCTAGAGGAGGAGCTAACACTTAACTCTGTAGCTATTTTTATAATGCATTAATATTAGTATTATAAATTGTAGATAATTCACATTCATGCAACAGACTTGGATGGAAGGTGAGAGGTTGTAGAGAATTGTAGAAAGAGAAAGGTTATTCAATAATTTTTCAAGCTTCTTACATTAGCTCATCTGGTCCATGTGCTTTTAAAACTATTTGTGCCTAGGCAGCCAAAAATAAAACCACAGTTGACATATTGTACATGTAGTTCAACCTTTGAAATAACATTTATTTAGAAGTGGGAGTGTGACATGGTAGAAGCCTTCAAATATATCAAAGGATCTAATAAAGTTCAGGAGGGAAGTTTCTTCCAGAAAAAGTGGAATGCAAGAACAAGAGGTCATGATTTGGAGTTGAAAGGTGGAAGATTTAAGGTTAATGTGAGAAAGTTCCACTTTACAAAAAGGGTAGTACTTTTAGTGGATGTTATAGGGACATAGTAATAGAATGCAAGTATGCCTGGGATAAGCATAAGGCTAGTCTGTAGATTAATCAAATTAAACGTTTGTGTAGATAGAATGGGCAGGCAATATGGATATCTTGTTTTTTATCTTCTGTCCAAATCTTTGTTTCTACTTTTCACGTTCCTTGCAAAAATCCCTGACTCAAGCTATGTTTTACACCAGTACTTTTATGGCAGGGAGTGTTGTTATTTTTGATTCCAGGGCATGACAACGCTGTTGGCTGTTTCTCCATGTTTATTGTGGTTGTTAAGTCTGACACACACCTTCATTATTGCTGATGGTATAACACACCTGTAAGCTTGTCACATATAAACTAGACAGTATTTGACAGCTGTTCTTCTTTCTATTTCTGGAAAGATTCTTGTTGGTTTCTCTGTAGATGATCGGCAAATGGGAACATATTTGTACAAAATACATTTAAAAATTATAAATACAGACCATTTTGCAAGATATTTAGAGATGCCTATCTCACATAATGAGGTACCAGAATAAATTGATGGAATATGAAATGCAAATACTTGTCTATTATGTATTTCAAAGAACAGATTTTATAAATGACTAGAATTGTGGAAATGCAGCTTTGCAGCAGTCGGCAGCTTCCTATTTGAAGGACCCCCGAGGCGGAACCAGCTTTGCTGGTCAGTCGCGGGGTCCCTTGACATGGGGGAACCTTGGAGCAGGATAGGGGCGCCATGGCCGGAAGGGGAGGGGTTTGCTTCACCACCCGGTACGGCAGGCGCTATTTTTGCTGCACCTGGTGTCTGGCAGCAGAAGAAATAGCCACCCTCCCTTCCCTGAGTTAAGGTTGTCATTTTTTTGGTTTGTAAATGTTTTAAGGTTTGGATGAAAAAAAAAGAAGAGAAAAATAAATGTATTGAATATGTTGTAACAGAAAAAAAGGAGGACAGAGGTCATGTTCTTAAAGTTTGAACCGTTATTATCATAGATTGTTAATGTTATATATAGAAGGTTATATGGATTGTCTATGTCACAGTGGCGGGTGGGGGAATTGCCTGGACCAATGGTGAAAAGGGACCGTCCCTACTAGTAGGAGGGTGTGCTGACGGCACCACGGTTGGTCCTGGAGTGCGGGCGCAGGGTAAAAAAGGGGGTTTGCTGCCAAGGCCCGGGGCTCCTCCTCCTCATTGGTATTTTTGGATGTAATTATTAATAAATACGCTGAGGCCAGTTATACCTTCAACAGTTGTCTGTGTATTTATTTGGTAAGGATCCAATGGGGTCATGTAAGATTCACCAGCAGTTAACCTAGAGGGTATAAATTATTGCTGGTACAATGCCCTGACTCTCCCAGAGTAGAGTTGGGCCCCTGACACTGTTGCATATGCAGTCTACTGAGAGCTAATGAGTTTTTAAATTTTCTTCATTAAATAAAATATTTATATTATGTATGTTATATGAAAAGGAAAGCAAAAGAAGAAAACCTGATAACTAACAAGATTTCCTCCTCCAAACTCTCTAGGTGCTAGAATGGAAAAACCGTTGATACATACTGCCACTGTTAAAGGGATATTGTTAACTGATCCCCTATCCCCTATTCACATAAAAGGGGGTAGAAAGAAGCAGCCACGACAGTGGACATTTAAGCATAGCCCAACTTCTGAAATGTTATGAATCTGCACACAAGGCTTTTATTTCAGCAACCATTAATTGGGTTAAACCATGCAATTATAAACTATTGGGACATTGCTGATGGCAGAACTACCCAAATCCCATTGTGAATCAGAACAAGCCAAGATTTCAGAGTAGAGCCTTAGTTGGATCTGAGTCAGAGCACCAGATGATGCTGTATGGGAGACCAGCTTCTCGACAACAGGCTCGAACATTAAGTACCTGAGAGGCTCAAAAAAATCCTATCGTACAAAAGAACCAAATAGCATGAGACTCATGAGATCATTAGAATAGTTCATGACTGATCAAAAGTTCAGTGTATGCTGTAGATAAATATGATTCACATAACTCCTTGTTGTCACAGTTATAATGTGGGATTTAAAATCCCTGAGAATATTGCAGTGGAAAATAAACTGATATATTTAACAGCCATTGTATGCAAGGACTGATAAACAAGCCACAAATCATCCTTCAACAGTCTCTTCAGATTTGGACAGTATCGCAGTCTATGATCTCGATCCAGTCTTTATGTAGATAATTGATGACTTAGTGGTGAAAATATGACTCTACATTCATTATGCATTGCTTTTATTTAACATGTATATTGAAGCTTAACAACACCATACTGACCAGAATAAGTCTGCTTAGTACCACCATAAATGCAGAAGATTGCCAGGTTATTAACGATCAACTGCTGGAAAAAGAAACATGATAAGTCTTGGTAGAGATGCAGCAGACTACACCAAGTGTTTATTTGTAATGGGTGACTTTTCCCATCATACCTTGGACACTGACACCTTAACCACCTTTTGAACTGGATACACTCTCCTACTCCTCGCTAAGACCTTGGACACAGACACTCCTTAACTTTTCTTTCCTTCTGAACTGGATACAATCTCCTGCACCTTGCTAAGATATTGGTCACAGCCACACACCTTAACTTCTCTCCTTCTGAATTGGACCCACTCTCCTGCTCCTCGCTAAGACATTGGACACAGACACACACATTAATTCCACTTTCTTTTTGATCTGGACTCACTCTCCTGCTCCTAAGAACTTGGGCACACACCCTAACTCTTTTCTCCTTCTGAACTGGACCCATTCTCCTGCTCACAATTAAGACCTTGAACACAGACCTTAACTCCTCTCTCCTAAACTGGACCCATTTTCCCTCCCACCTACCGTGTTCACACCCACCCACCTATGATTCTTAACTATCACCTATTTCTCACAGCTGCTACAGCCACATCCTAAACTTTAATTAACCATTTACTCTCCTCATATACCTCATCCTCCTTTGGTCTTTTTAACTTCACACGCCAGTCAGTCTGTAATTTCACTTACACATCACTGCAGCACTACAGCCTGGATACCTTCCAACTCTCTCCTACTAAATCTTCATTATCTTCTCTTCTCTTTTAACCTCAATCACTTCCAATTTGACTCTCTTTCTGGCCTATGCAAATTCTTAACTGCTACGATTGTCCAGGTTTCTGAGAGTTTTCAATCTTGTAAGTAAGGTGCTTTGGGAAAAAGCCCCATGCACATAAGATTTTAAGCATTTGCCATGTGTTAATATTGTATTTCCCTTTGCAGTGAACCTTTGTATATAGCTACGGAATATGTTGGTGTGTTACAAATAAAGGATAATGATAATGATAAGAAAATTGTCTTACTGGGAATAAAATTACAATATAGTAAGAGCGTCAAACAGAATAGATAAAGATAGTCAAACACTGAGCTACATAGAAAGGATATGAAGTATTATTATATTTCATTATACAGTGCCATCATATTCCATACAGAAGAGTTTACAATAAACAAACAGATAATATTTGAAGACAGTAGACATGGTAGAGACATGAAGTGAAGGGACTGTTTGATGAATAGATAGTCTATGGCAGAGTCTAATAAAACACTTTAGGAATACTAAAGAGTGGGGGAAGCTTTTGAGAAGTTATGTAGGGGAACATGGGTGGAGATAATGATGGAGCATGAGAGGTTCATACAGTGCCGTATCTACCTTTTTGGAGTCCCATGCAGTGAAGTGGAGGAGCCACTGCGAGTGGTGCACAAGGTATGCATGCACTAATTTTTCTTTTTTCTCTGCTTGTACAGCGCTCTCTTGCTGTTTGAGGAAATCACAGACATTTCCCCATAGCTACTAACACCACGCTAAGCAACTATTTGTTTGTTAAATGCATTTTATGGTGGACCATATTATTTATATTTTTCAAAGCTAAAAAAGGAGCACCCTTTACAGGGAAGCGTCCTAAGGCGGCTGCCTAGTTGGCCAGATGGGTAATCCAGCAATGGGTACAAATCATGGGCTGACTGAAGATGTTGAGTTGGCGTGTATTTGAAATATAGACAGACACGCCGATGGAGATAAGTCAACATAAAAGTATTTCACATATCTGCTAGATAATCCTTATTTCATAATAGAAGACAACAGTACTGTGATCTATAGACTGTGTTATAAGCTCAAGAATAAAATAATAAAACTTTGCATGATAAATGACTTTTTGTTCTCTAATAACCCTGCTGAAGCACACATTCCTACAATACAAAATGCTAGACTTTACTTCTGACAGAGAAAATCTCTCACATATTTCATTAAAATAAGAAATATTTTTCCTCCGTTATCAAAGTAGTGTTTACATAACTGTAGACTAGCAATTGGTTTGGGAACACTGAGTCATACCAAAATATTAAGGCCTGCTAAATGTCATCATAAATTTGACACCTTGGAAGGCTGCCACTTGCTGCAATTAGCCACTTTCCCATTTCTCGAAAATTTGACCACGAGGTAGAATGTATTCAGCCCAGTTTATTCTGCTTCCATTTTGTCAATTATGTTAAAATATTACCACTATCCCTGGTGAAAATAAGATAGAAGAAAGATAAGATATAGGTACATCAGAAAAAAATAATTTATTAGAGAGTATGAATTAGTGCTGAAATATACAGAGAACACTGATATTAGGTAATATATTTTTTTATGCAAGACATAAAGGCACAGTTCCAAAGAAATACAATTAAGAATTGGACAATTAGACAAGGGAAGAGAAACTAATGAGTTAGTCAATTAATTCTGGTGAGTTGTGATTTATTCTCTTATTGGAAATAACTTTATGCTATAATAGAAGCATATAAGAACTCATAACATTATTATTATTATGCACTATCGTATTATAGATCTTGTACTATTATGTTTTATTAAAGCTTTCCTGTATTATGTGTAAACTAAGTTCAAGAGATAAACATACTTAATACACAATGCTCCATACAGACAAATATTCTGCAGAACTGACTCTCCAAGCCTCTGTCTTTATCCTAGAGAGAAAACAACACAAGAATCAGAGGAAGTGGGTCTTGATAAATGTATGCCAACTTATTATGTATACACAACAACAAATTAGAGGTACTCAATCTGAGAATGAACAATACCTAAGTAGGTTTGTTCTATAGGTCTAGGTTACCTACTCAGAAATCAACTTCTTTTAGTTCACTTGTGCACTCAGAAGTGTGATCCAGGGCCAAAATACCAGGCAATTCTCCATGAACAGGAGAAACAGCGAACCCCAGAAATATGTTTCGGCCTTTCTTGGGCCTCATCGGTAAGGTGCAGCTGTATTCCATACACAGTTAGCAACGAGTCCATGTCTGCAGGCCCCTATCACCCTTAGGGTGAGAAAAACATGGGTAATTTGCATACAAAACAGCAAATTAGAGGGGCTTAATCTGACAACGAACAATACCTAAGCAGGTTTGTTCTATAGGTGTGGTTACCTACTCAGAAAGCAACCTATTTTAGCTCACTTGTGCCTTTCACATGGAGAAATATCCTGTAGTATATCAGTCTGGTCTCACTCAGCTGAAATACCAGGCATTTCCCCCTGTACAGGAGAAACAGTCAACCCCAGACGTACGTTTCGGCCTCAGATAGAATTGCCTGGAATTTCAGGGTTGGATCACTCTTTTGAGTGAGACAAGACTGATATGCTACATAATATTTCTCCCTTTGAAGGGCACAAGTGAGCTAAAAGAGGCTGCTCTCTGAGTAGGCAACCAGGCCTAAAGAGCAAACCTATTAAGTTATTGCTCATTCTCAGATTTGATAGGGGCAACCAGACATGGACTCCTTTCTCACTGTTCTTAGGGAGTACAGCTGCACCTTACTGACGAGGCCCACAGAGGCTGAAACGTGTCTGGGGTTTGCTGTTTCTCCTGTTCTGGGTAGAATTGCCTCGTATTTTGGGGCTGAGTCACTCTTTTGAGTGAGACCAGACTGATTTACTACAGGATTTGTCTCCCTGGGAAGGGCACAAGTGGCTAAAAGAGGCTGCTCTACAGACCTATAGAGCAAACGTATTAAGTTATTGCTTGTTCTCAGATGAGCACCTCTACTCTTTTTGTTTACAACTTATTATGTATACATAATAAGTGACACATTTGTTGGCACATTTGCATGTCTTTGCTCAGCTTCCCAGAGTGCAGTGTAATAACTGTATTTCTCGGAATTCTGAGCTGGAAACAGGTTTTTTTAACTTGCTTTAGACATTCAAATGTGAACACAAATGTACTATTTATGTATTATATATATTTTATGGGTCAAAGCATTCATGGGAAAGACATACTGCTCCATCTAGTGGCCAAATCTGGTAATGCATGATTATGTTTAATTTGGCTATTTTTTGTGTCCCCTATTCATTTAAACCAAGGGGGGTTGTCTTCCCCATCCCTCCAGTTCCTATGTCCCTGAATACATTTATCATGAACTATGATAAGCGCAGAGACAAAAGGGTCTGACCTGTCACTACCCATTATATGTCCATCCCTGCTACCCTACTACCAGAACTCCCATACCTTGTATTATTGTTCAACTCATTCCTCATTCCCAGTGCCATGTTCCAAAATGAATTTAAGTCAAAAATAGTAGCCTTATATACTGTGTATCACATATCACCATATATGAAGTAAAGCATCCAAACTAGTAATGTCCCAAACAGTTCGCCGGAGAACTATTTGCGCCGATTTTCGCATGTTCGCGCCCGCCGCGAACGGCGAACACATGCGCTTTTCGGTTCGCCCCCTATACTTTACCATTGAGGAAACTTTGAACATCATTTATTTTATTTTATAATTTTTTTGTGTAATCTATGCCTGCCTGCCAGCGTGTGTGTGTGACAAGCTAACACCTAACAGCTTATATTGTGCTTATTTTCACTACTCATACATGGTGGTGTAACATACATTGAAAACAACCATTTTTTTCCTGTAATCTAATTTCAGTTGCCTGCCTGTGTCAGGCTCACAGCTTATATTGTGCTCAGTGACATAAAACAACACTTTTTTGACTGTAATAGATTGAATAGCAATTGCCTGCCTACAGGCGTGTGTGTGAAGCCTATTGCATCTACTCTGCCAACTTTGCCAATGCACATTGACACTCATATCTGGTGGCACCTTAGATTGCACGCGCAGTGCCCCAAATTTGAAGTGGGAGGACCGACCAAGCATCTTTTTCCATTTCCCGCTTCCAAAAATCCATGCCATATACACGTCCCCTGATAGGGGACGTAACAGGGATTAAACCGATAGGAATAGTACTACTTAACAGTACACACCTTATAATAATGCAGACAGAGGCAACTCGTATAATCTTCCATGCTGTGCAGTGGAAGCCCCCAGACTCTGACCTGTGCATAATCTTCCATGCTGTGCAGTGGAAGCCCCCAGACTCTGACCTGTGTATAATCTTCCATGCTGTGCAGTGGAAGCCCCCAGACTCTGACCTGTGTATAATCTTCCATGCTGGGCAGTAAAAGCACCCAGACTCTGACCTGTGTATAATCTTCCATGCTGTGCAGTGGAAGCCCCCAGACTCTGACCTGTGTATAATCTTCCATGCTGTGCAGTGGAAGCCCCCAGACTCTGACCTGTGTATAATCTTCAAAGCTGGGCAGTGGAAGCCCCCAGACTCTGACCTGTGTATAATCTTCCATGCTGTGCAGTGGAAGCCCCAGACTCTGGGAGTCTGAAGAAGAGGAGTCAGAGGAGGAAGGTGGCTTTGAGGAGGTGGAAGACCAAACACAGCAGGCGTCCCAGGGGGCTTGTTTTTCCCTTTCGGGGACCCTTGGCTGCTGGGTGGAGGAAGAGACCTTCAATGACATCAGTGAGGACAAGGAACGGGACATGGCTAGCTTGGTATCCAACCTTGTGCAAATGAGGAGTTTGCGCTTGTGCAAAGGGACTGTTTGTGGTGCATTAAACGGGGAGATTGGTCTGTTACTGTGAAGCGGGTGTAACCCTTACACTACCTGATCGATACAACATCATACCTGATGTTTTAAAGCATGTTATTCCAAACAATTTAGGAACGTTAGGTGATTTATGCCCTTTATGGCTTAAAACCAGACTCTGCATCAACTATGTAATTTTCCGTGGGAGTTTTGCCATGGATCCCCCTCCGGCATGCCACAGTCCAGGTGTTAGTCCCCTTGAAACAACTTTCCCATCACTATTGTGGCCAGAAAGAGTCCCTGTGGGTTTTGAAATTCGCCTGCCCATTGAAGTCTACGGAGGTTGTTCGCGACATCACTAATCCAAACATATTTGACTAGTTATTGCAATACCAATATTGGCACAATTCATCTAATACAATATATGTCACAATGCTCTTAGTTGTCATGATGCATATGCTGGTTACAACTGCACACACCCTATGTCTTTCTCATACTTCACTGACCATTTATTATCCAATAACCTCCATATAATTCTCAAACTTTACCTATCATTTCTCTCCTACTACTCCTACTAATTCCTGGATGAGATCCTGCTTAATCCTCATCATTCTCTCTAGAACAGAAATGTTTTCTTGTCTCCTATACCCAGGGCCAAGAAGAGGCAGTCACCAGCTCTAGGGAATGGCGGGAATATTGTTATTTTCAATATATCCCTGGATGAGCAAGGAGAGAAAATGATGGGAGATTTGAATAAAGATGAGAGATAAAAGTAATGGAGATGGCTAGGGGTTCTGGAAAGGAAAAGGCATACATTTATAAGAGAAATGGCGAAAAAGAAGATGGAAGTGTGGAGACTGGAAATAAATGACGAGAAAAGAAAAGGGTGTAGGGGGGGAATGTATTTGAGATATAAACATTAAGGCAAAGGGAACTGTAAAGTTGGGGTGTGAATAAGACAAAAGTGAATGGTACAGAAAAAAATAGAGATTGATAAATAGGAGTAAAGACTGGGCGAAAGAAATGGATACATTTGAAATAAAGTCTGAAAAAAAGGGAAAAGTAAAAGGTGATATCCAAAGCTATCATATACTGTGCTTACACAATATTACACACTTCTTGACCAAACTGGATTAGACTGCATATTGAGAAACTGGGTAGTTCACTTATTAAGCACATGTAGCTCGAATTCTCTTTGATGTAAAACTGTGCAGTGGAGCTAGCCGGGAGTTAAGGCTCCGAAAAACATTAAGAGGTGTGACTGTTGTATAAAGTCTCCAATATCCGTACATGGAAATGTAAGATGCTGACTGATGAATTTTTAAATTCCCACATAAAAGTGAATAAATAAGAAAAAATGTCAGATGACTCATTCACTGTAGAATCCAACATAAAAATAGGAAAAAAACAGTGGGAAAAAGAACAGACATAGTTTCCTCTGAGTCACCTAGGAACTTATTTCACAGACCAGGAAGCTCTTGAAACAAAACCCGGTGGGGGTAAATAGCTGATAAATCAATCAGTCAGTTCTCATATATTTCCATCTCTCTGATAATTGTCTTGTAATAAACAACTACAAAGCTAGAGGGGCTTATACAGTCGCTATTAAGAGAATTGTGGGCAGCTTTGGACATCTTAATCGCTATGCACTTAGGATATTAAATGCTTTGACTATAAATATACATGAATAAATATGCAAGGTTATTGTTCATTGTTGAATGACTGGCATTTCACCATGAACAGTTAGTATTTTGGCACAATAACGTGATAATTGTTTTTAGAAACACAAATCAAGCAAATAAATAAACACTGTGGTTACATTTTTATCTTTTTACCAGATTAGGATTCCATTCCATTCCCCAGAGTTTTGGGTTTATGAGTCAGGTTGACTCGTATCAGCAAAAAACAAACCCCCACCACGGAGGTACCTAACGGACCACCATGCCAAAGACCTTGTGGCATCTCTGAAGAATGTTTTGATAATTTTCAACACCATTCCCAATATTGTCCTACGTAAATATGGTGCTTCCCACGGTAATAATTATGCAATAATCAAAAAACAGCTAGATAGAAAACCCTTTTGCAGTAGGAGCACTCTGATACATTTTTAAAATATGCAGCATATTTTAAGAGAAGTCATGCAAAACAATATATTTTAAATATTTTACTAGATTGGTTGTTTAAGGTATCCATTTTGACAATAAATATATATAAAGACAACGTCCCCACAAAGATTACTGAAGTCACATTTTTACAGCTGTTTTTTAAAATTTTTAACTTGGTAATAAATGCACCTTTATTTTTAACAGAGATAGTAAACTTTGTTGTGTTGGTAGGAGAAATGTTCTTTTTTTCTAAACAGATTAGTCATCTTAAAAGCCCCCTGTAGCAATTAAGAACTATCAGCCCTATTAAATTTGAAGACCGTAAGTGCAACGTGAAGCTCTCAACAGCTGCAGGCTTGAAATTTGTTACAGTGCTATTAAATTAGAATGGGCTACAAGCTGGAGACGCAAACCCGTAAAAAAAATGTCAGATCTGCGTGGTTGTTTGTGATCAATTAAGCAAACCCGTAGTTACGGGTTTAGATAGAACCAATGAAAACAGAGATCAAGTTACAATCGGACCCACATTCGAGTTGTAATTAATATAGCCGCAAATATGATATTCTATTACATGCAAGTTCCATCATATGTATTAACACATTGATTACCAGGATCGATATAACACACAAAATAAACATGAAATGAATAATTTTTGTGTCTGATTTGCGGGCTTGAGCATGTTGTGCTATTAATTCTAAGACCTAACATCACGTTCCCTTTTAAAATATGTACAGTATTGTGTTTTTATTTGCATTTCAAGTGCTACGGATTGGACTTTAACCCCCTTGCGAGTCATCTCCAGCACTCGTTAGGCTTTGGGTTACATTTGGTTGTTACGGGCTTGCTTGCAAGTGACTTTGTTGCAATTTAATAGCATAATTGGAATTGTAGCGGTTACAGGCTTGACAGATCAAAGGATTTACGGTCGTGAAGTTCAAAGTTGCTTTGAAGGCTTTTTTCGCAGCAAACCCGCAGATTGGCAGCGGCCTGGTTTACGGGGCTAATTTAATTGCTTTAAGTTTTACTCTCTACAATACGAGCTGAAGGCACTCATTGCAGCCTGCGGGGCCGTCACACATGCGAGCCTACAGGTTCTCAAGTTTTCAAGTAGAGATAATTTAATAGGGCTGTATATCACATATATAGTTGTCAGTGTTCGTAAAGTTTGCGGTGTTGGTAACTGTGAGCCTCATGAAGAGAGGCGAGCCAGCAGCGCCCTCACACTTGCGATCCCCGCAAAGCGAGGCGAAGCAGCCGCGCAGTTCTTTGGCTGTAAGGAGCGCCGAAGGCGCCCATTGCAGCCAGCGTCGCGGTCACACAAGCAGGCCTTGCAAAGCAAGGCGCAGCAGCCGTACAGCAGCCGCGCAGCACTTAGGCTGCAATGAGCGTTGAAGATGTTCATTGCAGCCAGTGGCGCCGTCACACAAACCACTTAGGCTGCAATGAGCGCGGAATGGACTCATTGCAGCCAGCGGCGCCGTCACACATGCAAGCCTACGGGTTTTCAAGTTTTCAAGTACAGCTAATTTAATAGGGCTGTATATCACATATATAGTCGTCAGTGTTCGCGATGTAGGTTACTGCGAGCCTCGCAAAGAGAGGCGAGCCAACGACGCCGTCACACACGCGAGCTTCGCAAAGCGAGGCGAAGTAGCCGCGCAAGCAGCCGCGCAGCACTTAGGCTGCAATGAGCGTTGAAAGGCGCACATTGCAGCCAGCGGCGGATTCACACAAAGCACATAGGCTGCAATGAGTGCCAAAGGCGCTCATTGCAGTCATCGGCACAGTGAGGGTCGCAACTGCGAACCAAGAGCGTAACTCGAAAAACCCTAAAAACAAAAAAAAATAATTAAACAAATATAATAACACACTCACTGACAGCACAGGGGGAGAGCCAGGAAGGCTTGGAGTGAGGTTGCAAGCGATTTTGAGCCATATTTGGGGGGGTTTGTTAAACCAAAATCGGCTAAGCGAGGAAAAAACTTAAACATTTCTAAAACTAAATGAAAAGAGGCGGAGTAAAGCCAATTACGCAGAACTTAGAAAATAAAACAAACGGCCTTCAGCGCTTAACACGCAAACATTCAGCAGACACAGAGGACAAACACACAGGAAAGGGACAGGGGGGAGATGGTGGAATGGCATTTCACACATGGCATTCCCAAGCACAAAACTTGCAGATTAACGAAACCTGCAATGAGCGTCCCATACAGTAGCTGGGAGGAAAGGCTAGCAATGAGCACCGAAGGAGCTCATTGCATGCCACAAGATGAGCACCAAAGGTGCTCATCATGGGACTCACAATGAGCACTGTGAGCGGGAGAGACTTGCAATGAGTGCCGAAGGTGCTCATTGCGAGCCCCACGATGAGCGCCAAAGGCATTCAGCGTGGGGCTCGCGATGAGTGCCGAAGCCCAGCGCGGTGCTCGCGATGAGTGCCAGAGGTGCTCAGAAGAGAAAAAGCCTCCCATTGTGTGGCAAACAGCATTGCCAGCCTTACAATTTTAATCCTGTCATTTTTGACGGGCAAGTAGCTAGTCAAGTTATATTGAAAGACTGCCACAGAAGAGTGGTATTTACAATAGGATTCAATAATGCAATATATGCCTCCAGTAAAACATTAGCAGAGAGAGGGAGGAGGAAAGAGAAAGCCTTTGTTTATATTGTTGCCTGATACTGCAATTGACACCACACCTCTTCCCCCTCACTTGCCCAAAAGCAAACTCTGTGAATGTAACCATATCTCTCGCACTTCAACTTATGTATCATGATTTCCCCCAAGACACAGCAGAGACATCAAAATGTATATTTTCTTTAAAAACTAGCTATGTAATTTTTTTCTGTTTAATTATGCACTTAGACTCAAATATTGTTTTCATTGCGCAGTATTTCTGTAACAACTTTTCACAGATCATTTGAGAACTGTGATCTAACATTATGCAGTCTATGGAAATGTTCTTTCCCTCAAGGAGCCTGAAGTTTCTCTAAAAAATTCATTAGGCGGTTTACTTCTATGTTCCTGTGTTGAGGACTGTGAGCCTCATTCAACTCGATTGAGTTGCAGGCTCCATTTGGTCTCCGATTGCGATGCTATTCAATTGGCCAGGCCCGCAAGTTAGGTGCCAGTCCCGAAAATCCGAACACCATGCCGTCGGACATGGCATTTCCGGGCTTGAACATGTTAGGGGAGCAAGCACGTAACTCCCGATACAGAAACAACCAATGGAAACAGAGATTGTCATCATGTCCAACCTCCAAGCCCGTAACTTGTCAGTGAAGGCCATAGGACTTTGAAATGGAGCAACTGAATGTCGATTTGCGATTTTAGCATTGCGTTGAAAGATCAAGGCTTGGAGGGCAATTTGAAAGCAAAATAACTTGCTGGCTCCAATTGCGAGCCCGGATCTCGCGAAAGACTCAATTGAATGAGGCTCTATATGTGTTGAATTATTACCTGTCAAAGTCTTTACATGAGAACTATAGATGGGTTAAAACTCTTCCCATCATCTTCACCCACATATAGAGATACAGCATGCAATATACAATGCAAGTCTTCTACATATTCATCATTTATATAGACTACACCAGTTTAGTTTTACTGTTTAACTGCATTTGCACAGTTGGATCAAAGAGTATCAGATGGTATTAATATTTGAGAGCTCTGAATACTAAATCAATCTATCTATCTATCTTCTGTAAGGGTTAATTCAGCTACTTGCAAAATCCCTGGGTGCATGCTACGTCATTCCAGATTGGTGACATGCTGAACTCTTTTATTGTTATTATTGTTTATTTGTAACACGCCAACATATTCCGTTGCGCTATACATGGATTAAGTTCGAGGCAAAAGACAATGTCAATATAAACTATTTTCCTTAGATTTAAGCTAGGATGTTCATGACTGAAGAAAGTGGGGTCAATTCTGGTGAGAATTAATACCAGCATTATAAAATACTATCAGTCCAACTATGCACACCTGATTAACAAGCTGTCCATTTACCTCTCCCTGCATACTCTCTTACCGGCTGCCAGCCCTGTCCCAGATTTGGATTTTGTTTACCAAACCTTGACCTCAGTTTAAGGGCCTGTCTATTTATATCTCTACCTATATCCAGTAGGTCCTTAAGCTGTTTTGTAACCTCCAGTAATATACTATCTGATTCATATTCATCTGAATTCCATGTCGCTATTTAAAGAACATAAAAAAGAAATTGGATGCTTAAAGATCGTGTGATTAAAGCACCATTACAGTTCTCATACAACAGGGTTTCATTTGTTTATTTTAGTTATTCAACATATTAATAAAAAATCATTAGAAAAAATGAGTGTAGCTTCTAAATCTTACATTTGAAGTTTAGTATTTTAGACAACAACAGATGATTTTCACCCATATCATGGACACAAAGTCATGGTTGTTTTGGGTGGCACAACTTTCTAGCGTACGGCCAATACGTGCCAACGCAAGCGCTCTGAATATAGCGCTCCTGACATCTGCGCTCTCACTCTCCCTGTCGCTTAGCTTCGGTCAGCCCTCTCCCCTACACTGCGTTTTCAGCCCTCAGCACCCTACTCTCTCCTCAATACCCCTGGCCCTGTACCCCAGCCTCCTCCCCTGTACCCCATGTAAGCCCTGAGCTGTGCTGGATGGTGTACATTGTGGCTCCTATCTGACTGACTTTAAAGTCACAAGATGCCACAAGGTACCTGATCCAGCACAGCTGAGGGTCTAGAGAGGGCATGGGGTACAGGGGAGAAGGCATGGGTACAGGGCCAGGGATACAGAGGAGAGAACAGGGTGCTGAGGGCTGAAAACGAGGTGTAGGATAGAGGGTTGACCGTAGCTAAGTGACAGGGAGAGTGAGAGCGCAGATGTTCGATTTTCATGCATGCATGCGTTGGCGTGTATTGGCCGTGCCCCAGAAAGTCGGGGTGCCATTGTTTTGTACTCTTTGGATTCCTCCACATTTCGGTGCATTTTTCAGTCTTACCTATTGTACCAGGATGTGCTAATTGGCACTAATAAAAATAATGAGCACAACCTTTGTACGTGCAGTAATTAAATATATGTTCGGAAACTATCACTCACACAGCACGCGGCTGAAAGCCACATTAGCTCAGTGGGGCTCATGAACTTGGCAACTTCACACTACATTTAATCACTAATTTAATTATAAAAATGTCTACCTTTATTAATGTCTTGAAAGGTTTCTTTTTTTATTTTCAACTGTCTAGTTCTTTTTCTTGTCAATTGCTGCTAATTAACATTGCTTAAAAAACCAAATTGTTTGTTGTTTACCTAAAACTACATTTTTAACATTCATTTTTTAATGAAATACATATTTGTCCATTAGCTCTCGCATATTGTAACTCGAAGTGATCTTTTGGCACATTACTAGAAATCAGCAAGTTTTTTTTTCTCTAGCTGATTCTGTCCCTCTTTCTTTCATACTCATGCAGCCCTATTAAATTAGAAGCCCGTAGCGTTACATAGCTATTAAATTAGGAAGTGCTGCGAGTTACGGGCTTGAGACGCAAACCTGTAAACCAATTTTCGAACGTTGGATGGCGGCCTTGACCTTGATCAATTAGTCAAACCCATAGTTACGGGTTTAGATGGAGCCAATGGCAACATAGATCGTCATCATTACGGCACTGAAAAATTGAGGTTGGATTTCAGCGTCTTACGGGCTTCAATTCTGCTTTCGATCGGACCCACATTCCAGAAATAATGCAGTACTGATAAAGCCGTAAATATGATATTCTAGTCCATGCGAGTTCCATTATATGTATTAACACATTGATTGCTGGTATCGATATAACACAGAATTTAAACTTATTTTATATTGCCGATATGCGAGCTTCAGAATGTTGTGCTATTTATTTCAATACCTAACCTCACTTTCCCTTTTAATATAAGTACAGTAGTGTGTGTGTATTTGCATTTGCAGTGCTACCGATTGGACTTTACTCCTCTTGCGGGTCCTCTCTAGTACCCGTTGGCTTCTTGGCTCCATTTGTAGGTTACGGGCTTGAACGTTACGGGATTGACAGATCAAAAGATTTGTGGGTGCGCAGTTCAAATTTTCAGGCCCCGTAGCCTTTTCTCTCCCTTACCCCGCAAGTTGTCGGTGCAATGCTTTACAGGGCCAATTTAATAGCCGTAAGTATTGCAGTCTACGTTACGGGCTACGGTTTTCAACGTTGAGCTAATTTAATAGGGCTGATTGTCTATTGTATCCCTCAATGTCTTATGCTCTCTCTCTCTGTTTTCTTCCTGTCTCTCTGTGTCTCATCTATTTTTCCATTTCAAACTCTCTTTCCATCTTCCTGCGTATGTCTTACATTGTCTCTGTCTTGCTCGGTGTGTGTCTTGCTCTCTCTTCTTTTCTTTGTCTGCCTCCTTCTGTTTCTCTGAGTTTGCCACTTTCCCTCTCTTGGTGTCTCTCCTTGTTATATACAGGAATGTCTATCTACATATATGTTTTTTATATATATTAGACTGTCTAAAATGATATCATTTTTATTTTGCATAATTCAATGGTTTCCGACTCACCGTGAGCTCATGGGCTGTAACACCCCAGGACATCTTGGTATTCATGGCAGGGATACTGGAGTTGGTTTCCAGTTCCTTCTCCAGTGGACTACAGCATACAGCTGTAGGTGATATCCCATCCAAGTACTGACCAGGCCTAACTCTTCATGGCTTCAGGGTAGTGTGACCTCTTGGTTCCCTGACTTGGATTCAAACCCAAGTTGCAGTGGCGAAAGTACCAAATCCTAACCACTGGACCACCAGGGAACTCTACAATCATATAATACTGATAGGGATTGTTTTGTTTTTCTTTGCCACCAACAATCTAAGGAAAAATGTTCTGTGGCCTCCCACCTTCCAGCATCAATCCATTGTTCCCAAAATGTCCCATGGGGAGCCTTGATAACTTAATTGTGATTTAGACTTCAATATCTCATTTAAATACTCATCTTCTCTACAGTTGGCATAATAAATGTATATAAACATATCAAATTGGGGTTGTGTAAGGCAACTTTTCTCACGGATATAACTATCCTAAACTAAGTAGGAGATAACAACTGTGTGTGAGCTAGGACAATGCTTTTTATTTCTATTTGAAGATAATTTAGTCAAATTGCCTGTGAGACATTTAAAGTTAATTATGGGCAGTCTTCACAAATAAATTCATCATGAATAAGAATTCACAGGATACATATTACATAATCAGTGATCATCCATATCGGAGAACTGTGGATACATGATTTGCAAAGGCTCAATTTAAATGCTACACAAAGCAGAGCAAGTGCATGGGGGTGGAATTCCACTTAAGAATGACAGTCTCAAGACTGATAATAAGTCTGTGAGACGCAAAGCAGATCTCACTAGGCTGTATATAGGTGGCGTGATAAGGGATTTGGAAGACATCCACACTCAAGAGAATTTAGATAAGGAAGATTTAGTAATTATGTTTTTTTCTTAACTTAAAGAGAATTTCCATATAAGACTGCATTTAATATTATTTCTTATCTTGGATGGTGAACCATTTATCATTTGTAATAGTATTATTTGAATACATTTTCTGCAAAAAAAATATTTCCACGAGTTTGGAACTATATGAATTATTATTACCATATGTAATCAGATATAATATTCAGCATTCTTTCAGACAATGTTATCTAGCTATTTATTGCTCCTTCTTCCACACCAAAGCTCCCTTTTACCCAGCTACAGATCATTTGACCAATTCTTTACTTGTGATATGGAAATTGTGTAATTTTTAGTCACCTTTACTTCTTTTCTATTAATATTCTCATGCAGGAACACATGAAGACTATGAAATTAAGCAAAAACAAAGTCAGAGGTGCTCAGTGTGAGAACAAGGAAGACCTAAGTAGGTTTGATCTATAGGCCTGATAATCTACTAATAGAGCAGCCTCTTTTAGCTCACTTGTGTCCTTCACAGGGAGAAATATCCTGCAATATATCAATCTGGTTTCATTCAATAGATTGATCCAGCCCTGAAATACCAGGCAATTCTCCCTGTACAGGAGAAACAGCAAACTCCAGACATACGTTTTGGCCTCAGGTAGAATTGCCTGGTATTTCGGGGCTGGATCACTCTTATGAGTGGGACCAGACTGATATATTACAGGATATTTGTCCCTGTCAAGGGCGCAAGTGGCTAAAAGAGGCTGCTGAATAGGCTACCAGGCCTATAGAGCAAACCTACTTAGTTTTTGTTTGTTCTCAGTTTGAGGGCCTCTAACTCTGTTTCTGAAATGAAAATTAGTAACAATAAAGGTGGTATGAACGATAAACCCGTATAGCAAGTGATTTAGTGGCAGATTACGCTTCGGATGATTATACGTAACATATCCAAATGAATGCCATTCTTTTATGTAATAAGCTACATGAAAAATTGTGTGGAAGTATCTTCCAGAAAAAGAGGCATGCAAGAAAAGAGGTCATGATTTGAAATTGGAAGGTGGAGCATTTCGGGGTAATGTGTGAATGTACTAATTTCCAGAAACAGTAATAGATAAGTGGAACAGTTTTCCAGTGGAAGTTGTAGAGTCGAATACAGTTTAGGCATTTAAACATGCCTGGAAAAAGCATATGCCTATCCTGATGCCTAATTACACCAAACATGGGTATACTAAATGGTTCTTTTTGATTCTTATCTGTTGTCAAAATCTAAGGGCTTCATTCAATTCGGAGGCTGTAACTTCTGGGATGTGGGCCGTATGTCTGCGGACATCCAGCTGGCCCATAGCGTCTGCGACTTACGGTGCTATTCAATTGGCCAAGCCCGCAAGTCCCGGCGCACATCGTAAACCATGCTATCGTATGTAGCATTTGTGAGCTTGAACATGATCAATTAAGCAAGGCCATAACTCCTGAGTTAGAGACAGCCAATGGAAACACAGATCGTCATCATGACGTCAATGAAAAATGGAGGTTGGATTTCAAAATGCTATGGGCTTTAATTATGAGTTACGATCGGACCAACATTCATGAAATATTGTAATATTAATAAAGCCATAAATATGATATTGTATTACATGCAAGTTCCATTAAATGTATAAACACATTGATTGCCGTGATCTATATAACATGTAAACTAAACATGAAATAAAGTATTTTATATTGCAGATTTGCGAGCTTGAGAATGATGTTGACCTAACATCACTTTCCCTTTTAATAAAAGTACACTAGTGTGTGTATATGTGCATTTAAAGTACTACGGACATGTCTTTAAGCCCTTGACTTGTGGTTCGACTTTTGCCATTTGTGGGCTTGCATTGCGAGGGGGAATTGGAGCAATTGAATAGCAATCTGCAACTTTAGCGTTCAAAACTCTTGAAAGATCAAAGGCTTGGAGGGGAAGATGGTTGGGGAAGAGGAGGATGAGGAGGGGAAGAGGAGGATGATGAGGAAGGGGGGAAGGGGAGGATGATGGGGGAAGGGGGGAAGAGGAGGATGGGGAAGAGGGGGATGAGGGGGGAATAGGAGGGTGAGAGGGGAAGGGGGAAGAGGAGGATGATGGGCAAAGGGGGAAGAGGAGGGTGATGTGGGAAGAGGAGGATGGGGAAGAGGGGGATGAGGGGGAAGAGGAGGATGAGGGGGAAGAGGAGGATGAGGGGGAAGAGGAGGATGAGAGGGGAAAGGAGGAGAATGGGAGGAGGAGGATGAAGGGAAAGGAGGAGGATGAGGGGGGAGGAGCATGCGGGGGCATAGGGCTCATAATATATGTTTTTGTTGACCCTATTTTCCACTTACAAAGCTAGTTACTGTTTTTCTTTGAAATAAATATTCAAAAACATTCAACCTACTGATGCCTCAATTAATGTATGCAACCGCAAGCCTCGCGAAGCAAGGCGAGCCATCGGCGCCATCACACATACGAGTCGATGTAGAAGTGCTGCACTTAGGCTGTAAAAGGCGCCCATTGCAGCCAGCGGTGCCGTCACACATGCGCAGCACTGTTCAAGCACGTAACTCTAAAAACCCACCAAAACAAACAAAAAATTATAACACACTCACACACAGCACAGGGGGAGATATAGGAAGCCTGGGAGTGAGGTTGCAAGCGAATTACACCTATATTTGGTGTTGTTAGTCACTCGAAAATTGCCTAAACAAGGAAAAAATGGCAGACAAAAATCGCAAAATTTCACAAACAGCATGAAAACGAGGTTCAGCAACGCCAGGCTTGCAAAACTTTCAAAATACATGACGCTGAAGATACTAACACTTATACGAACAACGCTAGGCATGCGGTACTTTAAAAATAAAACCAACGGCAGTCACTGCGCGCCACGCAAACATTCAGCACACACACAGAGGAGAAAGACACAGGGAAGAGACAAGGGGGAGATGCTGGAAAGAGACACATGGCGTTCCCAAGCACAAAACTTGCAGGTTAATGAACCCTGCAATGAGCGGCCCATACAGAAGGCGGGAGGAAAGGCTCTCAATGAGCGCTGATGCTAATACCATAGTTCTAAATATGAAGATCTTTACTACTTAATAGCTTGTCCAGACTTGTCATAGCTTTCATCCCCAGAAGCAAACAACTTTTTCATTACTGCAGGCACCATATGCAGAGATATTGGGGCTCAGTGTGTCTGCTCTCTACACACAGCTCTTGCTGTCAGTCTGCCCGGAGGCATCCCTAATCCTCATGTAAACAGAACTTCTTTTATGTTTTTTTCTGTAAAAAAGGCACCTATTTAAAAAATTCTAAAATTATTTCAACATATTTTGAGGAGTATTTTACAGTGGTGTGCTCCAAGTTGTACTGAATTAACTGTCCCTTTATGCATTACCTTGTTGGCATGAGTGCAATTGTTTGATAATTGGAGCACTCTTTTGCACTGTATTTTTTTACGACAGTGGTGTAGACTGACCTTTTTTAGTCTACTGACCACAGTTGAGTTTTACAAATTAGTTGTCAAAAGCTAACAACACTTTCACAGCATAATTTTTAGGATTTTGAACAGCTCAGCTGGCATTCCATCAACTCCTGCCGCCTTGTTATCAGCAAGGCTTCCTAAAGCCCATCTCACGTCACTGTCCAAGATGTCTGGCTCCAGCTCACTGGACAAGCTATTGAGGTTATCAATGCAGTTGAGATCCTCCCTATATAGATCTTCTGTATATTCCTGTCACTTCTTCTTTATCTCATCTGCTTCTTTTAAGTCTCTACTATTTTTGTCTTTTATCGTGCCCACTTTGGCATGGAGGTTACCTTGAGATCCCCACATTTCTTGAAGAGATATCTTTTCAATTCTGTTATCTTCTTTTATCATTTCACATGCCTCTTCTTGCTTTACTCTGGGATTCTTAATTCTTTTGGACAAATATTTCCTATCTTCTCTACCTTTCTCTTTCCTCTTTTCCTAGGCTACTTTTAAAGCCTCATCACCCAGCCATATTGTCATTTCACTGGTTAAACTTATCAATGCAGTTTTCTTGGCAAATATTCTGGTGTGGTTTGCCAGTTCCTTCTTCTGTGGACCACAATTGACTGATCTCTCTGCTATGGCCTGCCCATCCTGGGTGTCCCTACATGGCATAACTCAAAGCTTCAAGCCCCTTCACCACGCCAATGTAGCAATCCAGAAGGGGATATTTAAATATATATATATATATATATATTTATAATTTACTGCCTACAGTTTCCATCAGCACATGCCCGTTGCAACAAATAGTACTTTATCCAAACTAACTCCTCAATTGGCTGTGGCATCTGTGTCACCATCAGTTACAACAGCGACATCTAAAAGAAAAAACAGACATATGTAAATTTGTGTAAGCTACACAAAAATGGTATAATCATGTTTCCTTTCATAACATTCGTACTCCTGTTAATAAATGAATTATTATTTCCTTGTGTTAGGTTAAATGGATTACTCTGTTTCATTACTTCCCTTTAGATCTTAAACTCAGAGAAAGTGTTCTCCTTTTAATATAATTGCAAATAATTACCTGAGATGTGTCTGAATAAGCTGTAATGAAGCTATTAGAGTTACAGGTTTACTTGTCAAATTACCCGTGAACAATAAAATATATTTTTTTACATTTTGCTTTCATTAAGATCTTGTTTGTTATAAATTATGTGATAATGTATTGCATATCAAAAAGGAAAACAATTGCCCCTATTCAATTGAGCAACTGTTGTTTACTGGAGCCCGTATTGTAGCCCGAAAACTAATTTTCTATTCAATTGGCGTGTTTTAGCAAGCCGCAACCGATCTACAGGCTGAAAATCTCTGCGGTTGTCAAAATAGTAACTTACGCCCCATCTAACCCTTTGATCTTTAAAGCCCGTAAAAGTTACTATGGCTAAAATAGCAAATCGCTATTCAATTGCTACAATTCCCCAAGCCCGCAATTGTTTTCACACACGTAAATTGCAAATGTAGAAGAAAATCCTACAGTTACCAGATAGGACTCGCAAGGAGGTTAAATTCCTGTTTGTAGCACTGTAAATACAAATAAAAAAATCAATCCTGCACTGTAAATGACGGAGAAAGCAATGAAAGACATTAGAATTAATTGCCCAAAAGTCTCAAGCTCGCCAATCTGCAATAAAAAATGATTGTTTTTTATGTGTCATTTCCGTGTTATACCAATCTCAGGAATCAAGGAGTTAATACATATCAGGCCACCCACATGGACTAAAACAGTATTGCCATTCATTTTTAATATTTTGCACATTGCAGAATTGGGAGTCTGATTGCAAACTTCTATGTTTTACTGACGTCATGATGACAGTCTAATTTACTATTGGCTGTGTCTAAGAAGTGAATTACGGGCTTTCTAATTGTGAGATTGAGTCAATAGAATACATCTAAACATTTAGAGAAAAAATAGAATAGGGGTCAAAATCAACATTGTCTCATTTCTGGGCTTAGACCTGATGCATATGAAGCTACAAAGTCAATAAAAAAACAGATAATTGTTTGATAAGTAAACATAATTAAAATTTTGTAACAATCATAGAACTTTTTATTTTGGATTACATTTTAATGAGAAAAAAATGTATATGAGCAATTACATTTCACATAGAAGATGATTAACTATATTTAGTTGTGTTCTTACTGAATTCCTATGTTTTGTTTCCAGATACTGAATTAGGAAATAAAATATAGTGTACTCATGAATAATCAGCTATAGTTTTTTGTTCATGTGGCCTATCGGTTGGAGGAACTAGTGCTTATTATATAAACTCCCAATCTGCCTCTGTCTTGCTCTCTTTCTCTCGCCATGTTCTCTCTGCTCTCTCTTGTTGCTCTTTCACTCTTTGGCCTCCATTCAATTGCACTTGAAATCTGCAACAGTTACAGAGTCATTAAATTGATCAAGCCCGCAGCTACCTGGCCAAAAGCCTAAACCGTAAACCATGCACCCATAAGTAGCTTTTTAGGGCATGATCATGATCAATTAAGGCCGTATGATCAATCAAGCAAGGCTGTAACTACCGATTTAGAAACCAATAGTAAATGAGACTGTCATCATGACGTCAGTAAAAAATGGAGGTTAAACGTCAATCAATTAGCATTTAGAAGTACGATATGCGATCAGGCTTGCAATCCGGCAATGTATAAAATATAAAAAGTTAATGACAATACTGTTCTAGTCCATGTCGGTGGCCTGATATCTATTAACTCTTTGAATACCGAGATTGATATGACACAGAAATTAAACATACAAAAAAATAATTATTTCAGATTTGCAAACTGTTGTGCAATTAATTACAATGTCTTTCATCGCTTTCCCCGTCTTTTAAAGTGTAGTACTGATTTTTTATTTGCATTTACAGTGCTACAAACAGGTGTTTAACCCCCTTGTGAGTCCTATCTGGTACTCGTAGGATTTTTTTTCTACATTTGCAATTTACGGGTGTGAGAACATTTATTGGGCTTGAGCAATGGTCGCAATTGAATAGCGAATTTGCAATTGTAACATTTAAGGGTTTGAAAGATCAAAGGCTTAGATGGGTTGGAGTTACGATTTTGACAACCGCAGGGATTTTTAGCCTAATCATAGCTAAAAGACGCAAATTGAATAGCAAATTAGTTTACGGGCTACTTTACAGTCTCCAGTAACTAACAATTGCTCAATTGAATAGGGGCCCTGGTCTCTCTGTAACACAAATAAGCTAGTGCCTGCTCAGATTCAATCAAGCACACACAAAAAAATACACAGGAGACCACATTGAAAGATAAAAACAGACAAATTTACTTAGCTTTGATTAATAGTTCACATTGCAGAGTAAAAGCAACAGATCAATGCTCCAGCAGACTTGGGGGAGCTCCTCCATCCGACCACATCTCTCGAGGGAGTAAAGGGGTTTGGTTGGATGATAGGCACACAAAATGTAAGTAAATAAATAAAATGTAAAGACTTGGGTTAAGAATCAGGAAGCTATCTTAGTGAGAGTGTCAAATAGTCATCTCAAATTAATAAGGTCTACAAAAGACAAGGCATAGAACAACTCAATTAAGGAGCACACTATTTGTAATTTTACATTGTTTCCTCTTTACTCAATGAATAGTTACAGTAAGGGAAAAGAATAGAAAACATGCTGTTCAGCTATACTATCTTGAATATCTGCATCCATACTGTTTGGGAGGTATCGTTGCATATTGCAAAACACTATGGGCCATATTCTATTAGCTACTTGCAAATGCTTTGAACTCATACATTTTTACTTTGGGTGTTTCCTATTTTTATAAATGTTTATATGCATTCTATTGACTTAAGAATTCATTAGTGCCAATAAGTAATATTGGCTGAATATGTAGCAATATTAAGAGTGATTTTAAGTGTGTATTAATTTACGAATAGGGCCCTAGTTGAACCAAAAATGTGTAAACTTCTTTAGTGTGCTGGATTTGCCAATCCCGTTATTACTGAGTGCACACAGGCCTCAGAGCCAATAGAAAGCGGGCTAGCAGAAAATAATTGACAGAGTTAAAATTATAAAGTTGCGTTCCACATGCCCATGCTTTGTCTGTGTTGTAGATTCTCACAAAGTAGCACATAGAGAGCGAGTGAAGGCAAAATTTCAAAGCAGGAAGTTACGGTTTAATTAATTTATATTATCATATGACAACTATTTTATGCTTAAACTTTAGTTACACATATTTAATGATTACACTTAATACAAATACACATATAGTAAATAACACACATAGATACACATAGAGCTGGGTCACTATATAAACACACACCCACCCTATACCCCACAACCCATCCCCCAACAGTTAATCATTATACATAAAATACACATTTTTTTTAATCTCACAAATATATACAAAAATACTTTTTTGATTTATCCTTTTTTTCTGGAGAGGTGGGAGGAGGAGAAGAGGAGAGGCAAGGAGGAGAGAGAGGAGAGAGAGATGGCCTTTGGTAGTGGTAGAGAGGAGGAGGAGGTGAGGAGTGGAGGAGAGGAGGAGGAGTGGAGGAGAGGAGGAGAGTAGAGGAGGAGGGGGAGGAGAGTGGAGGAGAGGAGGTGGGTGGTGGCCAGTTGTCCATAGTAATAGGCACCGAAAGCTCAGGGCCAAAGGGGGAGGGGCCTGATCCTAGGGTGGGTGCTTGTGTGATGGAGGTACAGGCCTCAGGTTCAGACGAGGGAGAGCAGGATCCCCGACCACAGTCGGAAGGGCAAGAGGCTGGTGGCAGGCAAAGGGCCCCAAACTACACACACAGGGAGAATGTGGTCCTCCTCCGTGCCATACGTGAGCGGCCCACCATCCTTTGTGGGGAGAGAGAAGTTAGGCCTGGGCCTAGGGCCCAGGCATGGAAGGGGGTAGTGGCCGCAGTCACAGCAGTGGGCACAGCGGAAAGAGATGTGATGATTGCCAGGCCCAGGCTAGGAGGATGATGGTCAAGGAGGCCAGTAAAGCTGCAGCACCAAGTGGTGCCCCCCAAGTGACTGTGGAAAAACAATGAGTGGGAGAGGGTGGCTAAGGACCTTCTGAGCTAATTGCCCTCTGCTGGAGCTTCAGGCCTGGTGGCCCAGCCGGATCCAGCTTCCATGTCAGGTGAATATCATATACACCAACATGACTCCACATGTACATCACACACATGTACATGATAACCAACAAGGACACTGACATGTCAGCTCTATGGAATTAACAAGGGATAGATGGATCCATGAGACCCAGCCCGCATAATTCGGCACAGGGGGAGGAGGAACAGAGAGGAGCAGAGGGCCCTGGTTCCGAGGAGGAGGGGATCATCTGGGCAGTGGGGTCACCTACAGGACCATCAGCCACACCGGGGGTATTTGACCCCACTGTCCCTCCCATCCAAAGACGGGGTCTGTCACCAGGGCCCTCATATTGGAAGGATGAGCGGGTCTTGCCAACAACTCCTCCTCCCCCCAGCAGTGCATCGGACTGGCTACTGAAGTGCCTTTAGGGGATCTAAGCCAGCATCTCCGCCAATCATGCGGAGGTCATGAGCAGCCTGGCCAGGCAAAATAGGGAGGAGAGGAGGCACCATCTAATTACTGCATTGTACCTTGCCGGGCTGCTCAGGATTGGGGCGGACCAGAGCGCAATCCAGCAAGTGACTCCAGACACCATGTGCTGCACTGTGGTCCCCATCCCCGCCTCCTCCCCCCCGGAGGCATCCCACATGCACCTGCAGCCCGGCAACTCCTCTCTTCCCCCCATGCCTCCACCACTGCCACCAGTACCACTGCATGTGCTGCTGGGGCTACACATATTTGTTTGCCTTCTCAACAACACTCCTCAGTGACAATCTATTGGCCCAAATGTTAATGTAATGTAGCCTGGCTACAGTGTATAGGATCATGGCCTATGTATTGGTGATATTTTGTATGCAGACGGCTACCTCCCATCACATGGTCCATGATTCTCTTCTCTGTGGACACGTAGGGTTCTGTATAACATTTCACCAATTGAATCCCATGCCTATCATTTTTAAAAGCCTTATTTTGCAGGTTATTGTTTTCATTTTTTTGTTTTAGGCATAATTCAGGTCTATGAAGGCATCTTCTGCGTCTGGAAAAAGTGTCAAAGAAATTAAGTATTTGTAGGATATTCCCAGTGCCTCTCAGGTTTCTTCAATGACAGCCCCCCTTAACATGTAACTCCCACACAATAAATACTATCATATATCAAGATATATAAGACATGATTGTTGTTAGCCTAAATGCAGACTAATACCACTATGGTGGTAGACTTTCAAAGTCTCACAATGGCGTGTCAATGAAAGCCAGCATTAATACATGCTCTAGTGAAGCATGTGATCCTGACCTCAATATCAGTCTGAGAACAGATCCTTGTGTCTCTTGTAAGCAACAGTGAATTTGGCTGCTGACCTTTGTGTCCTCTCCGTATTAATGCCAAATTATCCCGTATTGCTGATATCATGAATATCATTTAACATGTGCTAATACCTGTATGGCTGATGGATGTGATATCAATGTTTATTAACAATGTCAGATGGAGAAGGTGAGAACTAGCTAATGTTTAGTAATGCTTGCAGATGGAAATCAGATGAGTTGGTATATTGTTATAGTCACAGTATTAAAGCACTGTACTGTACATGCTAATTTTTTTGTGTTATTTTTTTATCCTCCTCTGTCTTGTTTTTTGACCACCTTTTTTCTGATTTTTGTTTTAGGAACACACATGTGTGAAACTGGTTTGGATGAAGTAGTCCAGATGCTTATGCATCTGTTTAATTGAGCAGATGATAACCAAAAGTAATGTGATGCGGATTAATGGTTACTTTGATTACATGGAGTGATTTCTGATAACCCTTTTTTCAGCATATTCCAGTTGCAGTGACCACATGTGACCCTGGTAGGTTCTATGCGTCATGATTGTTCTGGACTATGACATTAAACCCTTCCGGTATCCCCTTTTCCACCAAAAGCCTCTTGCCCTTCCGGGATCCGTTCACACCACTTCCATGATATTAATGCTACATTTCGGAGTATTCTCTGTGTATGAAATAAAGCTTTGTTGTACTGTTATCACTGTGTCAGTGTGCTTTCAATGGTTGGGGTTTTGGGACATCCACATACATCACATATGTGTCACATTCCTATATCAGTAAACTAATGAGCCCTAGTTACTGTGCAATAGATTAATACACATTATCATAATAATAATAATTTAATAATATAGGATTAATACACATGAGAGGTCTAATTTGTGGAGTATCAATATTCCCCTAGAGGGCTGATAAGAATAATAATGTGAATTGATTGATACCAAAACACTTGATGTCATTTCACCAAATGATAATGGGTATACATCTGATGGAGGTGAGTTGGCTCCACTTGCCTCTGCACAGACTCCATGTGTGTTTGCGGCCCTTCCTGTTGGGTTAGAGTAGATTAGTGTTGTGTATGTTCCCCTGGTACTTGATATATGTCATGTGGTGGTGTAATTTGGCCACTATTTCTTTTACCAATCTAAATCTGATTAGTGAGATGTATATAAGATTATCTCTGTAATTTTTGGTCCTTATTAGAGCCTCTGTGAGTGAGAAATGCATAATATGGAAGGCAGTTTCATGTTTTTGTGTTGCAATTTAATTAGGGAGTGTGCTTTATGCATCTTGCAGCAACACATTTCATATTGGCATATGCATGACCATTCCAACATATGAGAATATAAAATATTTTTTTAAGGCCTATTTCTTCCTTGGGAATTGTTGTGCAATGAATTATAATGCCTTCTATTGCTTCCCCCATATTTTAAAGACCATTAGTGTGTTTTAATTGTCTTTTGCAGTGTTTGGCTACAATTGCAGTTTGAGGGTTTGAAGGCAATTGCGTCCTTGGGGAATTGTAGCAATTGAATAGCAATTTGCGATTTTAGCGATTGCAAGATTTTCAGGCTTGAAAGATCAAACGCTTAAATGAGTCGGAGTTACAATTTTAACAACCGCAGGATTTTTCAGCCTGTAACCCACAAATAGTTTGCGAGTAGCTAAAAGACACCAATTGAAAAGCAAATTAGTTTACGGGCTATATTACGGGCTCCAGAAACTAACAATTACACAATTAAAATATTAGAAAGATAGATCTGTGGAACCAATGTGTGAAACAGAACTGTAGTAAAAAAGAGCTACAAAATAATATTATATATATAATATATTTATTTCTGATGTTTTGAGGGTAGCTTTGGAAATTGAAACAGAATTGGGTAAACTGACAGATGGATAGAGACCATCAAGCTCCTTTGTGTAATTAATTTTTAATGAAAAGAATAACCCAAAATCCCAGACTTGCCAGTATGCACAGCTCAGTAAATAGTGCATATAAAAAAAATATTTTCTACTGTAAAATGAAACAGTATAAATTCTTCTAAGTGACTCATTCCGTTGTGGTAGATGGCCCTACTGCATAAAAGAGCTCTGGACAAAATAGATAACTACAGAAAATGTATAGAGAATCAGCCAATTCTGGAAATATTGTTCAGTCTACTTGCAGCTAAAATCTGCCATAGATATTGTCACAGATCCCTTTCCTGGGCCTTTATCCTGGTGCATTGAGCAACCATATAGGACATACTGCCTCATTGGAAAATGGGTAGGGGAATTATATTGCCACATGGGAATATAGACGACATGTGTGTTTTGGAGGTTGGCCTATTGTTCACATGTGCCAGACAGGATGCCAGGATGCCAGACTATTAGACCACGTGTAGAGTCAATCTCCTGTGTTTGTCTGCCACTCTTATCAATATTATGTTGTATACACCCCCCTCTGTATCTATTCCCTATAAATATTGTTTGACTTTCCAAAAATAAATCAGTTGACTGCTGATACATTTAGAAATCATATGTGCTCTTATTTGCTCCTGGTGGCTGCAATACTGATCCTATGTCCACCCTGCAAGTAACCTGTCATGATCACTACCACAGGAAGGTTACTGAGACTCCTGGGAGTGCTGATTCCTGATGGAGAGACCCTGACTGATACAGAAGCCAGATATCAGGGTGCTGGTGCTGAGATTTCAAAGAACCCAACAGTCCTTGTGGGTTGTTAACCTGTAGTCTATGTAGGTGGCTCTGGGCAGTAATAGCCCCTTCCCCTGTATCGTCACAAATATATATTCCTTCTGTTTTTCAATGAACCTTACGAAATTGTACCTTGCCCTCAACTAAAAATATAAATGTTGTTACTATTTTCATTCCTGAAAGTACAAAATATTTTGGTGTTTTATGCATTGTGTACTCTACATTAATCATATAACAATTATCCACCACTCAAAGTGATTTGCTGATGTCTACCTTGACCTGTTAAAGTAGGCTGCATTCAGTGATGCTTTAAATGTATTATTTCTCATAAAAGGATAATTAATTTCATACACAGAACTCAAACAGCTGCACGTGCCAATAGGAATATTACCAATAAACATATCTTTGCAATATGCTCATTTCTCTTTTCTGCTCGATAGCATGTCAACATTTGGTTGACCCTGACGTGTCATACATCTGGAGGTGTTTTTTGTTTTATGAGACAATCATAAGGTACTCATGTAATGAAGCATATTCTTACATTACATGAGACTAAAACATTTAACTGATAACTAATTGTACCCATTATGGTGTAATTATTTGTTAGACATTCAAGAAAAATATGTTGTGTCAGTAAGTAATATTCCATTACATTATCTCTGTTATGTAACTGAATACTAATTGTTTGCAGTCACAGGATCTTTTCCTGTAAATTTCTCCTGAGTTGCAATAAAAAGCATTTGTCTGATCGTTAAATATATACTAGTAACTTGCCCATCATAAATGGTGGTATCATAGAATGTTATCTTGAATTGTCTGTGCTATCTCTCTCTCTGCTGTCTCTCACTCTGTTATGTGGTGAGTTTGCTGTCTCTCTCTCTGTGCAGTGTGTCTGCATCTGTGTTGTCTCTCTGTGCTGTATCTCTCTCTCTGAGGTTTGTAATGGCAGCTGTTATGCTACTTTCTGTGGTGAGTGGTAGGTTTACACTTACTTTTTGCATTCTCTCTCTCTCTGGGTGTCTCTCCCTGCTGTCTGTCTCTCTTCCTCTATGAAGTCTGTGTGCTGTCTATCTATGCTGTATTGTGTGTCGGCACTTGCTGTGTTGTGTGGCACTCTTCTTTCACTCTTTGCTGTCCCTCTCTCTCTTTGTGTTGTCTGTCTGTGTTCTGTCTGTCTGTATGCTGTCTCTCTAAGTTATTATTATACTTTATTTGTAACGTGCCAACATATTCCATAGCTCTGTGCTGTGTCTCTCTGTTTTGTCTCTCCCTGTACTGTCTCTCTCTGTGGAGTCTCTCTCTCTGTGTGTGTGTGTGCTTTCTCTCTCTCTCTCTCTGAGGTGTGTAATGGCAGCTGTTATGCCGCTTGCTTTGTTGTGTGGCACGTCTTCTCTCACTGTTTCCTGTGTGTCTCTCTTTCTCTCTTTGCTGTCTGTCTCTCTCTTTACTGTTTGTCTGTGTGCTGTCGGACTGTATGCTGTGTCTCTCTGTGCTGTCTCTCTCTTAGAGGTGTTTAATGGCGGCTGTTATGCCGACTCTCATACCCCCACTAAACATGTCATGCCCCGGCCTTCAATGATGTTGTGGCCCTGCCCCCTTGTCGATGCTGTGGCTCCACCCAGCATGACAGACAAACTGGTAATTATATTATAAGGTAGTAGATGTATTAAGTCTTTTTCTTGCTTACCCTCCCCGGGGGCTCTAGGAGCAGATCAGAGTCCTCAATCTTGAACCTGTGGCTTGAGTAATATTTAATCAACTAGATCTGCTACTATCCCTTCCAATATACTTAACAAAGTACTAGTTATCCAAATGTGCAACTCCAAATTCTGGAGTTAGTAGGAAGTAGGCCCCTGGCAATTGTAATACCAACTCTGGAAATTATACATTTTACTACATATTGACATATTGACATATTGACTTCTTTCTATGGCCTCATTCAATTGCGATTTGGCTAATTGAATAGGGCTCTATATAAGCCCTATGTCTGCCCACATACAATATTATAAAATATGCACACATTTCAATAAAACTCCAAATAGCATATCACCCCAATATCTGTCAATGGAGACCATCCAAACAAAATATATACCCATTATACTACTATCAATAGACACTAGACCTATGATTGCACCCTCTACCCATATACCTTTGCTACACTATAGTCATTTATATTTTGCACCAGATTATTGTTATATACCCCTTCTGAATTGCTACCTTGTCATAGTGAAGGGGCTTGTGTATCTCAGGGAAGCTCTGAGCTATAACATGTAGGGTCACCCAAGATTGGGCAAATCATAGCAGAGAGATCAGACAAATTGTGGTCCACTGGAGAAAGAACTGGCAATTCACTCCAGTATCTTTGCCAAAATAACCATATGGATAAGCACAAATAGAAACACAGACAGATGAGCCTGTTGTGTGGTGTCACCAAGAGTCAGACACGACTGAAGGACTGAACAACAGCAATTGTCATACAATAAATCCCTTTATTATTATTACCAAAGTACCTACTTATTTTTTTTCCAGCTCGAAAGTTTTAGTGTACTGTAAATTATTATATTTTTGTTTATTCATTTCCAGTCAATGCATTGACGTCAAATAAAATATGCAAACTAAATATATTCATTATGTTATTAAAAGCATTTACATTACAATAAATGGTTTAAAAACTGACATGAATACAAAGGAAACTAAGAGTAATGCCCAGCTTTTGTGTATAAATTTCCATCCACCTGGAAGCAATAAACTCCTCCATTACATGCTGCTGTTGAGAACAAAAATATTAGTGAGTGATAAAGCCATCTGCACAAAGAGATTATGGAATAATTAGTTTGAGAGGAAAAATATATTGTTTAAATTCCACAGATATACAAACATTCTTCAGAAGATGGATTACCAAATTAAAGTATGATGAGATCCATCATTTGTTGTTGTAGTTTTGTCGTTCAGTTGTGTCCGACTCTCTGGACCATAACACACCAGGCATATCTTTATGTCCATAATCATGCTGATCCACTTCATATTCACTCTAGAGATACTTGAGTGGCTTGCCAGTTCATTTTCCAGTGGGCCACAGTATACAATCCTGGTATTTCTAGGTGGTTTCCCATCGAAGTACCGACCAGGTCTAACCCTGCTTGGCTTTGACTCCAGGTCACAGCAGTGAAAGCACTGAATCCTTTCGACGGGATTACCATAATTAAAATACTGCTAAAGTCATATTTTTATAGTGCGCTCTTCTGAAGAGCTTGACCTGACTATGAATAAAATCATTTTTGAAAATAAAAAATAAAAATAAAATATCAGTCTTTCATTTATAGCTATTATATTCAATTGCTTTATTAGAGAGAGACATCAACCAAAGAGGAACCGTGGATGCAATATCTCCATTCAGTTCTGTTGAAATGATACCACAATTTATAACAGGATTGAACAAAAGTGTAACTTTCAACAGGATCACCTTCCCTGGTGGCAACTTAATTCATGCTCAAGTAAGGAATTCATTTAGAGTTTAAACTACAATAAATTAGTGTTTACAAGTAAGATCTGCAATCAGACTCGCAATCCAGAAATGTAGAAATCAATAAAAATCAATAAAGCAACTCTTCTAGTCCCAGAATATATAATATTATATTATTATATTATATATCAATATAACACGAAAATAAAACATAAAAATATATTTTTTCTTTTGCAGATTTCTGAGCATGAGACCTTGTACAATTAATGCCATTCATTGCTTTCCCAGTTTTTTTTAAAGTACAGTAGTGTGTGTTTATTTGCTTTTACAGAGTTATAAACAGGTGGTTAACCCACTTGCAAGTCATATCTAGTACTTGTAGATTTTTTTTTATATATTTGCCATTTACGGGTTTGAAGGCAATCATGGGCTAGTTGAATTGTTGTAATTGAATATGGATTTTGCGTTTTTAGCACTGCTAATATTTACAGACTTGAAACATCAAAGGAGGAGATAGAACAGAGCTACGTTTTTTGACAACCACAATTTTGAGCCTTTAACTTGCAATTGGAATGTGAGTAGCTAAAAGAAGCCAATTAAATATCAGTAACATTTACAGGCTCCATTACGGGCTCATATAACTGCAATTTGGACAATTGAATGAGTCCCCATATCTGCATGATTTTAAAAAATAGGAAAAAAGACCCAAGTATAAGCCGAGGCACCTATTTTACCACAAAATACTGGGAAAACTTAGTGACTCGAGTATAAGCTGAGGGTGGGAAATGTGCTGCCCCCCGTATCCCTCTTGTGCCCTCTGTGTCCCCCTCTTGTGTGCCCTCTGTGCCCCTTTCTTGTGCCCCCCCTCTCTCCCCTGTGTCTCTTCCCCCTCTCCCTCCCCTGTGTCTCTCCCCCCTCTCCCTCCCCTGTGTCTCTTCCCCCTCCCTCCCCTGTCTCTCTTCCCTCTCTCCCTTTCCTGTGTCTCTTTCCCCCCTCTCCCTCTTGTCTCTTTCCCTCCCTTATCACCCTCCTCAACCCCCCTCGTCAACAGCCCTCTTCATCCTTCCTTCTCATCCTCAACCCAAGTCCTCATCCTCGCTCCTCATCCTCCCTCCTCAACCACCCTCCTCAACCTCCCTCCTCAACCACCCTCCTCAACCACCCTCCTCAACCCCCCTCCTCAACCTCAACTCCCCTCCTCAACCCCCTCCTCAAGCCCCCCTCCTCAACCACCCTCCTCAACCCCCTTTTTCAACCCCCCTCCTCATCCTCAACCCCCTCCTCAACCCCCCTCCTCATCCTCAACCCCCCTCCTCATCCTCAACCCCCCTCCTCAACCCCCTCCTCATCCTCCCTCCTCAACCCCCTCCTCATCCTCCCTCCTCAACACCCTTCCTCAACCCTCCTCCTCATTCTCCCTCCTCAACTCACTACCTCAACCCCCCTCCTCAACCCCCTCCTCAACCCCCCTCCTCATCCTCCCTCCTCAACCCCCTCCTCATCCTCCTTCCTCAACCCCCTCCTCAACCCCCCTCCTCAACCCCCTCCTCATCCTCCCTCCTCAACACCCCTCCTCAATGCCCCTCCTCATCCTCCATCCTCACTTTACCCTCTCTAATTTCCTTCACCTCTACCTTTCCCCTCTCTTACCTTCCATCAATAGCTGCTCCTCCGCGCGTCTTCCGGCTGCATCGGGACCCGGCCAATTCTAATGACGTGATGCGCATGTGATGTCACATCATTAGCATATGCCGGTTCCAAACGCAGAAGGAGGGGGGTTGAGGAGGGGGGTTGACGATGAGGAGGGGGATTGAGGATGAGGAGGGGGGTTGAGGTTGAGGGGGGTTGAGGTTGAGGAGGGGGGTTGAGGTTGAGGAAGGGCATTGAGGATGAGGAGGGGGTTGAGGATGAGGAGGAGGGTTGAGGATGAGGAAGGGGGTTGAGGAGGGGGGTTGAGGATGAGGAGGGGGGTTGAGGAGGGGGGTTGAGGTTGAGGAAGGGCATTGAGGATGAGGAGGGGGTTGAGGATGAGGAGGGGGTTGAGGATGAGGAAGGGGGTTGAGGAGGGGGGTTGAGGATGAGGAGGGGGGTTGAGGAGGGGGGTTGAGGAGGGAGGATGAGGAGGATGATAAGGGAGGGGGAGGGAAAGAGACACGAGGGAGAGGGGGAAAGAGACACAGGAGAGGGAGAGGGGGAAGAGACACGGGGGTGGAGAGACAGGTGGCGACTCGAGTATAAGCCGAGGGGGGCCCTTTTCAGCCTTAAAAAAAGGGCTGAAAAACTCAGCTTATACTCGAGTATATACGGTAACAATCCATAAAAATATGTTATGGAAGTGTTTATAATAAATGATTACCAATATTTGTATTGTTTTATATGTTTCATTATACAATAAATGACACATTGCAAAATTACTATCTATTTTATAGCATATCTTAAGTACAAATGGATCAATAATTTGACTTCATTACTGCTCTCACATATTAATACCAAGAAAATCTGACATGGATCCTGACCTCATGGAGTGGAGCCAGACAACCAGGTCTTGAGGTAATCATCAGGACCCATGTACAAAATAAATGTTTTTGGTTTATTATTATTACTATTTTTATTATTATTTTCTCTTTATTTATATAGCTCCAACATATCGTGAAGCTCTGGTTTCAGTAATGTTAATTGCATGAGGTACAAGGAAGTTGATTCCAAAAATGTAGGGCATCTTGGGCAATGTTTTGCTAGAGTGAATAGTAGTGGGTAATAAGGGAGAAAGAGAGCTTTGTTGGTGTCATGAAGCCTGTTTTAGGAGAATGTAAAAATAAGGACATACATCTAAGAGAAGAACAGTAGCGAGGACTTGTGTACATCAGGATCATCATGTTGAGCTTTGGAGGGCTATTATGTTGCAGTATTTTGTATACACTTACTTAGATATATCACACCTCTCCATCCATCAATCTATTACATCTATCCATCAAGCACAATCACTTCTTAGCTTGTAAGCTCCCACAAAATATCTTCTCCCCCTGTACCAATGTTTATGTACAAAGATGCTTTCTTTCATCCTAACACTATTACAAATATTATCGCTCCCAAATCTGCAGGAGCTTTACAAATAAATATAACAATAATGATAATAATACATTGAAACCATCTACTGAAAAGAAGAAAGAAGAAACGTTGAGTTGACAAGAAGAAAAGTTGTTTCAACAAGATTGGGGTCTAGGGTAATTAATGCATTAGGAATGTTACTCCATTTTTGTTTAATCTTGGATAAGAATAATGTGGATTTGTGAATTTTTCTTTTGGTAGAGTCAGCAGGACCTGGTGAAGGATTTAATGATGTTTTCTGGTAGATTTGTTTTTCTCAAAACAAGCATTCATGGTGATTCTGATTATCTACACATGAATAGATATTCCTAAAACCTTATTAATGATTCCTGAAAACAGTAGTTTAGAATTGTGTAGGTAATTCCCAACAGGGCCAATCCCATCTAAATGAGCTGGATTAATACATTTCTGCACTCTGTAGGCAAAAAACAGCCTATTTGTATGCAGCACATCTCATAAAACATTTTATTTGTATTACTATCTAAAAACCCCTCTAATGATTATGTTAACACCCCCCAGGGGTCATCTACACAACTTCCTGGAGCCCCCCAATAAGCATGCAGCACCACCAGGGGGTGTCTACATAACTTCCTGGAGCCCCCCAATCAGCATGCAGTACCCCCAGGGGGTATCTACACAACCTTCATGCAGCCCCACAATCACCATGCAGCACACTATTAACCCACTATTTACCTGCTGTTGCTTGCTCAGCCAATCTCCTTACAGCTTCCTCCTTGCAGCTTCCTGTCACATGTCAGTGATACACTACATTTCCCAGGCTCCTTTGCCTACATATCCCTGGCTGCTTTGCACCACAGCCAATAGGAAAGCAGTGTTGTCACTGCTTGTAAATTACTCATCCTTGCTTCCTGGCTATGCTTTGTGGTGTTGCCATAGCAACTAACAGTGCTGCAATCTTTCTTTAACTGGATTGGCCAAAACAAATTTTCAGAAATTACAATATATTTTGCTAACTTCAAGGTAAGTGTTTATAAGTTTATTTTGGTATTTTTTCATGCAAACATTTTTTTTCATACACTTCTGATTCTCCTCCATCAGATGCATTCATAATCCAGGAAACTTGGATATCCCTTTAACTATATATATATATATATATATATATATATATATATATATATATATATATATATATATATATATATATATATATATTGTGAAAGAGTGATAACACAACTTTTGCTAAGCTCTCTTTCCTTAGGAGGTCTGAAAGTGTTAACTTTCCTGAGGATTTGATTAGCTACATCTGAGTAGAGCAGATTTAAGACTGAATCTATTTTTTTGGTGTGGCTGCTAATGGACTGAGTTTTGCAGTCTGTGTCAGGCTGAAGAGTGTACAGTAGGTCTTGGCTGGAGAAAGAGACACACAGAGAGTAGTGTGTGTGCAGTTGACTGAAGCAGAGAAAAGGCCAGTGACTGTGAACAAACTATTGGACTGTTTGTTTTGTTGTTGCTCCACCCATATTTTGCTGGATGTGATTCAGATAGTGAGGCAAATGTCAGTAAGGTGGAAGCTAAGCTTTTTATTTACTTTGATTTGTTTTGATTTTTTCTTATTTTATCACTAGCTGAAGTTTTATTAAAACTTGAAAAATAATTATGGCCTCCTGTATTGTGTCCCCCTTTCATAGTACCAGAAGCACAGGCACAAACCCATATGATACTGGTACCTTTTTCGTTAGTAATGTTAGAAGTTAGATGATGATGGAAGAATTTGGGAAAGCCCTGGTACAAACTACTGCATGCCTGCAGGAGAATTTACATCAATTGACGAGACAAGCCACAGTGGACAGAGGCCATATGACACAATCCTTGACAGCCAAACAGGAAACAAACTAATTACATTTGGTCCCACTTCAGCACCCGTGCCAGCAAAATAATAATGTGACTTCAGAGACCAGTGGCAGCATTAAACTTAATCTCTTCCTACAGAAAATGACTAGTAAAAAAAGATGTGTAAGCATACCTTTTGATCTTTTGACACTAGGCTAGCTTAGCCCCAGAGTCACTAGGACAGTATGTTAGCCCCTTACTTATGCAGTGAATCTCAGAGAGCCTACCCTGTTATGGATGAAAAACAGACAATAAATTATGCTGATCTGAAAACAGAGATCCTTGTCATTCTCAGGGGTGTAAGAGCACAGAGATTTCACTTGTTATTGCAAAGTATTGGACCTAAATATATATACAGGATGTGATGCCAATATGGCTGATGTTAAAAGGTCAAATAGTAAAGGGAAAGATGCCATCATTCACTGCGTGCAAAACCGGCCTCAATATGAATTGGTTGAGACACTGGGGACGATTCGAAACTGAAATGGCACAAGAACCGTATGGATGAGTGCAATGATGAGGCCTCCATGAGATGCTCCTAATGAATGATCCTGAGGTAGAGGATTATACTCCAGAAAGTAAATGCCTGACAAAGATCTCTGACCCAGAGAAAAAGAAGATCAAACAGATGATTGCAACCAGTGTCCTTTCAAAGGATAAATGTCCTAATTTTGATGAGGAAACTGGAATCCTTCCTAAGGTGGATGATGAGGAAGATGCAGATCTGGAGATTGATCCCCATTAAAATTGGAAGAATCATGATGGCTCTCTGTCGCAGGCTGCCATGATGCAGAGAAAATTGGTCAAGGAGAGACAAGAAGAGAAACAAGCACAGAGAGAAGCAGAGATGTTCATTCAAATGGCAGTGAACATTTACGGGGTGTACCTTCTGCCTGACAAACCGCTGCTAATATGAGGTTTATCTGGATGATGCCAAATTAAATTCCTGAGTGGAAGAAGCATGTGTTTGGGGTGATACAGGTGTCTATTCTGGAACAAAGGGAGAGTCTTTCCATTTATAGGATGAAAGAGCAAGTTGTGCAGGAGCTGCAGAACAATGGCCAACATCTCCTTGCTTGTCTCAGAGAGAAGCAGGGATCACTAGTTCCTCCTTCCAGCTACAAAGTTAGCTGCAGCATAGTGAAAAGCTCTGATCAAGAAGGAGCTGTTGTTACATATTCTACAAGAGCAAAGGGTGGCCGATCTCTCTGATCTAGAGGCAAAGTTGGCTTGAAGGGAAGCTTGTTTGGAAGAGACTGGTGCAGAGCCCCAGGACTTGGGTACAAAAGGTGATTCACTAAGTGCAGAACTACATCTGCAGAAAGCTGGTATGCAAAGAGGAGCTTGTGCAGGAGGGAGAAAAGGAGGAAGAAAGTACAGCTAAACATACAGCAAAAGGTCCAGTGCAAGGAGAGTGAACTGGCTTTACAACAAGTCAAGGAGGAGAAGATGCTGTTGAAGGAAGAGAAGAGAAAGAAAAAGCTGGATGCCCTGGAGGCAAAGGAAGAAGAAAGCCAGAAAAAAAGAGATAAAGAAAAGCAGTAAAAGGTGGAAGAGACGCAAATGAAAGCTGAAAAGGCTGAAATCCCAAGGTTTTTCCAGAAACCCAAAACTCAAATGGCTCCTAAGGCGTTTGCTAGATTCTTGGGGAATATTTGCCCATTTTGGATTAAGAAAAACATGGATTTGGCACCTTTGTGTCATGTTGAGTTTGAACCTGATACTTTCTAGCAGTGATGAAGAGTATCAGACCTTGCAGGATGGGAAGAACAGTGGTACCAAGGGTGCCTGTTGTGAACAGTGAGGCACATGAGATCCTAGATCGTTTGCTAGACTATGAAATAGACAGCGATGTATAGAGGGAAGAGGAAGAGCCTGGGGAGTTGCTGTCACATAGTGAAGGTGATAATGATGATGATGATAAACCTAAAGAGGAGAAGGTGGAGAAATTGCAGAATGAGCCTGAATAGCTGGGAGTCAACAGGCATGAAGTCAGTGCTAGCCAGGAGAACCTGCAGAAAGAGAAGCCTTACAAGCTCCAAGTGTGTGATAGAGTTTGAACAAGAGTTACGCAGATTTATAGCAGAAAGTTAGCTGCTGTCTGACGAGATACAAAAGAACAAGTTGAAGTGCAGAACCTTCAGAATGCCCTAATGAATAAGGAGGCCATGATCATTAGTTTAACACAGGAGCTGCAGAAGAAACCCTCTGATCAGAATGCTCTAGTATAGCCCAAAGCTTCACAGAGAGTCTCACAGAGATGAGTGCATGGGAAAAGGACAGGAAGCAGCAGGAGGGTCTTCAACACTTATTCTGCTACCGATGAATACCAGGGAAGCTCCAGGGTTAGTGATAGGGAACTGCGACAGTCTTAGCTGGATGTCCCAGAGGTCTTGTGGCACATGGCACAGCAGAAAATGGACATTTGGCTTAGTAACAGAACATGTTACAGATGGTCAATGTCGAGCGCTGTAAGATTATGTCTCTGTCTGAGCAGACTGCTGTCAACAAGACCTCTTCCCAGCAGCAGCTGGACATTTGACTTAATGAGATGGGGCATCTAAAAACATGCCATCTAGTCACTGTGGAATTCCTTAATGCAGGTGCCACAGAGGAAGAAGAAGGATGTGCATGATAATGGTGAAGACTCATTGGATGACCTATTACACAGTGTGTAGAGATTACTGGAATGTGAACAGCAGTATCTACACCTGGAACTACAGTAACATTTATGCCATTATGGCTTTGGAGACCAGAGCTGCCTTCAAAAAAGAATGGAAAAGGTAGTGAAAATAGCAGAAGTTTCAGCAGCTGCAAGAGAGCCTCACCAGTGCAGTGGTGAAAGGAAGCCTCCACAGAGATGGCAGTCAGCATAATAGTCAGCATAATATTGTGGATGCATTGTCTCGCAAACACTGCCAAATAGCGTTGGTTGCTTAACCCAATAGTGTCAAGCTGAGGAGGGAGATGTGTAACAAGGGGTTTGTGTGAGCCACAGATTTTGCAAATCTCTCTTTCCTCAGGAGCTCTGCAGGAGTTAACTTTCCTGAGCAGTTGATTAGCCACACCTGAGTAGAGCTGATTTAAGACTGAAGCTGGAGTTTGGGTGTGGCTGCTAATGGACTGAGTTTTGCAGTCTGTGTGATGTTGTTGGTGGACTGACTGTATAGTCAGTCTGCACTGGAAAAAGACACACACACAAACAGAGAAGTGTGTGTGCAGTTGTCTGAAAATGGAAAAAAACACAGACATAAAGACAGCTGCTTGATCATTTTGAAGCAGAGTAGAGACCTGGAGTTCTGAAGAATACAGGCCAGTGATTGTAGACAAACTGTTAGACTGTTTTTTTTGTCTATCATCAATCATTATTCATGTCAGTGGAAGATATGGCTGTTATTTTCTTTGACTTGCTCTGATTTATTATTATGGTATCACTGGCTAAAGTTGTAGTAAAGCTTCAAAAATAATTATAGTTTCCTGTATTGTGTTCCTCCATCAAAGTGCTGAAAACCCATTAAAGACTCATACCTTGTAACAATATAGATATCTAAATAATGATGTGGCTAATAGCCTTTCCACAAATCTATAGTAGGAGATAGGTACCAGCACCACACTGATGAGATTTGTTTAAGATGGAAACAGCTGTCTGTGGGTAGGTCTTCTAACTAGTGCATAACCCATCCTATGCTATGCTTTAAAACTCTGTAATACAGCTGGCATGTGCTTAAAAGCAGCCATTTGCATGTCCCTGCCCAGGTTCCCAGAATGCAGTGCAATAACTGCATTTCTTGGAATTCTTGGCAAGAAATAAGTTTCTTAACTTATATTACACTTTTAAGTGTGAACACAAATGTACTATTTATTTACTATATACATATTTACCATATACAGTAGACTCTCAGTTATCCGGCACCAATGGAGATTGGCAGATGCCAGATAAATGTAGTTTCTGGTTGCTGGCGAGTTACTATTAAAAGAGGCCTAGATCAGCTGCACATAGGATGCTCTGCTAAGTATATTTGTAAGTGAGGGCTGTTCTAGCAGCAGCAGCTTTCACTCCTCACTTACACACAGGTGCGTTCGGCTGGAGGGTGTAGTTCTGAACCTGGGGAATGTAACCTCAACATTGTACTGGCTCAGTCACTCATGCCAGTTTGCTTCCAGGTAAAACTGAATTGCAAAGACGTACAGTGGATGAAATCTAGGTGCCTGTAAGCATTTTGTGGCATGACAACCTGGCTCCTGGCATTTGTTGAGCCCTGTAAATTTAAATTTTTAGATAAGTACAGTATTAATTTTTTTTCTGGTTGCTTGAGAGTTCTAGTTGCTTTAGTTCAGGTTAACTGGGAGTCTACTCTATATATAAAGAGTGAGAGAGACTATAAATAAAAATGTATGGTCAGAACATGATGTTATGTTGCAGAAATGGTAGAAACAGTTTGAATTAATATAATATTAAAGGAGCAACAACTATAAGTGGGTTACATGAAACTCTGAAAACATTTATCTTACCTAAGACTAAAGGGACATTTAGTATCATGTGTGCAGATCTATTTCATTTTATTGCATAGTAAGAGTTTCATCCTCACAGACTGTGCTGTTTGCAGTCTAACAGGTGCCAAGTTTGGACTTGATAGCTAGATATATTTATCAACAGTTTTCTTGGACAACTTAACCTTTGACTTCAATGGGATTTTGTATGGGACATACAATGACTAATATATAAATACTGGAGACTTACCCATCAAAAATGACGGGGCATTAACATTTGAAACCATGAGAATGCTGTTTGCCCCTGAGGACCTTTGGTGCTCATTGCGATCCCCAGGCTGAGCACCTTCGGCGCTCACCGCGTGGCTCGCAATGAGGGACAGGGCCAAACCACAGCAGTGCCAGGCGCATGGGAAGAACTGGTAAAAAGCGACCCTGATCCTAGAGTAAGAGAAGAATCTAATGAGCACTGAGTCCTACAAATTGACTGTGAAAATAGTGGAGTGGCTCCTTGGGTGACCATTGTCCAGGAGCCAGCCACAGAGCAGAAACAGAAAGTAGCTCTGCTCTTCAGCCTGAACAAGAGGCAGTAGTAGCTGCTTCTCAAGGGCTTTCTGTAACTACACACCAGGCAGTCTCAGAAGGAGAGAGTCAGGAGGTTCCAGAGACCAAAGAGCCAGAGGGTACCCCAGATTAAGGATTGTCTCCTGGTCTCCCTACATTGACTCCCCTGCAGCTGCCCAAAGACACTGGTTGTGTACCTGTAAACCTAGAAAGAAGGGGCCACTGGCCAGGCTTGTTGGGAGAGAGGTTGGCTACTGAACCACAATGGCTTGTATCAGAACTGACCATTAATCCAGCATGGATGACACCAGAGAATGTCACTAGCCCATGTTGCAACTCCAGCATCCCAGTTTATTCAGGAGAAAGCTCAGGCCTGACAAAGGGAACCTTGTACTCTTCAATTTTACCCATGGGACTGAGTACTGATCCAGAAGCAGCACGACAGGAGGTCTCCCTAGCCTGGAAGGAGAGGGCTTTGCTGGGTAAGGATCCTCCCAAGTTTATGCTGGACTTACTAGCTAGGATGTACTGTTTCCCCTGGACTACATTGAATGGTCCTCCATGGCAGTTGTCTTATAAGTCTCCCCAAGGGCTTGGGAAAGTCACTAGGCCACTGGGAAGGAGCGAGTATTTGCCATGGACAGGGGGAGGCAGGGTTACCAGAGAGCCACTGAGGCGATATATCACATGGATGGACTGTCACATCAAGAGGACCGGTAACCACCTGTATAGATGGGAAGTTATCCGACAGGATAAACTTCCCATGCTATACTAGAAAGGAAAGGGAAAGCAATTTCATGATTTCATTGTTTAAGGACTCATATTGCCCGTAATTTATGAATATGGCCAAGAGAGCATGACATTGTTGTATTTGGATTATGTGTTATTGTGTGGTTATTATGTATCCTTGTTATAATATATTATAAGAGGGAAAATGTTATATAGAAAATATGCAAAATTGGTAAAAAATGTCTGCATAGAAGTTAGCTGCAGATCATTGCACACTCACGCATACAGACCTTGGATCAAGATAGATGTATGTACTTCAAGTAGTCTTAAGCAAACACTTGAGTTTAACATGAAGGTTTTTTCACTAGCCAGCTATAGATATCTGGTGAATTTGATCTCAAGAGCTTTGATAGCCCAAGATTGAAAGCCAGATGGGCTAACATCACACATACACAAATGTACACAAGGGTGTGGTATTGGAGAGTATAAATGTGTTGTTTTGATCATTCAATAAAGGTTGAGAGATAGTTTTCACATATACAAGGTGTGAGACTATTTCTGTGTGATGTATCCTGACTTGGGGAGTGGTCTTGCCATGGGCCACTAGTAACCTGTATCCAGTATTCTCTGCCTGTACCTTTTGTGCCTTGCCCTCTTCAGAAGCCATCTTTTGTGCCACAGAGATCAGGAACTATACGATTCTGCTGGGGTAGGTTTAAACTAGGTTCATATCAAGCCCCCTTGAAGAAGCAGATCGTGACAACCTTTAATTTTTTTTAAATGTAATGTACAATTATTCTTAACTGTGTATTTCAATTTCCTGGCTCATTTTAATCTTGTTGAAAGCACTGAGAGTTTTAGATGTCTCACTCATATTGTGTAAAAAGAAACATTCACAGCTTTTTCTTCCGTCAGGAAGTTAATCAGCAAAATCCAAAATATTAGATTCAATAGCATATTTACATTAAATATGTAGTAATTTAGAGGCTGTATTTATAATACTAAAACAATATATTTTTCCATTCTAATAACATGTCACCTATTGTCAAGTGTAGTTCTTTAAAATTGTACATTTATACAGGACTATAGTGTCCCTACCACATAGACAACATAACACATTTTACAACCAGCAGTCGTATATCATTTTCTGGTTACTAAATTTTAACCTCATTTCAAAGTCAGGGCTCTCCATTCTTTTTCCATGCGTTAATGTTGTATTTTGCCTTGTAGTTAACTCCATAGAACTATGCTATATGTTGGATCAAGTAATGGATCAAAACTTCCTACTTGTCCATCATCAAGTGACTTGGTCCATCCTATTTTTGTTAGATGAGTGACATACCCAGACTACTTGATATATGACCAGTCCAGGAGTTCACTGCCTAAAAGGTCAGCCATCCCTTGGCATATATAAACTATCTCTATTGCATAGCCATAGATACACAACAGCTCTGAAAAGCAATGACTCATAAAAGTAATCCGGAATAAACTATTTCATTTTAGACTATTTGCTCCTTAAATTTAGTTAATCCGGTAGCACAGGATTATCATAAAACACTTAACATACAGAAGGAAGAATAATGTAATAGCACTCCGGATTACTTTGCTAATAGCGTAATAATAGCGGATTACTTATATCTATAGATAGAATCACATTGATACTTAGTACAATAATGTACTTGTTAAAGAATCCCAGTTTTTAGCATATATAGCAGCAAATCCCAAAGGAATAAAAACCACTGGTCATTCCACAAACCATGTGCACAGTACACTTTTCACCAATCCCCTAAATTTATATAGGTAGAGACAGGGCAGGATTAAGACCTTTAGAGGCCCTAAGCACTTAAAAGATTTTAGTGCCTCCATATATATTTAACTCAACTACAATGTATATCACTAATCTCTATTATTATTAATAATATAATATATATATACTAGCGATTTGCCCGTCAAAAATGACGGGGCAAAAAAATTTGAAGCCATGGCAATGCTGTTTGCCACACAATGTAAAGCTTTTTCTACTGTGAATACCTTCGGTGCTCATTGCGAGCCTCTCCTCTCGTGTACTTTTGCTCCTCTGAGCACCCTCAGCGCTTATCACAAAGACAGATATATATTTATCTATATTTTGTTAACTAATAATTAATTAATTAGTTACTTAATAAATTAATATACCGTTTATACTCGAGTATAAGCCGAGTTTTTCAGCCGTTTTTTTAAGGCAAAAAAGGGCCCCCTCGGCTTATACTCGAGTCACTCTCCCCCCGTGTCTCTCTAACCCCCCGTGTCTCTCTAACCCCCCTGTGTGTCTCTCTACCCCCCCCGTGTGTCTCTCTACCCCCCGTGTGTATCTCTACCCCCCCGTGTGTATCTTTCCCTCCCCCTCCTCAACCTAAAGTTGAGGAGGGGGGGGTTGGGGTTGAGGGGGGGTTGAGGTTGAGGGAGGGTTGAGGCTGAGGAGGGGGTTGAGGATGAGGATGGGGGGTTGAGGAGGGAGGTTGAGGAAGGGGTTGAGGAGGGAGGTTGAGGATGAGGGGTTGAGGAGGGGGTTGAGGTTGAAGATGGGGGTTGAGGATGGGGGGTCGAGGAGAGAGGATGAGGAAGTGGGGGTTGAGGAGGGGGATTGAGGATGGGGGGTTGAGGATGGGGGTTGAGGAGAGAGGATGAGGATGAGGAGGGAGGTTGAGGATGAGGAGGGAGGATGAGGAGGGAGGGTGAGGAGGAGGGAGGATGAGGAGGGAGGTTGAGGAGGGAGGTTGAGGAGGGAGGATGAGGAGGGAGGATGAGGAGGGAGGTTGAGGAGTGTGATAAGGGAGGGGGAAAGAGACACAGGGAAAGGAGAGGTTGGAAGAGACACAGGGAAGGGAGAGGGGAGAGGAGACACAGAGAGAGAGGGGGACACAGAGGGACACAGGGGGCAGCACATTTCCCACCCTTGGCTTATACGCGAGTCACTCATTTTACCCAGTATTTTGTGGTAAAATGGGTGCCTTGGCTTATACTCGGGTCGGCTTATACTCAAGTATATACGGTACTTTACCTATTTGTAATTAATATATCCAGCAATCAATAGCGTGAAGAGCTAACAATCTGTTTTTATTTTCCGGCAGTATACAATGTACAGTTGGACTGTTGCTGGCCTGAGGAGATAGTTTTATGAATGTCCCAACTGTGCATTAGAAATAGGCTGTGTGCGCGAGGACAAACTGTTGGTTTAGTTGTTTTAAGCGTTTCTGTAGATGCGTAATGTTATTATTTGCAAGTTAGGATTGTAAAGTGGCGTCGTTTGTCTACGTGTTAAGCGGCTCGTGAGCATTTTCCGTCATTTGGAATAGTGTATTTTGTACCTCGTACGCACATGTGTCAAAGTGCTACGGTTTTGCGCTGGTCGCGTAGCCACGTATTAATTTTTTGGGGCGGCCGTTTTTTTTTCTCGCTTAAGCGATTTTCGGGTGGCGAAACTCGGCAAAATTTTCTTAAATTTGCGTCCTGGCTGTTCCCCCATGCTGTGTGTGATGTTTTTGTTGTATTCTTTTTTTTGTTTGTTTTCTGTGTTTTTATTGGTTTTTGCTTTGTGCGGTTCGGCTGTTAACTTCATATTTTTCCTATCTCGTATTTTTTTTTTTTTACTAAGTCCCGCGTTGGTGAAGTGCTTGCAGACTAAGGTGATCCCGCATTTACTAAGTGTTTGGAGGCTAAGTCCCGCGTGTTCATTGCCTTCACTGCTCGCCTCGCCTTTGTGCTGCGAGTTTTAGTGCCCTAACGGCTTGCCTAGCTATGCCCCACTCGCAGGCGATGAGCACCTTGAGCGCTCATCTCCTAAGTGCTGCCCGTTAACGGCTCGCCTCGCTACACGAGGCTTGCAAGCGATGAGCACCTTTGAAGCTCATCCCCTAAGTCCTACGCACCACGCATGACGACGTCTCGTAGTTTGACAACTATTATATGTGATAGGTCTGTTTGCAATAAACTTACCTTCATTCATTATCCCTTCATTTCCAACTCCCTCAATTTACTGGCTATCATGGAAACCTGGCTCACTCCATCTGACTCTGCCTCAAATGCCGCTCGCATGGTGGTCTGCACTTCAGCCACACTCCTAGACCTGGGAACAAACAAGGTGGAGGTGTGGGCATACTACTATCCTCTCGCTGCACTTTTCACTGCATACCCCCTGTTCCCTCCCTCCAATTCTCATCTTTTGAAGTCCACACTATCCCCATCTTCTCTCCCATCCCTCTGCGAGTAGCTGTGATCTATTGCCCACCTGGATCACCCTCTCAATTTCTGGACAACTTTGCCGCCTGACTCCCTCACTTTCTCTCCTCCAATTTACCTTCACTTATTCTTGCCGATTTCAACATAGCCACTGACACCCCGACCTCCCCAACAACTGCAAAATTACTTGCACTTACCTCTTCCCTTGGCCTCTCACAATGGACAGATTCCGCAACTCACAGTGGTGGACACTCCATTGACCTTATTTTTACTAATCTCTGCACTATCTCCAACCTTGACATCTCCTCACTTCCCCTATCTGACCACCACCTGCTAACTTGCAACCTCACCTCATCTTCCGCTCACCACCCTTCTTCAAATCCTGCCACGTAGAAACCTGCAAGCACTCAACCCACAACAATTGTCAAATGTACTAAAACCCCTTCTCAGCCCCCTCACCACCCTTGCCTGCCCTGACATCGCCACTTCACAGTACAACACTACTCTAACTTCCACCCTCTTGCCCCCATAATCACAAGCAAATGCCCTCGCTCTCATCCACAACCATGGCACACTGCACAAACACGCTATCTACAGAGATGCTCACGCACTGCAGAACGACTATGGAGGAAATCTCGCACCTCAGCAGACTTTCTCCACTACAAGTTTACCTTGCGCTCCTACTTGTCTGCCCTCAATCTTGCCAAACAACACTACTTCTCATCACTAATATCAAACCTGTCCTCCAACCCTAAACGTTTATTTGCTACACTTAACACCCTCCTCTGCCCACCCCCGCCTCCTGCCCCTTCCCGTCTAACTGCTGATGACTTTGCCAGCCACTTTAAAACTAAAATTGAAACTATCCGAAATGAGCTCTCCTCCCAGCTTGGCCCTATCCCACCATCCTTTCCACAAGCCGACAACACCCAACCCTTACCCTTCACCAATCCCTCTTCCACTATGGATTCCTTTGACCCTGTTACCAAGGATGAAGTATCTACTTTACTATCAACCTCTCACCTTACCACATGTCCACATGATCCTATTCCTTCACAGCTAATTCCTCCCCTATCCACCGCACTTATCCCCGCTCTCACACATCTATTCAACCTCTCCCTAAACACTGGCAGGTTTCCATCCTTAAAACATGCCGTAATTACACCCATTCTCAAGAAGCCCTCATCTGACCCAACTTCTGCCTCCAACTACCGCCCTATCTCACTACTTCCCCTGGCTTCTAAACTGCTTGAGCGGCTTGTTTACAATCGCCTCACTCAATTTATTTCTTCCAATTCCCTTCTTGACCCCTTCCAATCTGGTTTACGTGCCCAACACTCAACAGAAACAGCCCTCACAAAAGTCACCAATGACTTGCTAACTGCCAAATCAAAGGGTAACTTCTCCATTCTAATTCTCAAGGACCTCTCTGCTGCCTTCGACACAGTTTACCACCCTCTTCTAATCCAAACTCTCCGTTCATTTGGCATCCAGGGCACAGCTCTTTTATGGTTCACATCCTATCTAAAAGATTGTACATTTAGCGTCTCCTTCTCTGGCACCTCTTCTTCACCTCTCCCTCTGCCTGTTGGCGTTCCCCAAGGTTCTGTCCTAGGCCCCCTCCTCTTCTCCATCTACACCTCCTCCCTTGGCACCCTCATAAAATCCTTTGGATTTCAGTATCATCTTTATGCAGATAATACTCAAATCTACCTCTCTGCACCCGATCTATCCCCCTCTCTTTTAGCTCAAGTTTCCAACTGCCTCTCTAGCATATCCTCCTGGATGTCTACCCGTCAACTCAAACTCAACATGTCTAAGACTGAACTCCTAATCTTTCCACCCTCTACTACAGCTTCCACTCCTCAAATATCTCTCACTGTTGACAACACCATCATCACTCCCACCTCCCAGGCCCGTTGTCTTGGGGTTCTACTGGATCCCGCCCTCTCTTTTATTCCTCACATCCAATCGATAACTAAATCTTGTCAGTTTCACCTAAAAAACATCTCCAAAATTCGTCATTATCTTACACAAGACACAGCTAAAATTCTAATACACTCTCTCATCATATCTCGTCTCGACTACTGCAATTCCCTTCTTGCTGGCCTCCCCATCTCTCGTCTGTCTCCCCTCCAATCCATAATGAACGCCTCCGCTAGACTCATCTTCAATACCAAACGCTCAGTGTCTGCAGCTCCTCTCTGTCAATCGCTCCACTGGCTTCCCATAGCTTCCCGAATCAAATTTAAAATCATGACCCTAACATATAAAGCCCTCAACAACAGTGCACCCCCTTATATCTCTGCTCTTGTTTCAAAATACTCTCCAAACCGCCCCCTTTGTTCTGCTAACGACCTTCTTATTTCCTCCTTTCTCATCACCTCCTCTCACTCCCGTCTTCAGGACTTTTCTCGTGCAGCCCCTACTATTTGGAACTCCTTGCCTCGCTCCATTAGATTAACTTCCTGCCTCAAAACCTTAATAAAATTACTAAAAACACACCTATTTAAAAAATCATATCACCTTCAGCCTTTATAATTACAACTGCACACTCCACAGCTTAATAACACTCCCACCCACAATCTACAGTACAGCTCACAGACCCCTCCAATTGACTAAACAAATTGCATTCACGTTGCCATTTTGTATTTGTCACCCTCTTGTATCACACCTAAAACCTTAGATTGTAAGTTTGCGAGTTTTCAATTGTGTGTCCGTGTCTTGGAAACAAGCACTATGTACATTTGATTATATGCTCAAAAACAGGGCCCTCCATTCTTTAAGGTGTTAAGTTTGTTTTTTGCCATGTACTAAACCCCTGTACAGTGCTACGGAATATGTTGGCGCGATATAAATAAAGACAATAATATATATATATATATATATATATATGCAATTTTTCATTTATTGTAGGAACTCCTTTTTGTGGAACCTGGTTCAGCTGCCCCATTTGCAGTTTTGCACCATATGGTCCATGTTAAATCTGGCAATGGAAAACTTCTGTGGTGCCCCCTGCCCTTGATGCCCTAAGCACGTGCTTATTTTGCTTAATGGTTAATTCAGCCCTGGGTAGAGACAATGAATGGGGAGTTCTGGTACTAAATAATTTGCAGGATCCATACAAGGGGGTCAATAAAAAGCCAAAAAATATGTAAGTAATCAGATCACCTTTATATAAAAATGATTATCTACTCTCCCCTAATAAATTAAAAGTCCACATATGCACAAGTTCGCTCCCAGTAGCAGAGGGTCTTATGCTGCTGGGGGCCAAGAAGCTTTGCCTCTGCTGCACCAACTCTAGCTCTGTGTATATACAGAATAAGGAATGAAGTATGGCCTTATTTTATTTTTGCAACAGAGAACAGAAAGGAGCATTTATACATACTTAAATTGTCAGAAATGTTGGGTTACCTACCCAAGTTGCGATTCGGCCAGTTGAATAGGGCTCTATATAAGCACAGAGCATATTTTTTTACAGAAGTTTTTAGTTAGTGAATTTCTATCCAAAAGCAAGGTCTCACTAACTAAAAAACTTCTGTAAAAAAAAGGTCAGAGCCGGGCAATCCGGAAAAGACAGGAGAGGATAGGGGGAAGTTATGAAGAGAAATGCCTGAACTGGGTAATCCGGCTGGCTGAGGAGAGGCTAGGGAGAAAGAAGAAGGAGGAAGGCCAGAGCCGGGCTAACCCAGCTGACTGAGGAGAGGGAGAAAGGAGGAGGAGGAAGGGCAGAGCCAAGCGACCCGGCTGACTGAGGAGAGGTTAGGGAGAATAAAGGAGGAGGAAGGCCAGAGCCGGGCGACCCGGCTGACTGAGGAGAGAATAGGGAGACAGAAGGAGGAGGAAGGCCAGAGTCGGGAAATCCGGCTGACTGAGGAGATCATAGGTTGAAAGAAGGAGGAGGAAGGCCCGAACCGGGCGATCCGGTTGACTGAGGAGAGGATAGGGAGAACGAAGGAGGAAGAAGACCAGAGCTGGACGACCCAGCTGACTGAGGAGAGGATAGTGAGAAAGAAGAAGGAGGAAGGCTAGAGTCGGGCGATCCGTCTGACTGAGGAGAGGATAGGGAGAAAGAAGGAGGAGGAAGGCCAGAGCCGGGCGATCCTGCTGACTGAGGAGAGCATAGGGAGAAAGAAGGAGGAGGAAGGCCAGAGCAGGGCGACTCGGCTGACTGAGGAGAGGATAGGAAGAAAGAAGGAAGAGGAAGGCCAGAGCCGGGCAACCCGGCTGACTGAGGAGAGGATAGGGAGAAAGAAGGAGGAGGAAGATTGGAGCAGGGAGATCCAGCAGACAGAGGAGGATAGGGAGAAGTTAGGAGGAGGAAGGCCAGAGATGGACGATCCAGCAATAAAGTGCTGAGCGATCTGGCAGGCAGAGGAGAGGACAGGGGGAAGAAAAGAGGAGGAAGTCATGGAATCTGGCAGACAGAGGAGACGATAGGGAGAAGGAAGGTTAAGGACAGAGAACAAGAAAAAGAGTAAGGGAAAGGAAGAGGAAGTGGACAGGAGAAGGTAATCTACTTGTCCATATATATTTTTGGTCCTATCCTGTTTTGTGTTGGCCTCTGTATGCCGGTGTTGCGCGCTACCACCTATGTCTCCATCTATAGTTATAAATTAGATACTACGCCCGGTAAGTGGTAAGGGGTTTAGGGTTAGGGTGTTTGGGGTTAGAGAGTTAGGGGGCTAGTGGGTTAGGGTTAGTGGGTTAGGGTAAGAGGGTTAGGGAGTTAGGGTTAGAGGGTTAGGGTTAGAGGGTTACGGGGTTACGGGGTTAGGGTTAAAGGGTTAGAGGGTTAGGGGTTCAGGGGGTTAGGGTTAGTGGTTAGGGGGTTAGGGTAAGAGGGTTAGGGTGTTACACTAGATTGTGACGCAAGCATGCCCACGTTCCAAGAGTCGTCTGCGGCGTGCTTCCACACTGGCCCACACAAAACAGGACAGGTCAATATTTATTTATAACTAATTTGATTACGGACCTAAATCTAAAGCTATATTTATATTTCAGTGCCAGACTAACATGAGATTCAAAATTAATAAAATAGTATAGGCAAGTTTGAAATCTCCCATAAGATTACTGGTAGGTTTTGGAATATGACTGGTGAAATATTTTCATATTGTTATTTAAAGGGACAAGGAACACAACACCTTTTTCATGCATTTAAAATAGCATGTTTTAAATATTACAAAATTTGCTTTCATACATGAAAATTATAAAGCAAAACCTGTTTGAACATCATTCAAATGCAAAGATCATATTTGATCTGCAGATTTCATTAGCTGGCTGAGGGCAAGCCCCAAGAGCAGTTAAAAGTCTGAAATAAATATTCTAATCTGATACATTGTTTTAAAAAAAGAAAACACACTGTGGCACATCATCAAATATTCGCTTTCAAGGAGTAACGGTCTTGAAATAATTGTGATTGTTAAACCCGTAACTTACAGCCTCACAAAGCCTTTGATCTTTAATTTTTGTTACAATGGGTAAAATCGCAAATTGCTATTCAATTGCTCAATTTCCCCAAGCCCGCAAATATTTTCACACCTGTAAATGGCAAAAGGAGAAAATCCTACGAGTGCTAGAGAGGACCCGCAAGGTTAAACACCTATTTTGACAGACATTAGAATTAATTGCACAACAGTCTCAAGCTCGCAAATCGGCAGGACATTTAATTTATTTTTATGTTTCATTTCGGTGTTGAATTGATCTTGGGAACAATGAGTTAATACATATTCGGCCACCAACATGGACTAGAAGAGTATTGGCATTCATTTTAATAATTCTTTATTTCGCGGGTTTGCGAGTCTGATTGAATATCGGACCCCTAAAACTAATTGATTGACATGTAACATCCATGGTTTACTGCCGTAATAATGACATTCTCATTTTCTATTGGTTGATTTGAAATGGAAGGTTACAGGCTTGTTTAATTGATCAGGTTCTCGCCCTGAACTGCTACGAACCAGTGCATGGTTTACGGTTTTGGCTTTGGGACAGTAACTTGCGGGCAATTGAATAGTATCGTAATCAGAGACAAACGGGAGCCTGCAACACACAAACTACTAGGATCGAGTTGCGGGCTTGCAATTGAATCAGGCCCAATATATTTGCTGACTAAGGCCATAGCTTCCATAAGAACACCAATAAGGCTGGCTCACAAACACAGGAGAGTTGTAAATATTTTTTTTTTAGTTATTCTATGACTCCTGCAACAAAGAATCTTGTAAAAAGCATACTGACTCGCACCCAGAGGGGTTTGCATGGAACTTTCTAGCTCAGGGGTAGCCAAGTTCGGTCCTGGAGGGGCACACACAGACCTGGATTTGAGGATATCCCTGCTGCATACAGACAGGACTATTGCTTCTTTAGTCATCCTGATTGACTCACATGTGCACAAAAAGGAAATATTCAATCCCAAGCTTGCATTTGGCACTCCAGGACTGAACTTGCCAACCTCTGCTCTAGCTGTAATGTATGCACGCTTGTAGGAGACTTTAGTCTGCATAGCAACGCTACAGAATGGTACCCACTAATGTGAACACACTACACTAGTCCTAACATACTCCTTTATCCCTATCTACCTATATGGCAGGGAAGGGTTTAAATAATAATAAACAATGCCTCTGATATATCCGTTACCGCTATGAACCCAGATATCCCCCACTATTCCCCCTTAATACCCTCTAACCACGAGCTGGGTATCCCAGGGCTCCCTTTTATACAGACTACTCTGTATGAGCTGCATATCCCCTAGGATTCCCCCTTAATTCCCGCTACCCCCTATGAGCCTCGGTATCCCACAGGTTTTTCCCAACCAAAGTATATATAAACTGTTACCATGGGGGTAAATTAAAGTAATCAAGTGTCCCTATGGACCCACATGCCACCTAAATAACACCTGTTACCATAGGGATCCAATAATACCATGGTACACTGGAAATGGGCCTTCACTTAAAAAAAAACACGGTTCTATATACAAAAAAAAATCGAATGGAACTCCTCTGATTTTCTGATTTTATTTTACCTCACTTTAACCTTCTATACTATTTTTATGGATTCTGATTGGCTGAAATATGAGTCAATCATATTTCAGCCAATCAGAAAGGAGGTGGGAGTAATATAAATACTTAAAGGGACATGGAACACAATCCTTTTTTTATTCATTAACCTTCCTGGCAGTGTGATTATATCAGTATTTAGAATGTTAAAGCGGTACATAAAAAAATACTGACATAATCATACCGCCCTTCCCCCCTTATCATCCTCCTCCTCCCTTCCCTCCTTTCCCCCAATTATCCTCCTCCTCCTTCCCGCCTTATCATCATCTTCCTTCCCCTCCTCCTCCTCCCTTTCCCCCTTATCCTCCTCCTATCTTATCCTCCTCCCTTCCCCCCTTATCATATACCCCTTCCCCATTATCACCCTTCTCCTTCCCCATAACCTCCTCCTCACTTCCCCCCTTATCCTCCCTTTCCCCTCTTCTTCTCCTCCCTCCTTCCCCCCTTATCATCATCCTCCTCCTCCTCCCCCCGTTATCATCCTTTTCCTCCTCCTTCCCCATTATCATGCTCCTCCTCCTTCCCCCGTTATCATCCTCCTCCTCTTTCCCCCCTTATGATCATCCTCCTCACTTCCCCCTCTCTCCTTACTTTTTATTGTAATACGATGAGCTGCCTGCTCATCTCTCCCCCCGCAGTATGTCTTCCGGCAGTGAAGTGACCGGCATATGCTAATGACGTGACTGCTATATGTATATTTGTGATTATTGGCTGACAGAATTATTGTCTGATCCTATTATAATAAATTACATTTTGTATTAAAGGACCACTGTAGCGCATTTCAATGTAAAGTTCCTATGTTTGTTTGTTGGGTATGGACTAATAAAAATAATATGCAGTTTAAAATAAATAAAAGTAAATATTTTTCCTTCTTTTTAAATTGGCTATTTTCTACTCAAGGAGAGCTCAGAGCTGCCTTCCTAATCCTCCCTATATGCCAGATAATGTTGTGTGGCCAGCTCTGCCTGGGGCTGAATCATCATGGAGCATGGAAGCAGGCCCTGCTGACATTGTTAGCTCCTCCTCCAATGTCTACATAAGTAATTTACTGAGCATGCTCAGTGTGAACCAGAGTCTGACTGGTCAAACTTTTAGTCCAGCTTCCAGGCAAAGCTGGCCACGCCCCCAAATATGCACAGGAAAGTGGAGATAAGCCATCAAAACTAAGAAAAATATTAACGTTTATTTATTTTAAACTACATACTGTTTTTAATTGTCTATGCCCAACAAACCTATGAGCTTTACTTGTAAATTGCGTACAGTGGTCCTTAATACACTAAACATGAAATGTTTAACCCCTGAAGCTACAGTTCTACAGAATGTAATCATCAGCTTTCACAGGGGAATACATTTAGAAGGAATATATAGATCCAGTTACCCTTCAAAATATGTATTTTGAAACCAAAGAAGAGGTTGGGAGAAGGCCTGTGGCCAAGTCTTTTTATATCTGTCGACATGACTTGGTTATTTATGTCAACAGTCTGAAGGAGATAAAATCTGTGTTAACTACTGTAATGTACTACTATTCATTTACAAAATATATTGGGCTCACATCAACTAGATTCCTCATATATACTGCTGCCTCTAGTTACTAGAGAGCAAGTGGCTACTAGTGGCATCAAAAGGGGTGGATCCACCAGTGATGCAGATGGAAAGTAAGAGAGCAGCTATGGAAAGCGGTCGTGGGGCGGAGAAGCAATGGGTGTTGGGAAGGATTGCTCTTCTGGAGTGGGGCAATTATGAGAAGGGGTCTGGTGGAGGAGCACTGAGGGATTTATTCCTTGCGGGGCACAGCGCAAAACATTTTTTACAACCCCCTATGAGGTTCAAATTTTTTTTTTTACACCAGGGCCGTCCATTCTCTAGCTCTGCCACTGGCCCACACCTGGTTGGCATTTGGGGATTAGACTATCCTAGTAATATGGTCAGATTGACTTGCTTCGGAATGTTTCTGGTTATGTATGGCAGACATTGGTGTACCCCTCTCTACCTCTCTCATTGTCCTGAGCACGTCTGAAAAGAAAACAAATATGTCAACATTAATTAGGCAGGAGCATGCTCACTTTGGAGATGCACGGGGTTATAGGATTGTAACTATCGCCCACTTATCATACAGAACATGGCACAAGTTACCAGCCCTGCCTAATTAAGGTTGTCTCAGCTGAAATATTTGTTTTCTTTTCAGCATTGCTCAGGAGAGGCGCAGAGAGGTACTGCAGTAGACAGTAATGAGGTAAGCTATGATTTTAAATAATTTTTGTGGCTAAAGCTTTGCTTTGATGCTGTTTGCACATGTATTTTCAATTAACGGTGAGCTAAAATATATTTGGCATGAAAAGTGCTTACACTGGCCCTTTAACTATCTATGTAAATGTTATGGGACTTATCTATTTAGTTACTTACTACCATACGGCCTCCAATCAAATGTTTCTCATTGGAAAAATACAGGTAAAGGTTACTCATTAATCAGTTACCAGCTATCACTTCACACACCATAAAAAAGCCTACAAGAAATGCACTCTAAATGCCTGGGAAGTGTATAAAATTGTAACCCACGATTACCTGCCCTTTGATTGTTTCAGCAGTGAAATCTCAGCACTCATAGGTTTACTCTTAAGCACACCCACCCGTAGAGGTAACAAAATGCCTCTGAGAAGCCTATATGCAACAAATCTGACCCTGACAACAAGCTAATATATTAATTGCGTCAGATTTGAGGCTTGATTCATCCCCCAGGGTAGAGTAGATACCAAAACATATATATATATATATATAAATATATATACATATTTATATACTATATGTGTGTGTTTATACATATTCAATATATACAATATATATATATATATATATATATATATATATATATATATACTGTATATACTCGAGTATAAGCCGACCGAGTACAAGCCGAGGCTCCTATTTTGCCACAAAATACTGGGAAAAATGAGTGACTCGAGTATAAGCCGAGGGTGAAAAAATGTGCTGCCCCCTGTGTCCCTCTTGTGCCCCCCTCTTGTGTGCTCTTTTCTTGTGTCCCCCTCTCTCTCCCCTGTGTCTCTTTTGCCCTCTCCCACCCCTGTGGGTCTTCCCCCTCTTCCCTGCTCTCTCTTCCCCCCCTCCCTTATCACCATCCTCAACCCCCCTACTCATCCTCCCTCCTCAACCCCCCTCCTCATCCTCCCTCCTCATTCTCAACCCCCCTCCCCATTCTCAACCCCCTCCTCATCCTCAACGCCCTCCTCAACCTCTTTCCTCATCTTCAACCCCCATCCTCAACCCCCTCCTCAACCTCCCTCCTCATCTTCAACCCCCCATCCTCAACCCCCCATCCTCATCCTCAACCCCCTCCTCAACCTCCCTCATCATCTTCAACCCCCCATCCTCAACCGCCCATCCTCATCCTCAACCCACCCTCCTCACCCTCCTCATTATCAACCTCTACCTCCATCCTCATCCTCAACCCCCCTCCTAAACCTCAACCCCCCTCCTCAACCTCAACCCGCCTCCTCAACCTCAACCCCCCATCCTCATCCTCAACCCCCTCCTCAACCTCCCTCCTCAACTCCCTTCCTCAACCCCCATTCTCATCCTCAACCCCCTCCTCAACCTCCCTCCTCAACCCCCTTCCTCAACCTCAACCCCCCATCCTCAACCCCCCTCCTCATACTAAACCCCCCTCTTAAACCTCCCTCCCCAACCTCTCTCCTCAGCCCCTCCAAAACCTCTCTCCTCAGCCCCCCACCAAAACCTCTCTCCTCAGCCCCCTCCTCAACCTCAACCCCCCTCCTCAACCTCAACCCCCCATCCTCAACCTCAATCCCCCATCCCCATCCTAAACCCCCCATCCTCATCCTAAACCCTCCCCATCCTAAACCCCCCATCCTCATCCTAAACCCCCATCTTCATCATCATCCTAAAACCCCCTCCTCACTTTACCCCTCCTCAACCTAAACCCCCCTCCTCACTTTACCCCTCTAAATACCTCCCACTCTCCCTTTGCCCTCACTTACCTCAATCTGCAGCTGCTCCTCCGCTCCTTCCTGCGTCTTGACCCAGCTAATGCTAATGACGTAGCGCGCATGTGACATCACGCCATTAGCATATGCCGGGTCCCGACGCAGGAAGAAGCTTGGAGAGTGGAGGAGCAGCTGCAGATGAGGTAAGTGAGGGTAAAGGGAGAGGGGGAGGTATTTAGAGGGGTAAAGTGAGGAGGGGGTTTAGAATAAGGAGGGGGTTTAGAATGAGGAGGGGGGAGGGAAAGAGACACGGGGGAGGAAAAGAGACACGGGGGGAAGGTTAGAGAGACACGGGGGAGGGTTAGAGAGACACGGGGGGGTTAGAGAGACACGGGGGGGGGGGGGGGGGGGGGGGAGAGTGACTCGAGTATAAGCCGAGGGAGCCCTTTTTAGTCTTAAAAAAAAGGGCTGAAAAACTCTGCTTATACTCGAGTATATACGGTATATATATATAATATATATATATATATATATATACACAATAAATAAATATAAATATATATATATTTGTATATATATATATATATATATATATATGTGTATATATATATATATATATATATATATATGTATATAAATATATATATATATATATGTATATATATATATATATATATATATATATATTCTATTAAATGTACAGTGGGGGAAAAAGTATTTGATCCCCTGCTGATTTTGACAAAGAAATGATCAGTCTATAATTTTAATGGTAGATAGATTTTAACAGTGAGAGACAGAATAACAAAAAAAAAACAAGAAAAACAGATGTCAAAAAAGTTATAAATTGATTTGCAGGTCAGTGAGGGAAATAAGTATTTGATCCCCTATCAATAAGCAAGATTTCTGGTTCCCGGGCTTCTTTTATACAGGTAAAGAGCTGAGATTAGGAGCACTCTCTTAAAGGGAGTGCTCCTAATCTCAGCTCGATACCTGTATAAAAGACACCTGTCCACAGAAGCAATAAATCAATCAGATTCCAAACTCTCCACCATGACCAAGAACAAAGAGGTGTCCAAGGATGTCAGGGACAACATTGTAGACCTACACAAGGCTGGAATGGGCTACAAGACCATGGCCAAACAGCTTGGTGAGAAGGTGACAAAAGTTGGTGCGATTATTTGCAAATGGAAGAAACACAAAATAACTGCCAGTCTCCCCCAGTCTGATGCTCCATGCAAGATCTCACCTTGTGGAGTTTCAATGATCATGAGAATGGTGAGGAATCAGCCCAGAACTACATGGGAGGATCTTGTTAATGATCTCAAGGCAGCTGGGACCATAGTCCCCAAGAAAACAATTGGTAACACACTATGCCGTGAAGGACTGAAATCCTGCTGAGCCCGCTAGGTCTCCCTGCTCAAGAAAGCACAAGCCTGTTTGAAGTTTGCCATTGAATATCTGAATGATTCAGAGGAGATCTGGGTTAAAAGGTTGTGGTCAGATGAGACCAAAATCAAGCTCTGTTGCATCAACTGACCGATGTTTTAAGAGAGATTGGAGTAATTTTGTTCTTCCCTTCAGTTCTCAGTATCAATATTTCACTTCAAGATTTGGTGACAAAAATAGCCTGGTACATAATGATTATTTTATCCTGAATGGGTCTTATTTATTTATGATAATATTAATTAATAATTTTCAAAGACAGGGAGATTTATTAAGCATCACAGTGATTGTAATGTGCATCTATGTATTTACTATGTGGAATTATGCCATTATAGCCCTTCACACCTCATCACAGACCATGTGATAGCTTAGTAAATATCCCTCATATTTTTTTAAAAGCTGGGTTATGCAATGTGCACACATTGATAAAGAATCACATTTTCTGGCTCATAGCTATTTGCCATAATTGTTTTAAGTTTACAGTTTTACTTGCACATTACGTATTAACGTTTTTTTTAATGTACAGCTTGTAATTCTATTTTAACTCTGAGAATGTGCATTGTGGTCTCATTTGCATGTCCCGCCCAGTTTTCCAAGAGAGCAGTGCATCAACTGAATTTCTGAGAGATTTGAGCAGGAAATAGGTTTATCAACTTATTTTTTAGATATTCAAATGAAATCACTAATGTACTATTCATTGTTTGTACTACTGTACAATTTACGGTGGCAGGCTTCTATAACTCTTCAGTCCACCATATGTGAAATGAATGCTGTAGTGAAACACACATACACTCTGGGAACCTGGGCAGAGACATGCAAATGTGCCCACAAACGCTTTGCTCTTTAATCCAAATACCATTTCAAACATGTCTAATTGTAAGCATATGCCTACTGTATAACACAGCTTTAAGCAAAGCCCAGGATGGATTATGCACAATCCAGGAATATATATATATATATATATATATATATATATATATATATATATATATATATAAAAATGTAGCTTACTCAAAGAGGTTTAAAAGTATCAAGTACATAGTTATTATTTTTATGTAAAGCAGTTGAGCATTCTCTTGCTGCTTATCACCCCCAGTACTTATGTATTATTCCAGATCCAGCTGCTACTGGTCTTTGATAACTTTAAGGCAATTGATACTGTGGTTTCCCTTGGCAAAGAGCTTTTGCTGCGAGGGCAACACATGGATGATTACTTGGCATCTTATCTAATCATATTGGTCTCAAATCCAATCAACTAACCCACCCTCTCCCTTAATGACCTTATCAGTGTGGAGACAATCTGTCAACTCCAGATACTCCAATCTTTGGTTGTAAATATAATATTGAGTTTTTTTCTATTATAAAGCATTAAATATGAGTTTTATTAATAATCAATGAATAATTCAAACAACTATCTCACCCTCTTAGGGCAATGCAGTTGTCCAAACCATGTGGAATGGTACTAGAACTAGAACGGATTTCAAAAATGTAAATAAGAAGATGTATCTTTAAAGAACTCAACAATCCATTGAGCAATAAAACAAAACACAATAGGATATTTCAGTATCTTATTCCGCCCTCTCCCACTATGTCATCTGTGTACATAGCAGACTTCGGGCAAGTTTTAACGGAAATCCTAATAACCCCATTTACTGTAATAAAGGCTCATTATCTAAATATTTGGCAAGATACAAATGCAGATGTACTCATAAGAAGAGAAAACAAGTGTCCACAGGTAGGTGTTTTATAAGAATGAATTATAATTCCTAAAAAATGCTTTCAAATAAATTCTGATACATTTCTGTAGGTGGGCAGTGAGGAAGCTGCTTTTCTTTGTGTCGAGACTGATGAACTTCCTATCAACTTGTAATGTGCAATATTGACAAATTATGTTTCGACACGGTGCCAAGAATGTCACTCGTTCAAAAGTAAATTGTTGGGAAATCCAAATATCCTTGATTTATGTTTGAAATTTTTTTTCCTACTGAGATTGCAACATTCAATGAGGAATCATGGGGGAGGTTACTGTCTGGTTTAGGCTTTCTTCAATTTTTTAAAAACATTCTCAAAGGGGATATTACTGAGAATAAGTCTACATCTCTCGCTGCCAAATCACTCCCTTGTAATGTTTGAAATTCATAGTGGTTTAAATGATACAAAAATACCAGTTCCTAACACCAGTTAAAGTGTTGCAAAAGGTATACCCCCTTCACTTAAATAATGACAGTAGAAGCTAAAATTAAAACTTAACTTTTGATAGAAATTTGTTAGAATTGAAATGCAAACAACTAAAATCACAACTTACAAATGGACTGTGGTCACTAGTCACTAGTAAAGTTAAATTACAGCCTCAAACAGGGACTTTTAAACTCATGGACATGCAATTATGTTTGCATGTCCCCTTTAAAATTGTAATAAATTCCGTAAATGAAGATAAAAATTGGAGGGTCAGTGATTACTTCATTAAGGAGCCCTATGAGTAACAAATTATTATTGCTAAATCTACTTTATTACTTTCAAGATGGTATATGTAATGCATATAATCGTTTGTTATTACCATATTGTTCCGAATATAAGCCGCACCTGTAAAGTTCAAGCGTAAAAAATAGAAAAAAGATAGTATTTGAATATAAGCCGCACCCTTAAAATTGGAGAGTAAAAGACTCTCTCCAGGTGATCAGCCATTGCAAGAAACAGGCTTTCTAATTAGTGCTGTAACTTCTTTTGCAGGTTACAGGCCTTATGGGATGTTAGAATCACTAAAACCGTAAATCGCTATTCAATTGCTACAATACCGCACTCTCAAGCACGCAAATCAGCAGTCCTTTCACGTACACAAACATAAATTGCACCCTTAACTCACATGCGCGCAAATCGGCAGTCATTTTACGTTTGCGAATATAAGCCGCACGCGTAACTCGCAAAGGCGGCAATACAGCAGTCATTTTTTTATGGTCGCGAATATAAGCTGCACTCGTAACTCGCAAGCTCGCAAATCGGAAAAAAAGTTGCGGCTTATATGGTATTTTTTTTTTTTTCTGTCACTAACGGTTAAAAGGAACACTGGCTATTACAATCAGAAGAACTCAAGTTTTTATAGTTAGAATTTTGTAACATTAAAGTTAATATTAGAACATAGTATATTTAATCAAATTTTCTCACTCACATTTGGATATTTAAGCAAGATCTCTGGTTGCAAAGCTTTAACAGTCTACAAGAAAGAAATATAAAACTAGCACCATCCATATGTACCAATACAGATGGCGAGCTTTGAAATCTGTCTAAATGTTTTTGCATAACTTAGAAAAAGCGTTACTTAGTGGTCACCGAATTTTACAAATTATGAAAAACACAGGACATACTTGTTGTTTGGTCCTGCAGTCGTGTCTGACTCTCGGTGACCATATTGGCCAAAGCTCGCCAGGCACATCTATCTGTGTTTTTGGTTGTGCTTATCCACATGATTTTCTTGGCAAAGATACTGGATGTGGGTGCCAGTTCCTTATCTATTGGCCCACAATTTTTTTGACCTCTCTGTTATGACCTGCCCATCTTAGGTGACCCTATATGGTATAGCTTACAGCTTCCTTGAGGTACACAAGCCCCTTCACCATAACAATGTAGAAACGGACCCACACACTACAGTAGTTACTATACAGTGTATACTGTAATTGTATTATCATCATACATCTACAGTATAATTAGTGGGATACCTTTAATATAGAAAATACGTTTAAATGCATTATTAAAATGTGTTATTTCTTAGTGACAGTGCTTTTCTTAGGTCTAATGGAATGTCCGATGGATAAAAGAGAAAGCAAGAGAATTCCAGAAAAACAATTACTTCTGGTTCATTGACTATTCTAAAGCCTTTGACTGTGTGGATCACAACAAAACGTGGCAAGGGATCGGAGTACCAGATCATCTCATCTGCCTCCTGAGGAATCTGTATGGGACCAAGAAGCCACAGTCAGAACTGAACATGGACCAACAGAATGGTTCAAGATCAGAAAAGGTTTGCGACAAGGTTGTATATTGTCAACTTATATATTGAATGTATGTGCAGAGTACATCATGCATAAGTCTGGCCTGGATGAATCCAAAGCTGGAATCAATATTGCTGGAAGAAATATCAACAACCTTGTAAACGCAGATAAAACTACTCTGATGACTGAAAGTGAGGATCAATTAAAGGACCTATTGATAAAGGTAATAGAAAAGTCTGCTGCTCAATGTTAAAAAGATGAAGATCATGGCAAACGGCAATCTCAGTTCCTGGCAAATGGATGGGAAAGACGTCTGCTTCTGAGGAAGAAAGTTATGGCAAGCTTGGACAAACTAGTAAAAAATAAAGATATTACACTATCAACAAAGGTCTGCATGGTATGGTATTCCAAGTAGCAACATACTGATGTGAGAGCTGGACCATAAAGAAGGCTGAGCGCCATAGAATTGATGTGTTTGACATGTGGTGTTGGAGGAAACTACTTGGATTCCCCTGGATTTCAAGAAGTTCCCATAAATCAGTACTTCAGGAAATCAAGACAAACTGGAATGTATGATCACGAGGCTAAAGCTTAAATATTTGGTAATTTCATGGGAAGGCAGGATTCCCTACAGAAGACTCTGATTTTGCGAAAGATTGAAAGCACACAAAGAAGGGGATGACAGATGCGGATATGGATAGATGAGATCAGAGGGGCAGGCGTGCTGTGCTCCATAGGGTCACGAAGAGCTAAACACGACTGAATGACTAAACAACAACAGTGGAGATTTTATATTTAAATTATTTATTTCCCGGTGATAAAGCAGCTAAAAAAAGAAGAAATGGCTTTAACCTAGTACAAATAAGCTCTATTTTTTTACTCTCTAAAAACATTTTGTCCCTTATCAAGTCAAGTTATAAATATGGAACTACAGTGGTGCAAATATAAGACTTGAATTGAAATTGTTTCTATAACTTTAATATTTGAGTTTGTCAAGAAAGGAGCCATGTCTCAACCAGCCCCATTCAAGAAAACACCTACATTTCCTTTTCGTAGGACATATGATAAAATATTCAAGTAAAGACAAGAAAAATGTAGCAGGAATTAATCGAGCAGATGATAGAGGTGGATTAAGATATGGCAGATATATATGTGATGATTGAGCATTATGATGATGTAACAGATTATATTCAAATGTTTAGATCAAAAGGCCACTAGTGGGAGGTAAAAATGAGGAAGGTGCTGTACTGAAAATATCTATTTACCTTTCTATTAACATGTCTCTTTAGTATACACATGGGAATGACAGTGGTATTTCAGAAGAAAGTGGAATGTCTGTAGCTGCTGCCAACAAAATAGGTTAAAGTGTGCAACACGATCCCTGGTTATGTATGTGATATTAAAAAGCAGAGGGAAAACAGCTGAAGATACTTGAAGTATGGCAAGAACATACATTAATGTAATCAAAGATACCAAGAACTAAACAAAGGTTAAGTTATCTAAAGCAACTCTCAAATACTTTACCTGGTCAAAAAGATCGGTAATTTGTTTCATACCACAAGTCTATCCAAATATATATATATTTTTTTTATCTGCGCATTTTTTTCTTTATTCACATTTTTAATAATATGTTTTTAATTTTCTGTTTTTCTCAAATTGATGATGATATTTGAATCAATTGCATATTTTTCTCTTTCTCAATGTAAGTTTACTATACAAACCAATAGATTAGTAACAGCATAACACGATAGGCATAGTACTTTGCACTCTTCTCCCATGATTCTCTAATAGTATCTGGCACCCTGCTAATTACTTTATCATTTTGGTAGCACTGTTCAACACCAGTGCCAAACTACAGCTCTCCTTGTTTATGTATATCTATTACTTGGCCACCATACCTGATGGTTAGTTGTAAGCCTGTTTTAACTTTACAGGCAAAGTCCTTTTTCTTTCTTTCCTGGACTAATATGGCTGCAGTAGTAAAATGTAAGTAAAATGCATTGATGGTACTTGGACTTGAATCTGGTGGGCATGGACCCAAAGGGTCAATGTTTCTTACAAATGAAGACTACAATTACTATGAATGTATCATCAATTTGGAAGTTGAGGAACAGCTCAAATATCTGAAGGTGGCAGCAATGGCAAGTACTATATATGTATTTTACCAAACAAAATGTCCCTTGCATGGTCCCAGTTGCTAGAGCCCTTGCATATCTATGTCATCATAAAATGTCTGGGCATCATCACATTTATATTTCCTACTCAAATAAAAGATATGACATCAATGTTTTGATTTTATTGTTTTTGAAAAAAATAACTACATGGATTTTTACTGGAAATAAATGATAATTTATTCAGCTAGATCATTACATACAAGAAAGTATTCCAAATAGGAAGTAATTTTATAGCATGATCCCTGATAATGGAATATAATAATATTCTAAACTACTGCTTTGAAACTGGCTGTCCGTCTGTCGGATTGGAACCACAAGCACTTTTTATGACCTTAACAGTTTCTTGACAGTTTCAAGACTTGGTACATCATATACACATTCCCAACTATGCAGTTAATTCATACATACAATATATAAAATATAATAGTTTGTACGTTTAGATATACATTTTTTTTAAATATTGTTTTATACCAGCTCACTGACAGTAATAATATGGTCCTCAACATGAAAATATTTCAATAGCACTTTTCTATGCAACAATACATTACAAAAGAATAACAAATCTACATTTTAGATAATGAATTTGTCTTTTTCCCCACAAAGAACTCCACTAAAGCATAACAAATAGAGGAAAAAATACACTAAAATCCTTTTTTGAGCTATTTTTTAATTTATTCAATCTTCTGGACAAGGAAGGCAGAACCAAATTCTTGTTTAACCTCTGAAGAACACTTTTACAAGAAATATTACATGTTCCCTGATCTCAGTGGGGGTTTCATTCAGTTATCAGTGGGTCATGAAGACATGGTAAAAGCATTAGCTTTTGCTAATCTCAGTGGGAGAGTTTAACTGGGGCATAATTTTCCAGAATCTAAGAATACCTTAGTAATTATTTTATCAATTGAGATTATATAGGGAGAACAGCTTTCCAACACATTTATTTTGAAGTCATCACAATATTTCTTGGCAACCTTTACTTGTTTACGTTATTTGTATGCTATTTTAAGTCTATTACAAGAATTGTTGGAAGGAAAACAAACCCCAATTAATATTTTGAGTGATAAACAAAATAGAGGAAACATATCATTAAAGACATACAGAAAAGTTACTCTTGTTTGTTGAAGAAACTACATCAAACATCCATGAGTATCTTGTCTGTATGTCTGCGTATTAAGAACATCTTATCCATTGGAATCAATGCACATCTTGATGGAGAATTGCGCCTAGTTTGCCATGATCACAAAGCCAAATACCTTAAATGTCTAGGTAGTGAATTACTTACACACCTTACTGTCTAACTTCAGATCAGAATAAGGATTTCTATAATGTCAATTCTCTAGCTTTGTTTCTTCAAGATATGCATATTATGGTCAAGAAGTCTTTTTTTTAATGGTTTTGTCTAGTTGAGAACGCACCTTTTTACTTGCTTTCTCTCAAATAATTTCTAACTTATTGATATTTATTTTGATTATCAAGAACATCTTATCTATTGGAATCAATGCACATCTTGATGGAGAATTGCGCCTAGTTTGCCATGATCACAAAAAGAAATACCTTAAATGTCTAGGTAGTGAATTACTTACACTCCTTACTGTCTAACTTCAGATCAGAATAAGGATTTCTATAATGTCAATTCTATTCCTTTGTTTTTTCAAGATATGCATATTATGGTCAAGAAGACTTTTTCTAATGGTTTTGTCTAGTTGAGAACGCACCTTTTTACTTGCCTTCTCTCAAATAATTTCTAACTTATTGATATTTATTTTGAAGATATGAGTCTTCATAACTGCTCACATTATTCTTGATGAACTCAAATCTGTTGAGTAGTATTAGTTCAATTTATTTCTTTCATTATTCTTCTTTCTTCCTATTCGATTGCCTTTTACTGCTTTTGGTGCATTGTTTGAATATTGTTAAATCATCTGATAAAATAATCCCCAAGTCATTTTTCTCTCATCTAAATACTAATAAAGTTTTTGTGTCAAACATTCCCATTAAAACAGTGGAATGTTTCTGTCCAGGTCTACAAAGATCAGGCCTAGAGCAGCACACTTTCAAAGTTGTTAATTCAGTGTTATGGAAAAAGTATGTCCGAATGCACAGTAATTAAATTAAAGCGACATTCCTGGTTATAAGTGTAGCTGGCACTCTCTGGCATACTTTGTACATTCAGAAACACATGCATTTTTTTATATGTTTAATGTTAGGGCAGTGGCATAGCAATGGAAAACTTTAGTAGTTTAGTAGGTCAATTGAATCGAGCTCTCTGAATTTTAAACGGGCAGATTTTTACGGTCTAAGGGCAGTAATACAAAGTATAGACTTGGACAAAGAACTGACGGGCTAAAATACTGAACATAAAATTGGAAAGCATTATCCAAAGTTGGTTATTTCTCAAAATCAGAAAAAGTACACTTATTGAATTATGTATTCAATGTATTAATTAATGTTGTCATTAGTAATTAGTTCAAATATGATATGCTAACAATTTATACAATTCATATATTTGCATAATTTACAATTCTTTAAAAGTCAATAGATTTTCAGCTGACTATTTCTACCAATATATAATCACATAACTTTAGAGCTACAAAATATGGGCTCGATCACATGGCTCCAGTAAAAAAATCTTACAAGTAAACATTCCACGTAGGGAGCTATGTAGCTAATATAGTCTTCCCTCAGCAAAGCCATACAAGTAACCCCTTACAAGTGATGTTCTTTGTTCAATGTGAGATTTTAAACAGAAAAAATATAGGTATTGGTAAATATTTACATGGTTAATAGTTTATTAGATTTCAGGACAACAACGAATAAAATTAATTAGAAACACAATTAAAAATCAATATGCAGGGATATCTATGCGATGCAGTATAATTCTCACTCTGTTCAATTTTTTGGAGTGATCCTTTAGTTAATTATTTAATCTTTAAAGTCTTTTTGTATCCACTTGATAGGTAAGGATCTATAAATCTTCCCAGCTAGTGAGAACACTGTTCATTATATTAGGATAGACACTACCTCAATTATGGGGTCTGTAAGGGTCTTTTTCTGTTAAGAAGTGCAAAAGCTTATGTTTAATTCTACGCACACGGGATAGTCGCAGATGATGGGCTGATGGGGTAGCAACAACATATAAAAAAAAATATTCTAAGTAGGGAGTTCACAAGATTCAAAGTTATGTAGTTTGCTCTAGTTTGCTCTAAATATTCAATTATTTTATACATAATATGAACTCTGATTTGATTCCTACTTTTTATATTCAGTTAATCTTATATAGCATGGACTCTGAATTTGCTTCTTGCTTGTTTTATACAATATAAACCCTGAATTTATTTAAAATGTTCTGGCTTTAATACATATTTGTGCAATTAATTATTTTAATCCTTTTACTTTTATGTAACACACAGCCTAGCTAAATATCAATCTTATTTTTACCAGGTGATTTACGTCTAGAGGGCACATTGTATCATGTGCCATTCATGGTTCCCCTATTAGCCTTTTAGACATTGTCTATACTGTGTCTGGTGTTACACTTGCCTCTAAGTAATTCTGACCTTTTCCTCCAGACCACACCTGTCTAGATACATTGATTGTATTTTTGCTAGGTTACCTGCTTTTATGTCCTTTTTTATATCTTCTCTCCCAAAGCTCCCTCTCCATGATTTTTCCAAATGATATAAGTATTTATTTTGTATAGTGCCCTTTGCACTATACAATCCAAGTTTGATGTAATTGCCCTGTCGTGTTGCCTACATATGCTTCATACATGACCCATGGAGCCCAAATGCAGAGAAGCTTATTAGTTGTGCTTCTAATCTCTTCTGCAAGTACAGTCATTTCGTGAATTAATTTCCATATTTCTAAATATATAAATCTGAATGGGACAATGGAGCATAAAACCTAAACTCGCCCATAAGAGAGAAATAAATAAATTGGGTATATAATATTTAAAACTTAGAAGATGTCACAGGATCCTGGAAGGAAGCCTTCATAGTTTGGAAAAATACTTTGGAGTCAGCCACACAGTTTTTAAGAGCCTGGACTGCCAGTTTCTCTGGAAGTTTATATATATATATATATATATATATATATATATATATATATATATATATATTATTTGTTTCCATACTTCATAGACTAACTGTGCAATCTCTTTAAATTTATTTAAAGTTATTTTATGAAATAACTTTCTGGTTTGTGAAAATGCTGCTTTTCAGAAATCACAGAGGTAATGACCTATTTTATAGGTCAATGTACATAGCACTGCTCTTTGTGATGTAGCATATAGTCATATTGTCAATTAGGTTTAAAATTCACCCAGGTTCAAATGTATTTGTGAAAATTAATTCAAACAATATATTTTTTACTTGTACACAAACAAATATTTTAATATAATGGCAAAGGATTGAAGATTAAATAGTGAAGAAGATCCAGGGCAAGGATACTAACATACTGTTTTTTTTTTTTTAAATAATGAATATATATATATATATATATATATATATATATATATATATATATATTCAGTAAAATAATGTCCTGTGGATTCTGAAGAAATTGTCATAGGTCCTGTTTTGGACCCAGGTTCATCTATTTAGCACCCTTAATATATCTAGGAACCAGGTAAAAGTCATAGGAATCAGACAGAATTTTTCTAGGAGGCAACAAGAAAATATTTAAAAAACAGAATTTTACCACTCCTTTATATATATAGAATATTCCATGGTACTTTAGACCTTGGGTGCGGTGAGAGTAAATCTCCTAGACTTGAATGGTAGTTCTCATCAAAATACTGTTAATCTTTTACTGAGTTTAGAATTTGCAGTTTTGCTTGGAAGGCATGTATACCTCTCATTTATGATAAACAGCTTTTTTTCATGTACTTATTATTAATATGTCATGCACAGGAGGACAAGGGGGTAGTGCTGTGGGAGACCCACTTCAATAGAAATGCTGTTATTCTGTCCTCATCAAGCATCCCTAGAAATAACAGAATATGAGCACATGTGGTTCGAGTTAGGGGGTATGGATGACTCTATGGATGACTCTTACATAATGCTGAATTGAGCAAGGGTGAATTATTGTACATGGCACTTCTTAGAAATCTATTGGCAACACATGAAAGTTAAATGGTATAGTTATAACAACAACAAAAAAAACACTTAACTGTAAAATGGACTTCACGAAGCAAAACCAAGTATACTCATTCTATAATATATTACTACAATGTACAGTTGTGCTCAAAAGTTTGCATACCCTTGGCAAATTTGTAATATAATATATGTAACATTTTTAAAGAAAACATGACTGAGCAGGCAATACACATTTCTTTTATTTCTTATGGGATTCATATTCAACTGTAGGTTATAACAGAATGTCACAATCATAAAACAAAACATGGCGACAAAGACAAAATTAAATGACCTTGTTCAAAAGTTTGCATACCCTTAATACTGTGTATTGCCCAGTTTATCATCAATGACAGTGTGCAGTCATTTGTAAGAGTTGTCTATGAGGCCCCTAATTCTTGCAGGTGGTATAGCTGCCCATTCGTCTTTGCCAAATGCCTCCAGGTCATGCAAAGTCTTTGGTCGTCTTGCATAAACCGCGTGTTTGAGATCTCCCCGTTTGAGTCAGGAGACTGTGATGGCCATTCCAGAACCTTCACCTTTTTCTGCTGTAACCACTGGAGGGTCAAGTTGGCCTTGTGCTTAGGGTCATTGACATCCTGGAAAGTCCAAGAGCGTCCCATGCACAACCTTCGTGCAGAAGAATGCAAATTGTCTGCAGTATTTTCTGATAACATGCTGCATTCATCTTACCATCAATTTTCACAAGATTCACCGTGCCATTAGAGATCACCCCCCCCCCCCCCCAAAACATCAGTGAGCCACCACCATGCTTCACAGTGGGGATGGTATTCTTTTCACTATAGGCCATGTTTTCCCCTTTCCAAACATAGCACTTATGGTTGTGACCATAAAGCTCAATTTTGGTCTTGTCACTCCAAATTACAGTGTGCCAGAAGCTGTGAGGCGTGTCAAGGTGTTGTCGGGCATATTGTAACTGGGCTTTTTGTGGCATTGGTGCATTAAAGGCTTCTTTCTGGCAACTCGACCATGCAGATCATTTTTGTTCTTATTGTGCTCCTTGAAACAACCACACCATCTTTTTCCAGAGCAGCGTTTATTTCTCCTGAGGTTACCTGTGGGTTTTTCTTTGTATTCCGAACAATTCTTCTAGCAGTTGTGGTTGAAATCTTTCTTAGTCTAAGTGACCATGGCTTGGTATCAAGAGATCCCTGAATTTTCCACTTCTTAGTAAGTGCTTGAACAGTACTGACTGGCATTTCCAAGGCGTTGGATATCTTTTTATATCGTTTTCCATCTTTATGAAGTTCCATTACCTTGTTACAAAGCTCTTTTGACAGTTATTTTATGCTCCAGATGGCTGAGTATCTAGCCTGCTCAGTGCATCCATGTGAGAGCTAACAAACTCATTGACTATTTATACACACTAATTGCAATTTAAAAAGCCCCAGGTGTGGGAAATTAACCTTTAATTGTCATGTTAACCTGTGTGTGTCACCTTGTGCATCTGTAACAAGGTCAAACATTCAAGGGTATGTAAAGTTTTGATCAGGGCCATTTGGGTGATTTCTGTTGTCATTATGATTTAAAAGCAGCCATACAACTATGGGATGATAACTGGCTTCATATGATCACTATCCTTCAATAAAATACTTATTTTTGCATAATCAGTCATATTTTCAAAATAAATGTAAAAATTTCACAATTTCTGCCAGGGTTTGAGCACAACTCTATATATTTTTACACACGTTAGCTTAATTGGCAAAAGATACATTGTCAATAAAAAGTACTGTAATCTATATATAAAATATACTCTGTATGTGCTAATAGGTAAAGTGTTAAAAAGTACATCCTTTATTACCTTATATTGTATATGTTTTTTTTTTGCTTTCAAAACAAAAAAAAATAGATCCTTTCAGGAGTAAAAATATTTGGGGTCCCCTTGCTACTTTGCTATATAAGGTAGGTTCTGGGGGCAATCAACTATATATATATATATATATATATATGTGATTGGATAACCTCCAGGTTAATCATGTCCCCTTTCTATAAAAAATAATTATTTACCCCTTCCCTTGATCCCCTTGACCCTAAAAATTCATGAGTCTTCATTTACTCCAGGATACAGCCTATAGCTGTGGGCAGCCCACCCTAGGTCTGCCACTGAATCCTTTAACTCTCAAAACAAAATTATAGAATGTTTTTTTGCAAGCTGATTTATTGGGCCATTTGTTCAAAATCAGTTTATTACAATATGTTAGCAGCTCCTTACCCTCATTGTAACCCACTTGTTACTGTGTAAATTGAGATGCAGACTACCATGGAAACATTTCACAGAAACTGCTAAGTGAAACTTGACAGCCTGTAGCACAGCTTATACTTGCAACTATAAACTTGTTTTATTAATTAGCACAATAAATTATGTTGCAAAAGTACGATCTACCCGTTACAGTGTATTTTCCAGAGCGGACAAATACATCCAAGAACTGATGAAGTTATTAAGTTATTAACTGAAGTTGAGCACATGAGGTTTGAAATACAAAAATTTATTTCAAGAAAATACCAACACTAACACCAATATGGCATCCCCATTTTTTCTGTACATAGTCAGACAGTGTTGTCCAGAATGGTAATGAATGTTTTTGCTTTGTTAACACTATACATATACATATATTTATTTTTATGACATGCTATCCAGGGTCCAGTTAGTATTGGAATAAAACCATAGATAAGAGATAGCTGTAAATTACTTGTACACATCATGCAAATTAAATATTATACAAGTTCCAGCAACACCTGAAGTTTAGTATTAACCCTAAATTCTCCGTTATACTGACACAATCCATAAACTGTGCATGACCTTGGTGTATATATATTATGCAATTCCAGAAAACAAGTATAGGAAAAAGTCTGTATGGGATGTGTGTTCTGTAATGATATATAGTGAGGATATACAGCCACAGCAGATAAATCAGAACAGACAAACTGAAGATAGCCTGTGTGTTTTATAGTAATTTTATTGCTTTGAAGTGTTAAGTAAAAGCAGGTAAATGTCAGATCGGTACTATATTATGGGTGAATTTTAAAAACAAGGAACCCTCATGCACGTTAAGAAGACTAGTACCCCGTACCTAAATCACTCCTGCTGCCTCTTGTCCATGACAATTTACAGAAGCATTCTGAATAAAGAATAAATGTACACTTCGTACACTTTCTTGATGCTAATGTTGTTGGAATGGTTAAAGCTTACTCACTTTTTTCTGTATTATGATATCTCAGCGTTATGGACTAGAATGGAAAGAAGATGACATATGTTAACTCATTACATAGGGCTGTGATATGGTGTTAAGAGCTATGGGCTCCATTCAATTCAAGCCAAGTAAATTACGTTTATATGTCATTTTGGCTGCGTTAGCTTTTTGCATAAATGTTACACATGTATTCAAAGCTTTCCAGCTGTAACATTACTGATCCCACTTGCAACTCGTAAACTCAGGGTTTCCCTTAAAGGACCCCTGTGGCACTTTAATGTTAACCCCTACCATGGACCCCATGGCATAAAGAGTTAACCACTATTAATCTAAAGATTAACCATTTAGGAACTTTGTGGTATCTGTACAATTAATTAATTAATCTCAAGATTAACCCCAAACCATGGGGGTCCTTAAAAAACCCCATGGTAGCCTAAAATTAACCCTTAAAGTGCAGTAAAATGTAAAAAAATTATTTTTAAAATAAAATAAAATTAATAATGATAATGATCATCCAGTAATGATCCATATGCCCTGGCTATCCATGTTGCATGATTAAGTTATTGTCCTCTTTTTGCTTGAAGCGCATGTTCCTCTCTTTTTGGCAAGGAAAGGTTCCTCCAAAAACAAACTTTCTGCTATTAAAAAATGGCTATTGCCAAGTTTGTATTCCCAAATAATGCTGTAGTTCAAGCACGGCTGGCTCAAACTGAGCTGGCTCCCTAGGTAGGGCCTTATCAGGCACGGAGTTCAATAGAGTAGGGGCAGCACAAGAAAAGTTGGTAGTGAGAGAAGGTCATAAGAGAGGAGGAAAGAAGAAGGTCATTAGTAAAGAGGAGGGTTGGGGGAGTAATTTGAGACGAGAGCAGAGATATAAGGGCACTCTTTGTTGTTGAAGTCTTTGTAAGTTAGGGTCATAATTTTAAATGTTATTCTGGAGGCTAAAGGAAGCCTATGGAGTAATTGACAAAGAGGAGCCGCAGAAACTGAGCTTGATGATGGTAGATGAGTCCAGTGGATGTATTCATTATGGATTGTAGACAAACGCGTGATGGGAAAGTCAGTAAGGAGCAAGTTGCAGTAGGAGAGCCAAGATAAAGTGAGAGAGAATGGATTAGAGTTTTAATTGTTTCTTGTGTAAAATAGTGATTGTATTTTAGAATATTTTGTTTTTTTTTAGGGGATAATTACAAGATTTTGTTATTGATTGCATATGAGAAAAGAAAAAGAGGGTAGGGTCCATTTATAAGTAAAATTATACGTTCAGCCATAATTGGGACTTGAGCGTATTTAATGTTTTATAGCCAAACTTGCTGTAGTTCAAGCAGGGCTGGCTCAAAGTGATTTGATTGAGGCCTTATCAGACTCCATTAAGATACAAGTATAGGAAAATGGAACAACGGCTTGGATTGCTTAAAAAATATCTCAAAGTTTTAGGTTTTTACAGTCAAAATATATATATACCGTATATACTCGAGTATAAGCCGAGTTTTTCAGACCTTTTTTTAAGGCTAAAAAGCGCCCCCTCGGCTTATACTCGAGTCACTCTCCCCCTCGGGTCTTTCCCCCCCCCCCCGTGTCTCTTTACCCCACCCTTGTGTCTCTCTACCCCCCGTGTCTCTCTACCCCCCCGTATCTCTCTAACCCCCCGTGTCTCTTTCCCTCCCCCCTCTTCATCCTCAACCCCACCCACTCATTCTAACCCCCCCTCATACTACCCCTCTAAATACCCCCCTCCCCTCTCCCCTCACTTACCTGCTCCAGCCTCCGCTCCTTCCGGGTCTTGATGTGTCGCGCCTGTGACGTCACACGCTTGCCACGTCATTAGCATATACTGGGTGCCGGCACCCGGTATAGGCTAATGCCATGATGTCACACGTGCTCCACCTCATTAGCCTATACCGGGTGCCGGCACCCGGTATATGCTAATGCCGTGACGTCACACGCGCGCCACCTCATTAGCCTATACCGGGTGCCGGCACCCGGTATAGGCTAATGATGTGGCGCACATGTGACGTCACATGCGTGCCACATCAAGACCCGGAAGTAGCGGAGGCCGGAGCAGGTAAGTGAGGGGAGGGGAGGGGGGGTATTTAGAGGGGTAGTATGAGGGGGGTTTAGAATGAGGAGGGGGGTTTAGAATGAGGGGGCGGGGGTTGAGGTTGACGAGGGAGGTTTAGGAGGGGGTTGAGGATGGGAGGGTTGAGGTTGAGGAGGGGGTTAAGGTTGAGAAGGGGGTTGAGGATGTGGGGTTGAGGTTTAGGAGGGAGGTTGATGAGGGGGTTGAGGATGAGGAGGGAGGATGAGGAGGGGGGTGGAGGATGGGGGGTTGAGGTTGAGGAGGGGGTTGAGGATGGGGGGTTGAAGTTGAGGAGGGAGGTTGAGGATGGGGGGGTTGAGGATGGGGGGGTTGAGGTTGAGGAAGGGGTTGAGGATGAGGGGGGAGGTTAAGGATGAGGAGGGAGGATGGGGTTGAGGATGAGGAGGGAGGTTAAGGGTGAGGAGGGAGGTTGAGGATGGGGTTGAGGATGAGGAGGGGGGTTGAGGTTGAGGAGGGAGGTTGAGGAGGGGGTTGAGGATGGGGGGTTGAGGTTGAGGAGGGGGTTGAGGATGAGGAGGGGGGTTGAGGTTGAGAAGGGAGGTTGAGGGGGGGGGTGAGGATGAGGAGGGGGGTTGAGGTTGAGGAGGGGGTTAAGGAGGGGGTTGAGGATGGGGGGTTGAGGATGAGGATGGGGTTGAGGAGGAGGTGGTTGAGGAGGGAGGTTGAGGAGGAGGAGGGATGATAAGGAGGGAGGTTGAGGATGAGGAGTGGGGTTGAGGAGGGAGGTTGAGAATGAGGAGGGGGGAAGAGACACAGGGAAGGGAGAGGGGGGAAGAGACACAGGGAAGGGAGAGGGGGGGAAGAGACACAGGGAAGGGAGAGGGGGGAAGAGACACGGGGAAGGGAGAGGGGAGAAGAGACATGGGAGAGAGAGGGGGACACAGAAGGCACAAAAGGGACACAGGGGGCAGCACATTTCCCACCCTCGGCTTATACTCGAGTCACTCATTTTACCCAGTACTTTGTGGTAAAATAGGTGCCTCGGCTTATACTCGGGTCGGCTTATACTCGAATATATACGGTACTATAATCATCTAATCACAAGATAACAGTACTATGCTACTCTGTATATCTTTCCTAAAATGTTTTCTTTTGTGCTTTCTTTTGTCAATTTTGCTGAAGGATGCACTGGGAGCCTTATTCGACACCATGTAGGCCTCCTTGCTCACTCAGGTATGTTATTGTGTAGAGAAGAGAATGGAAGCAAAGGGGAAGATTTCTGGGGAATTGTGAAGAGGGCTGTGGAAGAGTAATGGAGGGTAGTGACTGGAGAGAGAAGTGGCTGGCAAATCTTGCTGCACACCAATATGGTGCTGGCCTACCCCTAGACACGCATATGTTTATGATAACCTGGATTATCACCTGGGAATGGTCCTATTGCTTTCACTGTAAGTTTGCATTTCTTAGCACAAGCGTTTTCAGTAGAACTGCACCCAGGATCAGAATAATTGTAAATTATAATGTATTATAGGCTGTATTTGATATTTTCTAAAATAATTTGTACATTATTTATTCAAAAGGAAACAATTACAGTATCTTAAACCACACACACCCAATGTTTCATAATATGATACACATTAGGTAATGTATGGGCAAGGCTCCAATCTCTTTTCCTTGGGTGTTTTATGATATATACAAGATACAATACAAGATTGTAACATTTAACTTGTCTGGTAGCAGTTTAAATATAGCTTCGTTAAAATATTTACTCTTTTCCTGGTATGAAAGTTGCAGCAGGCAAGGATAAACTAGAAGAGAAGTGAGAAGTGACAGTGTATCAGAGAGGCGATGTTCAAGGGTGCAGGTATACAACTTAACATTGATATTTGTTAACGGTATTTGGAACAGATAATGTGATTTGTACAGAATAGAAGAACTGATACAAAATGGCACTGATTTCAATTTACAGCTGGAATCTGACAGCAATGTCTGGATAGTAGGGATTGCAGATAATGCTGGTAATTGTACAGTCTCCATGCATCTTGCTAGCCACTCCAATTTTTAAAATGAGAAATAAAGACCCATTTACATATTTGTACTGGTTTCCAAATACTCCCCAAACTACCCACATTGCTCTACAATCCATCCCTGCTGTCTCATTTGGAATTGCAGGTGCTGGGATGTGCTGGAAATCACAATTTTCACCTTAGGAAATAACACTGCGACCCAAAGTATTCTACTTTACAATCTTTATAAAAATGTAGTGAACCCAGGTAGCTATCTCTACCATTTTCCTCCTTCCACTGACTTATGCTACCCTTCTCTTTGGCTCTAGCCTTGTTTCAGAACCATAAGTATATCCTTAATTTCAATCAATAGCCTTAAAGGGACTTAAGTGAAGAAGCTGTAAATACTTTGATTTGAAGCATTTTTCACTGTATTACAATTGTTTAAACTTTTGTAGTGTTTGCTTTTACCACCCTGACATTGAGACCCATTCATTTGAGCTTTTGGGAGATCCAGAGGCCCGTAACTTGAGCAATTGAATAACATCGCAATCGGAGACCAACGGGGAGCCTGCAACTCACCATCAGAAATTTGTCTGCGATCGAGTTGCAGGTTTTGAATTGAATATGGCCCATTGTCTCTAGTTCAGCTGCACCATCCAATGTGCCAATATATTGAGTTTAAGGTGAAAAAACAACAAATGACTCAAATGCTTATATTCACTCTTTTCACTAAAACTCTAAAATTCAGCTTTCTTCCTTTTCTAATAGTATATCTAGAGAAACTAAAGAGATAAAGCTGATTTCTTTTGCCTTTAATGATCAACCTAATTTACAGAGATTACCCGTAGTATCGGCTCAGGCTTCACCATGACACAAAACCTGCTATTGATTACTCAGCTCTCCCACTCCTGTATCACGTATTCAACCATCTCCTCTAGAATGTAAGCTCTGAGGAGCAAGGACCTCTACAGTTTCCATAACAGAATGTTGACATTTGTATTCTTATGTCTTATGTATTGCATTCATTATATTGTATCTCCTGCAAATGCTTCATATGGGGGAGCTTTACAAATAAATTAAAATGTTGAAAAGGTCTGAGACACATATAGCTACAAGGTCATAGGTTGCTGATCTCTGTTATAAACATAAGAATGTGTTATGGGTTATTCTTATTTGAGAAGCAAGTAATATTAATTCTAATAATGCTACTTTTTATTTGCAACACATACAACCCCATTAAATTCAAAGCCCGTAGCGGCATCGGCAAGCCCGCAAAGGCTGCTGGCTTGAAATCCGGGTGCGTTACAGAGCTATTAAATTCCACCATGCCGCGAGTTACGGGCCATAGACGCAAGCCCACAATCCATTCTTGCGTGCGTTGCATGTGCGGCCATGAGCATGATCAATTAGTCAAACCTGTTGTTACAGGTTTAGACGGAGCCAATGGCAAAAGAGATCATCATCATTACATCACTGAAATATGGAGGTTAGATTTCAAAGCCTTACAGGCTTCAATTACAAGTTTTGATCGGACCCACATTCTAGAAATAATGCAATATTAATAAATCTGATGTTCTAGTCCATGCGAGTTCCATTATATGTATTAACACATTGATTGCCGGGATGGATATAACACTTAAATTAAACATAAAATAAAGTTTTTTGGATTGCAGATTTGCGAGCTTGATAATGTTGTGCTATTTGTTTTAATACCTAACATCACTTTCCCTTTAATTATAAGTACAGTAGGGTATGTTTATTTGCACTTACAGTGCTATGGATATGACTTTAACTCCCTCGTGGGTCCTCTCTAGTAACCGTTGGCTTTTTGGCTCTATTTGTGGGTTACAGGGTTGAACGCCAGGGAATTTGTTGCAATTTAATAACGATTGTTAACGTAGCAGTTAAGGACGTGACAGAACAAAGGATTTGCGGCGGCAGAGTGCAATTTTTGACATCTCGTAGATTTTTTTTCACCCTTACCACGCAAGTCTTCGGCAGCGGTGTTTTACAGGGCCAATTTAATAGCCGCAAGTCTTGCAGGCTACATTACGGGCTACAATTTTACACATTGAGGGAATTAAATAGGGCTGATACAGTCTACAGCTCCACCAACCATCAGTTTGGCAAACTGTATACTGCTATATATACTTTGCTTGGCTGCACAAATAAAATCATCTTGCCAAACTGATGGTTGGTGGAGATTACAATCTGGTGAAGAGATGGCTGAGCTTGTAATAGGAGCAGGTTGAAGGAGGTGATTGTGTGTCATAATGAAGCCTGAGCTAGTACTTAAGTAGTTTATTACAGGCAAAAAAAATATCTTTGATTTCTCCAGATATGCTATCAGAAAAGGGAAACACTGAATTTTATAATTTCAGTAAAACAAAAATATATAAAGAAGCATTTCAGGTAGTATTCCTGGTCCCTTCATTGCTTGAGACATATCTGGCTCTTTTTCCCAATTAAACTCAATATATTAACCTATTGGCTGGTGAGCTAATAAGGTAAGAAAACAGTACAAACACGGGCCCCCATTTAATTGGCAGCCCGTAATTAATTTCAAACAGAAGGTTTGGCAGCCGGTCAAATTTTTTTCTAAACATTTAGATGTATTTAATTGTTATTAACCCATAATTACAGGCTCACAGCCCCAACACGCAAACCATGGACCCATACGTAGCATTTCAGAGCATGGTCATGTTCAATTAAGCGAGCTCATGTAAATGTGATTTGGACAATTAAATTGTAGGCCAGGGTAAATAAATACATTTAGTACTGTAAAAGTGAACACTGCCACCTTTAAATAAATATAATACAAAGAAAATCACATCAATGGTACCAGGGAAACTGTATGCCGAGACTTATTAGACTTATATAAAAGTTAAAAATGTAAAGGTTGTGTTTACTTATTTATTCCCCTGAGGATTTGTAATTGTCCTTGTCCTTGCCGTGTATAATATTGTTCTTAAAAGGTGTGACAGGTGACAGAATCGAAGCCGTGCAAAAGGGTGTGAGCTGCCAAGTGAAAAGTAAAGAGAACATGATATTTTATCCCTTTGATTAAACTGGAAAACTGCAAACAATCAAGAGATTAGGATTCGCTTACAGCCTAAGGTATTTTATATTGGGTGCTGTTTCCTATGGGACACATCAGCTATCTCACATTAAGGAGCTAATTCAATTGCAATGTAAAAAAAAAATTATGCAAAACTGAATTATTTTATTTTGATGTTTCTATAAATTCATTTTCTTAAATAATCAGTGTAGTTAAAATGTTATATAGTCTTTGAATAACTACACTTGTTTAAATATTTTGCTTTTGTGTGAAGTTATTCTTTATTGCGGAATTCCATTTCCTTTATTGTCCCAGGAGGGTGTGTCTTTGTAAAGAAATTTGCTATCCATTTAACTTTTTCAAAGTCTCCTTCCACCTAAAGAGGTAGGCATGAAGAAAAGAGATGGTGAATTCCAATGCAACATAACTGCATATACAAGATAATACAGTATATTAAAGGTCCTGTCACATTTCTTCTCTAAATCTAATTTCTACATTGGGTTATTGCCAGCTTATAAAAATGATTACTTTTGCTTTACTACTATATTTAATTAATTTTTTTTACCTAAATATGTTATTAAAATTATTTGGACATTATTAATAGTTTAATTGGTGAATTGATTTGGCTAGATCCTCACATATAATTACTCAAACTATAATTAATTAATGAAAGTAGTTAATTGTCTACTTACTTAATATAGGTATGCAACAGATTGGGTTAGAACATCTTCTCTTTTTACACCTGTACATACAACAACAGGTTCATCTCATTCATTTATCTGCTCTACTTCACTTAATTCCACAATTAATTATGGTTGTTTTAAAAGACAATCTTTTAATATGGTCAACATACCTAGGGCCTCATTCTATTATCGGCCGTAAATCGGCCGTAAGGCTGCGATTCCTTGCGGGGGTTCTGTTACCTCGCAATTCTATTATATGGCCCCGCAAGGATCTCCCCTTACGGCCGGCCGCATATCTTGGAACCGGCCGTAAGCTCAGAAATCTTTAAAGTCAAAAATAAATTCAAGACGGCACTGTACAGCTCTGTAAATGCTAGGGATCATATTGGGGGACATGAGGATTAATAGTAACCCCCTCTCAAGCTTGCACATCAGCCCAAACCCGAGTTTACATTAACTGTTTATTTTCCGGCCGCAGCGTGGCCAGGTCTGAGGTGCTCCAAGCACTCTGGACTTTTTACATGCATATTTGACATATATAATAAAAACATTTTTTTACGGATTTGAGTATAGGGGAATGTTGTGCTATTTTTGCTAACAAATACAATCACTTTATAGTCTCCTCAAAGTGCAGGATGGCTTTATTTGGGCTATATTATGTGCTTAATTGGTGCCTGCGGGACCTTTTTGCTGCAAGTAAGCTGCGGCTCGCTTTTAGCCTTGCAGAGAGGGTTCCCGGAGCAATAGAATAGCAACCGGGCTTTTCTTGCGGCCGAAACTCTTGCGGCCGTTTTAGATCAAAGGCTTTCCTCCGGCGCGTGGGGCCACAAGAGATAGCAAGGCGCCGACCGCAAGCCTGCCGGAATCCCCGGCCGGAGGGGAATAGAATAGCAGAATAGCTTGCGGCCGGTCCTTGCGGCCCCGCAGCGCCTACGGACGATAATAGAATGAGGCCCTTAGCATGGAGCAAGGTCAGTAAAATCATTATTCATTATACCTTTTCTATTGACCTATAAACCTTCCTTTCAACATGGTAGTACTTTAACATATTATACTTAGAGATATTTATCCAGACCTTTCAGGGTAAAAGATTACTAAAGAACTTTAATCAACCTACACTCTTTGTTCAACTTTGCAATCAATATTCAAATGTATGACATAAATTGTTTGCATATATGCAAAAAAATCATTATGTCCAGCCTGTATTGACACATTTATCTGCAGGAGATTTTAAAATCCATTAGATGTCTTAATTAATTTTTCAAATCTAATCATACATTCACTTTTTAACCTATACAAGGTTATACATATAAACCCAGACTTACATTTAGTGACAACGGGTAAAGTTCAATGGCTTATAGATTTCCCTGCACATAAGATGTCATAATTAATAATAGCTCCAAGAAATTTTTTAGTTTATAATAATTACTTCAAAATGACGTTTAAGAATCTGCATTATTCGAACTGTAACCCAATATAGGCCCCATAATAATTTAGCATTGTAATTTGTGGCATTGCCTTAAATCAGCTGCAAGAGTTTTTTTTTCAACCACGTTACGTGTCAATGTAAATCTGTAGCTCCCCCACATTATAGCACTCAGCCCAAAGCCTTATACAAAAGAGATTTCAGGGTAGGGAGTACCCAAACCAAGATTTACAGAGGAGAAACAGCTGTAGGAACCTAAAAAAAATGAGAACGTCATGATTATTGAATGAGTTTCTGAAGCAAGAAACCATTATATATATATTATATATATATATATATATATATATATATATATATATATATATATATATAATATATATATATATAAAAGTTTTTTTATTTATATATTTTTTATTTAACAGATGTGACAATTGTATTTATAGAGGCAATAAAAATAAAATGTTTTTATTTTGTGTTTATATATTATATATATAGAGACAATGCATTAGAGCATTTGTTCCTAGGGAGCGTGGTTTCCTGATATGTATTAACCCCTTCAGTGCTAGGTTGTGTGTTACCCTAGATGTTGTATAATGAAATATATTGGACTGTTAATTGTCAAATAATGTTGAAATGTCATATTTTTTAATTGTTTTTTGGTGGTGTTCTGTCTATAACTGCTGCAGCGTATCACTGCAATGGCTTTAAAACCATTTGCGAGTGGTCTTTGGTACCCATAATATTTTCTTCACATTTTTGTAATTATGGCACCGCCCTGGTTTGATCTGTAAAGTATTATTAGTATAGGGTTTTGGTGTAAAGGTCTAACAGGGTTACTCGTAATCTATTGTCAGTGGAAAAATCCATGGGAAAGTTTGATGCAGTCACTCATAGCAGTTCTCTCGCAATGTTTCCGCGATGGGCGACTAACATAGCTAGAGAGATTTGCTTTGGCCTTAAACATGGTGTAAATTGGGATTAGCATGGAGGCCATAGACAGGGAGCTGAACAATAATACAATTCTCGAAACAAATTTACAAATTTTGCAGAAGCAAATAAAAACGTTCTTTTACGCTAACTACAGAATGGGCCATAGGTATTTCAGTTCCATTATGAGTCATTATTTTGAAACGCTAAAATAATTTTACTCAGATTCTATTTCATGTATCAGTTGTTTTTACTTGTACTGAGATATTTCAGATTTTATGATTGTCCTTCATAATCAACTATGTTTAAATGAGTCCGCCTAAGGGTACCCTTCCACAGTACGGATATATGCACTTTTTTTTTTTTAAGTACCCCTGTGGTCAATATTTTTCTATATTGTTTTTTTTTTAAGAACTACACTTAAATTCTAAAAATAAATAATACAGCCTCTAATTATTACCTTTTATATGCAATTATGCTACTATGGAATCAGGTGCATAGGAACTGGTGGGGATGGGGGGGGGGGGGGGTTCAAGTCCCACCAGATTAAATGAATAAGGGAAACAAAAAAATAGCAAAATTAAGCATAATTTAGCATTTCCAGATTTGGTCACTAGAGGGCACCAGTGCTATGGAGCAGTAGGTCCTTCCCATAAAATCTTTGACACATATATATATATATATATATATATATAATTATATTGGGGGCAGGGCAATGCAAATTTAAACAAATGAAAAAAAAGTTTTTGAGAGGCAATGCAGCAATGGGGACGCTTAGACCAGGACCCCTATGCATTTGGATTCGGTTGACCAGCTTTCTGAAGTAGAAGTCGGCTTTACATGTTGAGGAATATTCTATCTGCACAACAGGAATGTGACAGTTACAACTGTGAGTTCCATCAAAAGGACTAATGAGGAACTCGTTAGTATAAAAGGACACATACCCCTGAAAAAGTAGCAGACAGAATTAGCTGAGAAAAGAAAATGAGCCACTCAGTAAAGAATAAATGCAACTAAAAATTAAAAATGATTATGCTTAATTCATTTCAATTTTTTTTTTGCTCTCTAAAAACAGTTTGACTATTATCAAGTTTTGTTATTCAAAAGACCACAGCAGTTATTTTTATTGGGTAAAACCGAATTTTGAGCTATGCAAAAAACTAATTACTTTGATAGAAAAAAAGGCAATATTTTATTATTCTACATAAATGCATTCAGGTCAGTATAAGAAGTTTACAACAAGAAGTCACTCCTTGATGTTAGAAAAAAAAAAAAAAGAATACACATTAATAAAATGAACTAGTACTTCAGTGGTAAGGCAATCATATTGCAGAACTCACTGCCAAGGGAGGCTGTGACAGTAGATCTGTTTGTCTTGGTCTCATAGACACCCTTCCTCTGAAGGAAAGTCTCATATGTAAGGATAAGACCTCGACTTTATGAAAAATGTAATATTATCCCATCAGTTTTGACAGGAGGCCTGCAATGAGCTCCAAGGGCACTCATTGCAAGGCCTACAATGGGTGCTGAAGGCCCCTTATTGCAAGGCTTGCAGAGAGGAGAGAAGAGGGAGGGAGAGGACATAGAAGAAAGGAAGGACAGAGAGAGAAGCCGTGCATAGCGAGGCTCACATTGTGTTGCAAACAGCATTGCGAGGCTTCACATTTTTATGCCGTCATTTTTGACAGACAAGTCCCTAGTGTATATATATATATATATATATATATATATATATATATATATATATATATATAGTTATGAAGAGTGATGTAGCTGTGTGTTTCCAGTAATCTTTGTGAATCTTTTTTTCACAAAATCAGAGTATTGCAGTATATAGTGATACCTTTTTATTGGACAAACATATTAGAATGATGAACTCTCAAGAGCAGCACCTCTCTAAAGTCACAAGCAATACTCAGAGGTGCTACTCTTGAAAGCGCATCATTCTAAGTAAAATGTCTATCTAATATGTATCTATCTAGGTAGCATGACTTTTGGGCGCATGAGACGTGCGCGACATCTTGCGTGCGACCACATAGGGTGACAAATGCGCACACCTACACCAGTACAGCACTCTGCACTCACCCTCTCCTCTCCCTCCTTCTCCAGTACGCACCCTCTAACCCCAGGTCTCTCTCCCCCAGTACTCACCCTCTCTCTGCGCTGGTGTGGGAGCTCGCCTTTGTCGGCGTGCACATGATGTTGCGCATGTCGCTTGCGCCCAAAAGGCGTTGTGCCATCTATCTGCTATATTTACGCACTCATGCTGCACTGCCCTGCTCCGGTGACGTCCCGATGTAGCTGTCTCCAAGTTCCAGTAAGTGGTTAGGGGTTTTCGAGTTAGGTTTAGAGGGTTAGGGTTACTTTTTAGGGGGTTAGGCGAAGATGGTTAGGAGGTTAGGGTTAGGGCCGGCAAGAGGGTGTAGGGGATTAGCGTAAGGGGGTTAGGTTTAGGGTTAGGGCCGGTAAGTGGTGTAGGGGGTTAAGGTTAGGGCCGGCAAGGGGTGTAGAGGGTTAGGGTTTTGGACTTAGGGTTAGGTTTATAGTTAGGGCAGGTAACTGGTGTAGGGGGTTAGGGTTAGGGCCGGGAAGGGGTGTAGGGGGTTAGGGTTAGGGGCTTAGGGAGTACATCAGGACGCGAGACGCGAGCGTGCATATAACAGATCTATCTATCTTCTATTTAAATACTTTCTTATACACAAAAACCGTTCAGTCTCTGTATTATGTAAGGCACAGAGTACACAAGAATATATACATAGATATATTCCCCTATGCACACTCTGCATTCCATATACATAATAAAGTTGGAAGGAATCTGGTATAGTTATTAGAAGTAGGTATAGCCAGGAGGCAGCCAATCCCCAGCCTGTGAGTCCCAGTGTCAGTCTGAGCTGAGAACAATCCCTTCCAGGGACAGACTCTAAGCCTGCACTGGAGCTGTTTGTTCTGGGCCAGTAGCTTGTGGGTGTGTGGGGTCACGTGACTGGAACTGCTAGAGTCTCCCTGTGTGTTACTGAGCTGCAGCACTCACAAGTTAGCAGACCCCAGCAGAGAGAAGCACCTGCACCAAGCTCTATGGGGGAACTCAGGCTGGGACTGCATATGGGGGATCAGAAGAAGGGGTGCAACCTGTGAGTCAGAGAAACAACTTGGAGTTATGATCCTGCTCCCTCCCTGCTGATTGCACTGTAGGAGCTTCCAGGAGTTACTGAACAAACTTGCTGTGTGAGCTTCTGGTAAGTTTAATATTACTTTCCAAGTGAGTTATCACAGAGCAAATATGCTGAGTGGCACTTGGTTTAAACTAGAGCTTCTTGTATGGAATCCCTGCTCTGTGCAAAGTGCCACTGCCAGTATTAGTAGAGGGTGCTGAGTGCCCAGGGATGCAGTGTCACCCAGTAGTGCAGGGAAGCAGGGACTGCTCAGGTAGTATAGTTTATATGTATTTTATTACTGATGCTGGCATATACTGTCCTTTATCATCTTTTGGTTTAGAAATAACTGATACTAAAGGTATATGTTAATTTTAGAAAGGAGTGATTTATATATATATATATATATATATATATATATTATATTTTTTTGTATGCATGTATTTTTATATATGTATAGCACCATTAATGAACACTGTACTTTTCAGAGGCATGGTACAAAACAATACATGACAATATTAATGCATTTACTGTTATTATTATGGCTCTGTACACAGATATTTATCCAGAAACAGTAGATCTCAACACTGAACTTGAGCCAGAGGTACAGGGAGAATTAATGACTGCCCGAGGTCACAAGTAGCTTGGAGTGACTCAGGCTTCCCTGGATCTGATTTATATTTTTTAGGACAGATTCAGGCATCCCTCCGCTAGACGCAGGTTTCCTAGGACTAGACCCAGGCTTCCTACAATCCAATGGGGATTTCCATAGATTAGACCCAGGCATCCCATGATAAGACTCAACATTCCTATATTAGATCCGGGCTTCCCTGGATTAAATTTAGGCATTCCTTGACCAGTTTCAGGCTTCCTTGAATCAGATGCAGGTTTCTTTATATCAAACTCAGGCTTCCTTTTATCAGAGGTAGGCATTCCTTGGTCCTCCTTATACGTCCCTGGATCATACTCAACTTTCCATAGATTATACTCAACTTTCCATAGATTATACTCAACTTTCCATAGATTATACTCAACTTTCCATAGATCATACTCAACTTTCCATAGATCATACTCAACTTTCCATAGATTATACTCAACTTTCCATAGATTATACTCAACTTTCTATAGATTATACTCAACTTTCCATAGGTTATACTCAACTTTCCATAGATCATACTCAACTTTTATTGATTGGTCTCATGTTTTTCTAGATCATATTCAACCTTCCTTATTTCAGACCGTTTTCCTCGTCTTCCATAGATGATGCTCAGGTTTCCCTGCATCAAAAACTTCACTAGATAATATTTTGTTTTTCGTAGATCATACCTGGGCTTCAATAGTTTAGACTCGGGCTTCTGTTGATCAGAATCACAGAACCTTCCATCAGACTATGACATATAATATCACACTCAGGCTTCCCCTGTGGCCAGGCTTAGGCTTGTCTGGATCAGACTCACAGACCTATTTTGAAATTTGGCCGAGTTACAGAGCTATTAAATACGAGCCGTGCACGTGTTACGGGCTTGAGACGCAAACCCGTAAACCATTTGTTGATTGTTGTATGTGCGGCTGTGACCATGATCAATTAGTTAAAACTGTAGTTACGGGTTTAGATGGAGCCGATGACAATAGAGATCGGCATTATTACGTCACTGAAAAATGGAGGTTGGATTCCAAAGTCTTACGGGCTTCAATTACGAGTTTCAATCGGACCCACATTCCAGAAATGATGCAATATTGATTAAACCGTAAATATGATATTCTAGTCCATGCAAGTTCCATTATATGTATTAACACATTGATTGCCGGGATCAATATAACATGGAAATTAAAGTGAAATTATAGTATTTTATATTGCAGATTTGCGAGCTTAACATCACTTTCCCTTTTATTAGAAGTACTGTGGTGTGTGTATATTTGCATTTACAGTGCAACGGATAGGGCTTTAACCCACTTTAACCCACTAGCGGGTCCTCTCTAGTACCCGTTGACCTTTTAACTCCATTTGCGGATTACGGCTTGAACGCCAGTGAATTTGTTGCAATTTAATAGTTACGGGCTTGACAGATTTTGTGGGTGCGCAGTTCAAATATCCATTTCTTGTAGCCTTTTCTCGCTATAACCCTGCAAGTTGTTGGCGGGTTGCTTTACGGGGCCAATTTAATAGCCTCAAGTCATGTGGGCTACATTACGGGCTATGGTTTTCAACGTTGAGCTTTGCCTGGATCAGACTCAGCTTTGCCTGGATCAGACTCAGGCTCAGGCTCAGACTCAGCTTTGCTGCCTGGATCAGACTCTTGCTTCTCTTGATCAGACTCAGCTTTGCCTGGATCAGACTCAGGCTCAGACTCAGCTTTGCTGCCTGGATCAGACTCAGCTTTGCTGCCTGGATCAGACTCAGCTTTGCTGCCTGGATCAGACTCAGCTTTGCTGCCTGGATCAGACTCAGCTTTGCCTGGATTATACACAATCAGCCTTATATCAGTCTCAGGGTATCAGTCTCAGACATCCTTGGACTCTAAGACTCGGATGTCCCAATATCTATCTCCAGGCCAGGATCAAACTCAGCGTTCCCATGCTCTTGTGTATGTATAACTACATCTGTCTCCGTCTTCCCAGGATCAGAGGCAGGCTTCTCTTTACAAGATGTCATTGTGTATCTGTATTAGGAATCTGTCATCTCATAAAATATGCTAGATTCCTTAAATCAGACTCAGACTTGCCAGGATCAAATCAATACTTATCTATATGACATGCAAGCTCCCTGTATCAGACTTCGATTTCTCGGTATCAAGCTCAGGCTTTCTTGGACCAGACTCAGACTTCCCTAAACCTAATATAAAAATAATTTGATGATTGTAATTCATGGCTGAGCGAAAACGTGCTAGAGTTTCCAAAATACCTATGTTTGATAATTTGTACTGTACAGTACTTGATATATGAAGAACTTAATATCTGTATCACCTCATTTATTCTCAGGGCTATCATGACTTTGTACCTCATTATTACACCTAGTTTATTTTCCTTTAAAGAAACACCTTTAGCAGTCAAGACAAAAACCAGCTCAAACAAATGTACAGTATTGGATCCCGTTACCTTATGTGCTATTTGATACCGAATAATACTACTTCAGATGAAACATATTGAGACCCTATTGAATTTCAGTTCTCCAGTATATTGTCACAGCTTACACTGATAGGCCCTGGCAGCTTCCTTTTATAGGGTTGTTATTTAGTGTGCATAGGTTATGTCATTTCAGAAGCTTTGATGGGTTTAATTACTGGCTGCACTTCTACTAATGTGTGTTGGGAAGGCTTCAGTTCCATAAGATAATCCACCAGCCCTGCAGTCACTGAATGCCATGTAAACGTGTCTCAGAAATGTACCGCAGTGACCCCAAACAAATACCCACAAGTACTTCCAGTCATCCTGATCACATTTTTGGGATAACTCACAATTATCCTAGTCACATATTTGGCTTTACATACCAGTCCATTGTTTATTTCTAAAGACCTGGATGGTGAAGTACATTATAAGGGTCACTTAGCAAGTCTTGCAGCTGCAAAACAGGAGCAAAGACAGCACATTAGGTTATCAATCAATTGATGAACCAAATGGCTTAAGGTTACTAAATTCAACGCATTTTCTTGACCTAATTTTCTTAGTTTGCAGTTGTCTATCAAAAGCTTTATCACAGATTTTTTTTTTCTTTACTGCTAAGCAAACATTGCATTAGTATTATTTATTTTTTTGACAGATAAAAGTTATTAGAGGGTTAAATAAATTATAATATGTTAATGCTACTGAAACAAACTATTTTTTGGCACGGTCCTAAAATTAAAGGGAGGTTGATGCTTCAAAAATAAGTTTTCTTGATTTTAAAAAGATAATTTTCCCACTTCAGGGATTGGGCAAATTTGTCTCTACTCAAGTGTGAAGTGTTGGAGGATGTCCCCATTCTTATTCTAAGTACAGTACTACTATTTTACATCTTCAGCCATTCTAAAACACAACTCCCCATAATGTATATGGACAAATGGGGTCCAAGCTTAAGTTTGACATGGCTCCAAATCTACTCAAGTGTGAATTGTTGGAGGATCTCTCCATTCTTGTCCTAAGTACAGTACTACTATTTTATATCTTCTGCCATTCTAAAACACCACTCCCTGTAGTTTATATGGACTAACAGGGGCTGGATCAGCAGTGATGGGATTTTCCAAAACTAGAACCACTCAGAATGGTGTGCATGCTATGTAAAGTCCAAAAATTAAAGGGAGGGTAATGCTTAAATTATATTTTCTTGATTATAAAAAAATAATTTCCAAACTCAAGGAATTAGGCATATTTGTATAGGCTGAAGTTTGACATGGGTGCAAATCTACTTAAGTGTGAAGTGTTGGAGGATCTCCCAATTCTTATCCTAAGTATTACCATTTGACATCTTCAGCCATTCTAAAACACCACTCCCCGTAATGTGTATGGACAAATGGGGGTCTAAGCTGAAATTTGACATGGGTACAAATCTACTTAAGTGTGAAGTGTTGAAGGATCTCCCCATTCTTATCCCACGTACTACCATTTGACATCTTCAGCCATTCTAAAACACAACTCCTCTTAATTTATATGGACAAATGGGGATCCTGGATCAGTGGGGATGGAATTTTCCAATATTAATACTATGGCAGACCTGTAACATTTGATATTATTAGTTATTTTTAAAGAGCTAGTTATAGTAGTAGCCATTTTTGTTTTAAATCTGATAATTCCTCATTTATATTGCTTTTTCCATTGGTGGCATGGTATACTAATTAGTGACATACAGCCCCATTAAATTCAGGCTACGTTTTAAAACGTAGCCCGTAACGCCAATTTTACAGGTTACGGCTATTAAATTAGCCCCGTAACGCAGCCCGCAGACGACTTGTGGGTTAAAACACACGGTACCTAATGGTGGAAAGAGTGCATATTACAATATTGGATATAATAATAATAATAATAATAATAATAATGAGTCCATTGCTCATTAATAATAAATAAACACATTCAAGGAATAACCACAGTTAAAGAATTTTTGACTGCATGGGATATGTATGAGGTCATTAATGGCTTTGATAAACATATTGCGCCCAAAAATATATATAAAAAACCTGAAGCTCTGTTGAAAATATTGGAGACGAAGGAGCTGGCACTTCTTTTCCAATTACAGATGAGTGCCCCTTTGCATACATGTGCATACAGATGCACTACTAAATATGAGTTGGATGTGCATTATATTTTGACTATATAAATATACTTATAGATTTCTTTGTGCCATTTTTGTTCTATATGCATGAGGCTAATCTTGAATTAAGAAAACCGGTTTAGGTCGGTTCTTGGATTCGGTGGGGGGTATGGTTCTTATCTGCCTCCAAATATATGTTTTATGTTTCAATATCTGTTTAGTTTAGGATATAATAGTAAATATAAATACAATAGCCTGCTTTAATATCAATTTTTCAAATTTGTCAGCTTCCCTTTAAACATGATACCTTTAGTATATAGACACAAAGTCCGTCTTCCTGAATATATATGTGACAGTCGCTCCTTAATTCACAGTATTATCGTCTTGGGATCGTTACATTAGTAGCAGACAGGAAACAGATCAAACACATCAGATATTATGTTACTCCCCTACAGTGTATGTTTTTGAAACCCATTCATCAAATCATATTTACAAACCATAAAAAGAGGTTCCCTCAGGGATAGGTGTGAAATCAAAGCCACACTTTTTACAATGTCAGATTTCAAAGGTGATCCCTTCCGTTCTTGGGCTTGTAAATTATTAACTTTAAGTGGCAATGAACTCATTAAAACTGCTCTATACCATCACGTAGAGCCTTTAAATGCAAACTGAAAATGCGTAACTACTTTTTTTTTCATTTGAAGCTATTTTATATTTGTTGTTTTTTGTGAAACGGTTGTTTTTAATCTGACCCTAATCTGGCAAGATACATTGAGCTTATAGGCACAACCCTTCGGGTCCCTAATCGACCAAAAAATTACAATCTGCCTCTTAATGCTCATATTTTTCTTTAATACAGTAGTGCATTCCACATTTTTTTTCATCTTTGAGATTAGAATGTCTAAAGAACTCAAAGAACTAAGCTTACAAGTGAAAGTGAAAATTGTATTCCGACTTGCAGGGTGCTTGTGATTTTTGGTCCTTTCAGAGCAGGCAGTTGACGGAATATAAAATATATAAAAGCCCTTATAAAATAGTCAATGTTCAATTTTTTTTAAAATTGTCAGTGCTTTCCGATGTAGTGCAGTATTGAGGAATTTCATATCCCTTTAACGGACCTTTCAAGGTCAAGTTTAATATTCAATATTGTTTTTTGAATAAGTAAATATGATAATGGACAAATGCTTCTAGAAAGTAAAAGAGACAAACAACATGTATATTTTGCAACTTTTACATGCTATTATTATTTACTGCAGACCTTTGTTTTGTTTTCTTCCATGCTGCTGCCTGTTATTTTCTCAGGTGGGTGAGTTCTCGTAAACAGGGGCCTGTGAACTAGGGTGGATGGGGGGATATATTCTAACAGAATTTATAATTAGAGAGAAATGTTACTTTTATTTATATATGTATATATATATATATGATATATATGGTTGTCGCAAAGTTACGGGCTTGCGCATGCGTAGCACATGCCACGGCTGCAATGAGCAGCGAAGCTGCTGATCACAACGCCCATAAAGTAGAGCGGGGGAGAGGCTGGTAATGAGCTCCGAAGTCACTCATTGTGAGGCTCTGAACGGCTTCCGAGTTACGGAAGCCACCAAAAGACGGCACTTGAATAGCAAATTTGCTTGCAACCTCACTTACGGACGCAGGGGGAGAGGCTGAGAGCCCATAAGTGAGGTTGCAAGCTAATTTGCTATTCAAGTGGCATCTTTTGACTGCTTCTGAACGGCTTCGGAGTTACAAGCTTGAAAGAAAATGGCGGTCTTTAAACCTGTAACTTTTTTTAAGGCCGTAACTCGAAAGCCCTTTGCGGGCTTGGGGAAATTGATCAATTTCCCCAAGCCTGCAAATGGTTTCACACCCGTAAATGGCAAAAGCAGCACAGAGAAGGGAGAGGGGGGAGTAGACACAGGGGAGGGAGTGCGGGTAAATAGACACAGGGGTGAGAGAGGTGGTGAAAGAGACACAGGGTAGTGAGAGCAGGGCAAAGAGACACAGGGGGAGGGAGGGGAGGAGACACAGGGGGAGGGAGGGGAAGAGACATAGGGGAGAGAGAGGGAGGAAAGAGACACAGTGGAGGGAGAGGGTGGGAAAGAGACACAGGTGTGAGAAGTGAGAAAGAGACACAGGGGAGGGAGAGCGGGGCAAAGAGACACATGGGAGGGAGAGGGGAGAAAGAGACAAACAGATGGTACATAAACAGACAGAAAACACAATGTCTAAAACTATATCATGCCATCATTTTTGACAGGCAAGTTGCTAGTGTGTATATATATATATATATATATATATATATATATATGTATGTGTGTATATATATATATATATATATATATATATATATATATATGTTAGTCACTTGGCCGTATAATATTGTATTAATTGTGTGATCTGTTTTTTTTGTGTGTGCACCCTTTCTCTCTGTGCCCTCGCTCTGTGTTCTTTCTCTCTCTCTCTCTCTCTCTCTCTCTCTCTCGTGCTCTCTCTCTCTCCCTTCCTTCCTTCCTTCCTTCATTCCTTCTATCTCTTGCTCCCTTTTTCTCTCTTTTTCTCCCTTCCTCTCTCTCTCTCTCTCCCCTCCTTCCTTCTCTCTCCCCCCCCTTCCTTCTCTTTCCCCCTCCTTCCTTCTCTCTCCCCCTCCTTCCTTCTCTCTCCCCCTCCTTCCTTCTCTCTCCCCCTCCTTCCTTCTCTCTCCCCCTCCTTCCTTCTCTCTCCCCCTCCTTCCTTCTCTCTCCCCCTCCTTCCTTCTCTCTCCCCCTCCTTCCTTCTCTCTCCCCTCCTTCCTTCCTTCTCTCTCCCCTCCTTCCTTCCTTCTCTCTCCCCCTCCTTCCTTCCTTCTCTCTCCCCCTCCTTCCTTCCTTCTCTCTCCCCTCCTTCCTTCTTTCTCTCTCCCCCTCCTTCCTTCTCTCTCCCCCTCCTTCCTTCTCTCTCCCTCTCCTTCCTTCTCTCTCCCCCTCCTTCCTTTTCTCTCCCCCTCCATCCTTCTCTCTCCCCCTCCATCCTTCTCTCTCCCCCTCCATCCTTCTCTCTCCCCCTCCATCCTTCTCTCTCCCCCTCCATCCTTCGCTCTCCCCCTCCATCCTTCGCTCTCCCCCTCCATCCTTCTCTCTCCCCCTCCATCCTTCTCTCTCCCCATCCATCCTTCTCTCTCCCCCTCCATCCTTCTCTCTCCCCCTCCATCCTTCTCTCTCCCCCTCCATCCTTCTCTCTCCCCCTCCATCCTTCTCTCTCTTCCTCCTTCCTCTCTTTCTCTCCCTCCCTTCCTCTCTTTCTCTCCCTCCCTTCCTCTCTTTCTCTCCCTCCCTTCCTCTCTTTCTCTCCCTCCCTTCCTCTCTTTCTCTCCCTCCCTTCCTCTCTTTCTCTCCCTCCCTCCCTCTCTTTCTCTCCCTCCCTTCCTCTCTTTCTCTCCCTCCCTTCCTCTCTTTCTCTCCCTCCCTTCCTCTCTTTCTCTCCCTCCCTTCCTCTCTTTCTCTCCCTCCCTTCCTCTCTTTCTCTCCCTCCCTTCCTCTCTTTCTCTCCCTCCCTTCCTCTCACTCTCTACTGCCTTCTCTCTCTCTCTCCTTCTCTCCTTCTCACTCGCTCCCCCCTCCTTCCATCTCTCTCCTTCCATCTCCCTCCCTCTCATTCTCTCTCCCTCCTTCCCCTTGTCTCCACCCCTTTCCTTTTCTCTCCCTTTGCCACGCAATGTCAGCCCTACAGTGCGCGGCTCATTCTCTCTCCCTCCTTCTCATTCTCTCTCCCTCCTTCTCATTCTCTCTCCCTCCTTCTCATTCTCATTATAAAAACATGTTACATATATTAAGTATGATTCTTCAAAATAATAAATTTTCATAATATAACCATATTAGTCCTTTTTCTTTCCTTGCCTGTTTTACCTGGTAACTTGATTTAACATTCAGTCCTGTCCTTAGAAAGTAACCTTCTGGCTCTTGGGAAGGACATGGCTGGAATAAGTCCGCCTTCAATGCCATTCACAGGCTAATGCACTGAAACTTTATTTGGACTGTATTTGGGACCTGCAACTGTTTGGCTATTGTGAGGTTAGTTCTGCTACGCTTGAACAATTTTGATACCAAGAAAGGGAAAAGCTGAGGCATTGCATCCTTTGTGCTGAAGACGTCTTTTGTTCTTTTCTCTTGTTTATTCAGTTGGTTGCATTTCTTTTATGTTGTGTCAGTCATACGTCTCTTGGAACCTTGGCATTCCACTTTAGTTCATATCATTATCAATCTTCAGCCTGGCCAGGGCTTACATTTTAACAATACCTAGAAGTCTATTTAGAATATCTTAAATTATGCAAAATGTCCTCAAGAGTTAAAAAATAAAAACAACCTTTAACTTTTAATGATTATATGCAGATTTGTACACTGATTAGGGCTGCCTTAATGTTTTTTAAGGGGACACTGCAGTGGCAAAACAAATCATGGCTCTTTTGAAAGTAGAGGAAGGTGAGAGTTGACCATGACAACTCCCTAGTGGAGAGCAGTGGGAAAAATAATAATGATTCATAATTCTATTTAATTAGGTTTAATAATCCATTTTTCATACTGGTGAGATGCAATAACGTCTGTGGGATCGCTTCTTGCCATTTTGGGCTCAGATCAAGTGTAGTACGTTGGTAATGCCTGCCTTGTAGACTCTCCCTCTGCCAGTTGTGGGAACTGGGAAACACTTAGTCCCTTGGTCAGAGGGCCGGGTTGTATTGGTTCCCAAGATTATTGGGGGAATGGTCATTCCTCATTTAAAGCACATGATTTCAATCATTGAAGCACTTTGGCCCCCCTGTCAAGTCTTTTTGCATTGTGGAAGATCCCTTTTTTTTTTGCCCAGCCCCCAGGCTTTGGGTTGGGGTGCACAGTGAACGTATAGCATTTATACTGAACGGAGGTCTGGGAGAGAGGTCTCCCAAAGGCACAAAGGCCTGGGAGGTTAGTGGCAGTGGTCTCCCATTCTGAACACAGCACTTTTTGGCACCTGGATTAAGCACTGGCTCATGTTTTTGATTTTGGACTTTGATTCAGGTACTTATAGAGGCTGAGGGGTCCTGTGGCCTTTAAGCCTAGGTCCCCTTTGGGTTGAAGAGTCTGAAGGCCTTGGCTAGAAGACACTAGTTGAAGACTTCGGCTCCAGAGGGGAGGGACTAAAGAGTCCTCTTAACCCTTGTCCCCTTGCACCTTCTGGTCCGGGAGCCTTAAGGAGGACAGCAAAGGGGCTTCTACCCCCTCAAGGTGGTGTGGCCCGAAGACTTTTCCAGTCTCACAGCTAAGATTGTCACATACGAATTTGGCACAAAGAGGGGCACCTCAGTGAGCATGGTCCTGGGAATCTTCAAAAGAAAAATTGGGTTAGATGATATGTATGGGTTGTAATACATCTTTAACTGGCCAAATGGGGGTCATTATGTAAATTAAGTTTCAATTACTTGCATTGAAAGCGTGTAGAAAGATTTTTCAGCCTGATTAAAACCTTAATTATATCCTCCAATTGATCACACTGATCAACATACTACAGTTGAGTCAGCTTATATTATTACTTGCACCTTGTCGTAAAGATCCAGGCATAGGATAAAATAGACTTCAAGGTGCTCTATTTTTATTACTAAAATAAAATATCTAAGTAAATATTTGAGTATTAAAACATTATTGTCTTAAGTTCTTAAAAGGTCTGTTTCTACTCAATGAAACTTTCCAAATAGTCCTGGCAATTGTCTGCTCCTGTAGCTCATGATACACTCTTTCTATAGTACTAGATATACTAGTCAGTCACAGACTGTGTCATGGTATCATTTCAACAACATACTTGCTGACATACAGTCTGCCATTGGCTTGTGCACACAGTCTGCCATTGGCTTGTATGCATGAGCTACAGGGGGCGGACCTATGCAGGGACTGTTTGGAGGGTTTCCGTAAAAACAGAGTTTTTAAGCAATTGTTACGAAAGTGATGTCTAATTATGCAAATAAACACTTAGGTAGTTGAATTTAATATTACTCTGAAACCAACTTTATACTGAGGGGAAGGACAAGGATCCCCAGTCAGAGGTAAATAATAGAATTTTGGAAGAAATTGGCAACTTCCTAATAAATTGCACTCTGTAGTTGTTTATCATGCTATAGAATTTCAGAACATGACAGTGACCCTTTAACCATTTTTATTGGCAGTGGGCCTGCAAAGCAGTGTGTTGCTGGGCATCTAATAGTGAAATGGTTAATTGCATTTATGAATGCAAGTCTGAGTACTTTAACTATATAATATAATAAAAACAGATTCACTTTCTAGTTAAAGGCATATGTAAGTGAGCTGGATTATGAATGCAACTGATATAAGAGAATAAGTAGTGTATAAAAACATTTGTGTGCATGAAAACATCCCAAAATAAACATTTATTAGCTTACCTTGAAGTTCGCAAAATTTCCTGTGTTTTTTGTCATTTGATTTTTATTGTGTACACCCCTAGAAAACTCCACTTCAATTAGCATAACGTTCAAATTCAGAGTCAGGCTAATACATTGTATCATTCTTCACATCAGTGGCTTCTGGCGTGCTCAGTACAAGAACTGCAACAGTTACTTCCTGTGCTCTGTACCAGAAAGGTCAAAATATGTACCCTGCTGTATTTCCTGTGGGTACACTGCAGTGTTTCCTGTGTGTACCCGGTGTATGTAAGCGTCCTATGGGTGTGAACCATTGGATTTGACTTTTGTGCAAATAACTTTGTAAGTAAACTGAAATTTTCTATATAACGTTTTCATACACTACTAATTCTCCTCTATCAGCTGCATTAATAAAGCAGCTCACTTGCATATACCTTTAATCTTTTAAAATATTCAACATTTCTTTCCCTATTCTTTAGAGTAAGCTCAGCAATAGGAATATTGTGAATTTATCAAGTCATCAGTGGCAAATTATTTAAATGCCATTCCTCATACGGAACTCAAGGAGAAGATTCTCTAAGAATGGCTGTTTTGAGAAGTGATAGATATTGCTATTACTGCTCATCCCACTATTCACTAACATTAATGTGTTCAAGTGAGGTCCACAATGTGTTCAATCTCCATCTACTTTTCGATTTCAGAAGTGGTTCATCATGAAGGGGAAATAAGTGATGACCGGCACGACTTAATATAAATATAATTTTAGTTATATGTAGGATCCAAATTTTTTTTTTAAGATAAGCTATTAAGTTATACATATTTCAACCTCCTCATGATGAAAAATGTGGGTCTGCATAACAAGAAAGATTTGTAGACTTGAATTAACTCATTTTTCATGCAAAACTAATTTTGTAATGTTTAAAACATGTGTGTTTAATTGAGTGAGAGAAAATATGGGAATCCTATCTGCCTTAAAGTGTGGATGGAAGCTTCCTGGCATGTAGGTCTGTCTCTGTGTCTATGGAACAAATGTGAAAAGTTGAATATTTTCCAATAAGTGAAACTCCCTAATGTCAGAGATTTGATAAAACTGTCAGTGTATCAAAGGTTGTGAAAACAACATAGCATTCCATATGTAGAGATGAGCAAGTCTTGCACAAATATTTTATTGAAAAACACCATTATATGCTGAATTTTAAAAAAAAGTGTTCGAAAATATCTAAAAATACAGAATATTATTTAGGAAATTAAGATTTCCTGTAGAAAAATATGTAAATGACATCAAAAAGGTTTGCTTGATCCTGAGAATATCTTACCTATGAACTCTGCTACTCTTAGGCACTGTAGCCATTGACTTGATCATATGTTGTAGAGCTGGGCATCAACCTTTATGGTGTCAGGGAAGAGCTAGATACCTTCCAAAATTATTTTGATCATCTTTGAAATCCAACTTATGATTCACTACGGTGTTATTGACATGTTTAATCTCTCCTTATAATCCATTTTTCTCAAACCATCCATCACCCTCATTTCCTAAAGATCGGCAAATAAGGTCTCAGGAACCACCACTGATCCTAGGAACAGCTGCTGATAATCAGTGGTCTAGAGTTTAAGGTAGGCCTATCAGTAGGATTGAAGTGGGAGAGAAGTCAAGGAGGTATATTGTCCAAGGTGATAATTTCCTCATAGGTGAGTTCTGAATTGTGCAGCTCAGCATTTATTCCTTGGGTTTATTCTTTAAATGTAATAATCTTATTGATATAATATATTTATAAAGTGCCATCATTTCACAGAAGTAGTTCCCCTGATCAGATATAGACAGTATTAGAGACAAAACACGTTAAATCACTTGATGGTAGCCTGGCCAGGCTGCAGAAACCATGCAAAATAGTCATAGATTCTGGCTTTATATAAGAGCATGTTATTGGACATAAGGGAGCCTAGTTATAAGCTTGTCTGAATAGATAGATATTGAGAGAGTGTTTAAAGCTTGTGAAGAGTCACAGAGCATGGGGTAGATTTCAAAGAGCATTCCCAAGATGGGAGAGGGATGATGTAACGATGATCCAAGAGCTGTGTTTAATAAAAAAAAATATTTTTAAGATTCTTTACACCAAATTGCACCCATTTCTGGTGAGAGAGGGGTGCTATAGTATTTAAATTAGTAAATTACCAGAAAATAGAAAAAATATATACATTTTTAGCACTCCTCAAAATTAACCCTTATGTACTAGAAATGTACTGTGTAATACTTAATGTTTATTACAATTATTTGAATAATTCATAAAAATAATACATTATTTTTATTGAGTTCTTAAATATATGTCGGTATGTGGTTTCATGCAGCCATCTATGTATTCACATTCAATTATCTTGAGTTGAATTGAAAAGAGGTATTATGGTAAAAAGGATGAGGCGGTTACAGTAGTATTTGGAGATCAGGTTAGTGAAGCAGGCAGGTGAGGTATTGCTGAGGCCATTGCAGGTGATGGGTGAGATTTGCAACGTATTCCTTGAGGATATGGGAAGCTAGTTAATAAATGGTAAAGTGGGGCTGCAGATGAGTTTAAATATCTCTCCAATGTGAAACAAGGGCTCTGTAGAATAACTTAGGCAAGGGACATGTGAGAAGTAACCCAGAGCACTAAACTTAATTTAGTGATGTAATTTCTTAGTCTATAAGCTATCCAGGTCTTGTTTTTTCCAAGAACGCAATACTAAAATCTCTGTACAATGTCTACATGGAATAGTCTTATTAGCATGGCCGGATAACCCTTCCCTGTTAGGGGCGCCACTTCTTAAAATAAATGGTTCCTGGCTTAAAAAAACTTAAATGTTGCAGTTCATAGACTGGCTACTAGGGGATAACCACCTAGAACAAGACTGTTACAACAAGAAAGAGAACTTACATGTACAGAAAAGGTAAAAATGGGTCTGTGCATACCTTGCATAATCATTTGCAGGGGCTCCTTCACTTCACTGCCTATGTGCTCCGAAAAGGTAGATACTGCTTATTATTTGTATGTATAATTTAGCTTTTTTGGCTCATTCCATATGGAGTCAATAAAACAATTACTTTTTGACATATCAAAATGTCTCTTGATAAATGTCTGCTAAACATCCTTTTTTAAAAACACCATATCTGATAAACTGTTCAGTGTTTTACTCCCTGATCATTATTTAAAAGTACTTTAAAATAGAATAGTATTAATATGTTAAATAATATATAAAAGTATGTGGGATGTTGTGACAGTTAACTTTGTAGAGTTGATTCAAGCAACCTAGTATTTGTGTCTGCTATGTATTTTAGTTTAAACCATTAACTGCAGGTCTTGTCCTAAGAATTAAGAAGTTGGATGCAAAATGATTGTCTTTTCAGTATAGTCAAGCAATTTGTATTTGAGATGTAAAATACAGAATGTTCCTTCTTTATGGTCTTCTTTGAATGGAGTTAACGTTTTTTTTAGAATAACAGCGTAGTCTATTATTTGATGTTTTGCACATGTGAAAGAGCTGTGAATGTGTAGTCTTAAATTTAGCCTTTTTTGTCTTTGGAGTAACTAAGGCATAAACCAACATGAAGACTAAACATCTATCCAGCAAAGGCAAACAACTTGGATGCTGAAAGAAACTAAGTCAATCAGAACCACAGCACAGACAATGGTTGTAGCAAAAACAACAACTGGAATATCTTGAAAAGGAATGAAGACACTGGTGTACTTAGCGATATGCAAAGACCAGGTTGGCCAAGAAAAACTGTTGTAGGTGGTGATGGAGGAATATTAGAGCTCTGATGAAAACTTAAATAACAAAATCACCAAAAGCTTTGAAAATGTTGGGTTTAAATTATCCAACTACACTGAGGGCTTTGACAACAGGCCTATAAAGGCTGCAAAACTGTCATTGGCACCAAAAATCATCAGATTAGATTTGCTAATTAGTATAGAGACTGAGTTTGGGAAGTGTGATGGGAAGGTGAGTGTGGAGAAAGCAAAGACCTGGTCCATCCTATGTGAAGGTTGGTGGAGATAAGGCACGTGGCATGAGCTGGATCACTCATTTTATCGAAGAGGTTACTAATGATTGCAGAAGCATGAGAAGTGCATCATCTATGTACCTTAAAATACATGAAAAGTCGATATAGCAATGTAATAACCTAAATACAACAAAGTAGGGGTAAGAAAGTTAAAGAAATATAGATCAGGCAAAGCCACTTACACACTTTAAATCCACTCAACCATGATGTTTACACGCTAACGAGGTAACTGATGTCAGCACAACTACGGAGTACAATTTGAATCATCTTGTTTGTTTCTCCATATGCCTATCATGGCTCTTATAGTACACCAGTAACTAGTTCACTATTTATTTTTCTGGCTGTGCCCTTCAAATACAAGATTCTATGTAGTTTATAACAGGCATTAAATAACACATTTGCTTGGCCCACTTTGTGTAATCCATACTATCCCTGTTAGTTTTAGTTCAGCTTGCACAAAAAGCAAGTGACCAGAAAGCCGAGAGAACCGGTGAAAATCCTTTTTTATGCATTTTCGTCTGACTCCTGCTCTGTGAATAATCCATGGCTCATTTAGAAAGATTTTCTTCTTTCTCGGCCTTCAGCTTTCACTTTCCATTAAAGGAAGGTTAAACTAATATGTTATCTTAATTAGTCTTGTGATTCCAACACAAAAATGCATTTCTTAACCTATGGCAATCATTCTGAAATGGCATAATTAATGTCTACCACTCAAAAAGCTACATTTAAAATCACTTTTAGAAAGTTAAAGGGACTTCTTAGTGGTAAATATAAGCTGCATCATAAAAGCCCTTTTAATCTAACTAAATAAAATAATGAAATATTTATCTACTCTCCATGGTGGCTTCACTTCAGAGCTTGTCACTGTGTGAGGTGGGTGTGCAGCAAGTTATAGATTTTCATACAGTAGCTTTTAAGGCACCTAACATGCAATGGGGGAAATAATGAATGGAGGGCCAACAAATAACTCATTTCATAACCCTCACCCCCTCCCATATATATATATATTCATATGTGTGTGTGTGCTATGATCGTTTTCTGTTAAAATGTTGTCTAAAGAAATATTTGGCATTTATTTTTATATAAATTAGTGTCTGAGAAAGACAAGTGACTTAAATAGATTTTTACTTTGATTATTTTTGTCCTGTTTATTTTAATATTAATAGCAGATTTATGAAACGGACAGACTGGCAGTCTGTTGGCTTCAACTCAAACTTCTTACTTATTTAGATTTCTGGCAGATGTAATGAAATCTGATTGGCTAGCAGCATACTTAAGAAAATAAAAAGATTTCGAGAGTGTATCTGATGCCTGACATGGTGGTTTCAGTTAAAGTAATTTTAGTTCAGAATATACCAATATGCTATCACTGTTACAATAATAGCTTGAGTTAGGCTATTCTCTTTGAGGCTAGGAATGCACTAGTCTCAGAAGCCATGAAAACCTGAGCCGCGCTCTCAGTCTGATAGCCACTTGCCTAAAATGTGATACCTTGGTGACCTACCAAGGAGTTTAACATTTAAAATACCACTGAAGTATTATATTTAGAGTATGCTCTTATGAAGAACATGACTTGATAATTAGCTATTTCTTATAGAAAGCATACACCGTTAATCTTTATTATACAGTAATAGTTTTTTTTTCTAATAGTGGCAGATGTTTCTTTTGTTTCTTACATGGTAAGACACTTAAAGAAATATTTAAGTTTCGTGGATTATGAACGCATCTAATAGAGGAGAATCAGCAGTGTATGAAAACAATTTTTGCATGAAAAAATACCAAATTAAACATTATATACTAAAAACATTATTATACTTACCCCAAAGCTTGCTAAATCTCTTGAGTTTAAAAGCAGTTGAATTAACACCCCTGAATATAACTGCTAAAATTAGCATAACATTCATATTTCATTTAGGCCAATCATGGACAGCTAATACATTATAGCAGTTTGTTCAGTAAGGAATCATGGGATGTGTAGTCCCTTGCACAAGGAAGCAAGCAGGAGTCTGTAAACATAATTCGTACCCAAATGCAGTGATTCTATTGGTAGGTACACTGTGCCTATTTAAGCAGCTCTGGGCGTGTGGAAAACAAATTTTATGTTTAAATAAAATAAATCTGCATGTGTATAGAATGACTCCATGTAATGTGTGTGATATAAGCAGCATGTGTTAGATTAGAAGGAGGTAAAACAGTGAAACGTAGATATACCTTTAAGAGAAATGGGGGAACCTTGAATTATAATAACATCTCTATCGGGTTCTGTTTAAATAAATAAATAATTGACATTAAGCATCAAATAATTGATATTAAGAGTCAATAGACAGCACGTTCTAATAGAAACTACTAGATGGAAACCCCCATGGGTGGGCAAGTGCTGTCCTGGAGAGCCCCACACAGGCCTGTATTTGAGGATATTCTTTCTGTCCACAGGTGAGTGAATCAGGGTGTCTAACAAAGCTATTGACTCACCTGTACACATCCGGGATATGCTCAAATCCTGGCATGTGAAATTCTCACAAACTACATCGGTCCTTCAACTTCAGTAATGGATAATATTCAGATGTAGGGTAAAGAAAATTTAATTATAAATGTACTTTTCAATGATGTTGGACCTTTCTTGGACCTTCCTTTTATACATACATCTTATACTCCCTTGTTGTCTAGTCACCTCTTGTCTCAGAACACATTTTGTATATGGCCAATGAAGAAAAAATGCAACTGTTGTCCTCTGTTCTTATAACATCATACAACATGTTTGTGAATATAATTATTGTATTAGAATGTTATTTTCAAGGATATTATTGCTTTTGACACTCATTCATATACGCCGTATTGGCAGCTGAACATTCCTTGTCTCTAAAACTTCATTGTTCCTTATTTAGAGCCACGGGTTGGGGATTTTCCATTAATTTCCCAAATACATGTTCTCATATTCTCTGGAGACATTATCAGGGGATGACTCATATAAGTGAGAGGGGAAAGACTGTACATTAAATACGTCTCGTGAGAAAGGTTATTGTCATGGTAAATACATTCTCCAGATACATGATGATGGCTGTAATACATTTATATCTTTATATGGGGCACATTTTTTTCGTATCTGTGAATTTGTAACTAATGAGGTGCATGGTTTGAAAAACAAAACGTATAATGATAAATGGAATGCCTTTCATTAAGGGGGTATTTTAATATATCATATTTAATATTTTAATATTTTAATACAATATTACTAATCTTTTAAAGAGACATGGAAGGTTTCTAAATTTCAATAGGAATATAATATACCGATGAATCTAGTTGGGTTCCCTGGTGGTCCAGTGGTTAGGATACATTGCTTTCACCTTGGCAACCTGGGATCGATTCCAGTCAGGGAGCCAAGAGGTCACTAAGCCTTGACTCTATGATATGGCACCAGAATATCATCAGCGCCATCTAGCGGATGATAACCCCCACTGCTGCTGCCTTGTGCTGCGCTATCATAAGAGGATAGGACCAAAGCTTTTATACATATAAATGGGCTCCATAAGAGAAAAGTAGCCACTTCATTAAACTAAATATTTCTTGATAAAAACCCTCTTTTTCTCTGTTTTAATTAGTGTAACAATATGCTAATTAGTGGTACATTGTGCTTAGTTGCTAATAGGGAGGCTACCATCTGAAATATAACACAATAATAGATATGTTTTGACCATTAGTGAAACTAATTTAGAAAATGTTGCCACTAATTAGCATTATGCACCATAAATAAGCATAATATGGCATTTTTTTAAATAATATAATTAATCTCGCAATATATTACGATGATGTCTGGTTTATTTTTGTGTTCAGGTCTTTCACTCCAATCAGCCGTTCCTGTTATTATAAAATTATTCTTGGGACATGACTTCTTATGGAGCCTAAATATTATAACATCTGTTGGAGAAGGATTCTAACTGGGGCGATACTTCTCTCCTTATTGAGTAAGAGTTAAATATAGTAAATTAATTGATTCATAGCATATGGCCAGACTAGATGGACCTTTTGGTACTTTTCTTCCATTTCATCTATGTTTCTATTTCACGACTCTGTTTATATTCGATTGAGCTTGGTACTGTGGATTGCCACATATTAAAAACCTTCTTATAGTTAGAATTAATAATTAAAATGAATGATAGAAAAATTGGGAGTTCCACAGAAGAGTGAATAGCTCGGAAGTGACCTTTGAGTGTGCAGGGTGACCACAGGAAAGTGTAGCCAAGGAGAAATGATTGTAATGCGAGAGGTTCCAACTGGAGCTAAGCACATGGAAAATACATCACTGTACAATTTGAATTATTTTTCAGATCTTTTGGACTCATAAAGGAGTTTTGGTAAAATGCATCACATCTTACACCATGGAATACTGCCATCTGCTGACTGAATTTATATTAATGTCCATCATGGTTGATCAAAAGTTGGAGAGACACGTTTTATTTAATATATTAATTAAAGTACAGGAAATTCCTATAATCAGTAGCTCAAAATCTGCCAATTAGCTAAAAAAATAGCATATATCTGTAACAATGTTATTATAAATACTGTAAGTTAAAGGCATATTAAAGTGAGCTGCATCCTGTAGAGAAGCATCATAACTCACAAACCATTTTTGTATTGGAAAAAAAAAACTGTTGCAGGTGATATTTACACCAAACAGGACTGAGCTAGGCTTCTCAGTATGATTTTGTAAAAGTGTTCCCTAGTCCATGTGTGCATTCTCAGATATGCAGCCAATCAACAATGCTGAATGCAGCTAGCATAGTTAACTATTACACTGGGTTCTTAAAGGGCTATAAATCGATATTCGAGTAAAAATGCTTGAGCGGTTTCACGGTTGTTCTTTAGACATACACCCTCTCCTTGATAAATTCTGGCAAATTATAATTGTACTGAAACCAAACATTTCAGCTTCCTCTTCCTATTCTAATTTGTCTTTTAGGTGAATGAGCATTTATGCTTGATTTATGGTCCTGCAATGACCTGCAAGAGCCAGCCATGGTCTCTGTGCATGCGTCTCTTTGTGAGTGCGTGCATGCATGCAATTTACTGTGGCTGGGGGAGCCAGTGGGGCAATTCACTATTCACAATTTACCGAGGCTGGGGGGTTATAGGGACAAATCACTGGGGCAAGATTCTCCTGGGATATAGGTAAAACAGTGAATGAAGGGACACAGACCTTGTTCTGGGTATTACAGAGATCTAAAGGAAAGCTGCAGCTCAATCCCCAGGCCAAAAAGATACAATGTCTTATGTATGGTAATTTTCCCTGGGAATTTCAGGGGGTGTCAACATTGATAGATAACAGTTTGCAAATGCAAGAATTTCAGCAAAATTTAGGGTAGTGGTTTCAATGTTTATTTTGGTCTTTTTTCATGCAAACAATTTTTTTCATAAACTACTAATTATCCTCTATAAGATACATTAATAACCCAGTTTACTTGAATATGCCTTTAAGGAAGAACCTGCAGAAGTCAGATTTCTCATAGCATCGAGGAGTTGGAATATGATTAGACTGGCCCAAATGGCCATGCCTATCTGGAGTGGATTACTAAGCACATCATTTGATCAGATACCATTCTTGAATAAATGGCTGTTCCGGTTTTCAGTGGTTTTATGACATATTTTATTCCCGGTCCCACACTTACAGACCATAGAAAAAATTAAATTAATACGTTTATTTAAACTTCACCCATCCCCTAAATAATGTAAATGCAAAAAAAATCTTTGCTCTTAAATTTATAATATTATCTTGCATGAGGTGCTATATAGAGTATAGTTTTTTTTATCCAGTATCATAAATGTATCGCCTATTTTTAGTTTTGGTTTATACTTTTATTTTGCTCTGTATAAGGTTTTTTTTTACTGTACTAAAATATTTATCTCTTTTTCTACAGATTAACCAACAAAATGCATAGAGAAAGAGTGCCAATATTGTGCCTTCTTTTGGCTTTACTCTACCATGTGGAATCACACTATACTATTGGCAAGCCAACATGGCCAAGTTACAGAGTACCAGTAGTTCTTCCCCAGTCTACTTTGAGCCTGGACAAAGCACATTTTGAAGCCAAACCAAGTCTAGATGTGGCATCGTCTTGTGGGCCAGAATGTCATAAAGATTCCCCAATGCCAACATATGAAGAACTCAGAGAGTATTTGTCTTATGAAACCTTATACTCCAATGGAAGTCGCACTTTGACCAATGTTGGAATTTATGTTCTAGGAAACCGAGCAGAATCTCAACCAAGTGGTGGCAAGTCACGTCGGAAGAGGCAAATTTATGGGTTAGATAATAGGTTTAGTATATATGGAAAAGACTTTTTGTTAAATTATCCTTTTTCCACCTCAGTGAAATTATCCACTGGTTGCACTGGCACGTTAGTGGCTGAGAAACATGTCCTAACTGCAGCTCATTGCATCCACGATGGAAAAAGTTATGTTAAAGGAGCACAGAAACTAAGAGTAGGGTTCCTGAAACCCAGATATAAAGATGGTGGAAAGGGACTGAACCAAACTAATTCCAGAATTTCTGAAACAATGAAGTTCCAGTGGATTAGAGTGAAAAGGACACATGTTCCTAAAGGATGGATTAAAGGGAATGCCAATGATATTGGAATGGATTATGACTATGCTTTGTTAGAGCTAAAGAAACCCCATAAAAGAAAATTCATGACGATCGGTGTAAGCCCTTCAGGACGTCAGTTACCTGGTGAAAGAATTCACTTCTCAGGCTATGATAATGATCGTCCAGGAAATCTAGTTTACCGTTTCTGTCAAGTAAAGGATGAAACATATGACCTCCTGTATCAGCAGTGTGATGCCCAGCCAGGCGCAAGTGGCTCTGGTGTGTACGTGAGGATGTGGAAGAGGCAAAAACAGAAATGGGAGCGGAAAATCATTGGAATATTTTCTGGGCACCAATGGGTCGATAAAGATGGAGAAGCACAGGATTTTAATGTAGCTGTTCGCATTACACCTCTTAAATATGCACAGATATGTTTCTGGATCAAGGGGAACTACATTGACTGCAGGGATGGTTAACTCATTGCTTTCCTACCTTATGAAACACTTGATGGACTTACTATTCCATTAAAAAAGCCAAGCTATTGAGAATTTATTGACTTAAACCATCAAACGCATTTATTCACTAAACTGTTCTAAAAATGTGGTGCAAAACTAGGACAAGCAATAAGCTGAAAATGTAATGATACAAGTCAACTATTTGTTGAAAATATTAATGTTTTACACTGATTACAGCTTTTTTTTTATTTTTATGTCTTTCACTTGGCTTATTGAATTCCTAAAATTACTCTGTGTCAAGAAATGTCAAGTATCGTTTGGCACCAAATTCCTTCCTACGAGTTTAAAGCAATATGTAAATGGTATGCAGTTAAGACGCCTAGGGAATACTAGATAATGGAGTTCCACTTTCCTAGTTCGTCAGTGGCTCTGAAATGCCTTTTTTTTACTGTCCTGATGAGTTTTCTTTACTGCTGGCATTGTGCAACAAGCTTTGAACAATTGGCTTTTTCAATAAAGAAAAGTAGCTTCTTTATGGGTAGGCCAATTTACACTCATTTATTGGAGAGTCATATTGAGTTAAGAATTCAAACCATCATGTTGAAACTACCCAAATAAATCACACTTAATTGACCATCCCTATGCTTATCTATTGGGGATGGCTGCCAAATGATGAAATTAACAAAAATCATAGCTCCCAAAGAGCGGGGAGATGGAGGCTCAGGTCCCAAGCCAAGAAAGCTTCAAAATAAACTCAGATGGTTTTGATTATTTGTAACACGCCAACATATTCCATAGAGCTATACATGGGTAAGTTCAAGGCAAAATCAATAGCAGTATTAACACATTGCAAAGGATGGGGAGCCCTGTCTTTGAGTTTCCCCCAAAGCACCTTGAACTATTGAAAACTCGCAAACGTACAATCTAAAGATTGATGTGTGAGACTCCATTAAAATTACCATGTAATGGTCCAACTTTAAAAATATTTATGTAGTAAATGTCAGTATAAACATTTTAATTTATTGTAATTAAAAAAGGTTGTCGCAAAATATACCTTATTAGTTGCCGACAATAAATTAAGGAGTAGTTTTATCGGTATTATACACATATTAAGAAACCAATCAAATCCCTTTTTTCTTATATTGTAATTTGTTTAGCATTTTTCAATAGTATCAATTTATTGAGCATAATGGCAATCCAGTTTTTGCTTTCATTTCATTTTAGTTTAGCAAGGAATAAAAGGGACTGCTTAATGTAGGCGGGTTGTTGACAGCATTGTTTTCTAGCTGGTATATGCCAAGAATTTGTTAGCATGGCTCAAATATCTCCCCGCAGTGATTTATTTTGCATTCTCAGTATACACTGTGGTTAATATCAGATTGTGACTTTAAATTTATACAGAAAGTGCAAATAAAAAAAAAACTGCAATAGCAATATAAAATAAGTTTTCCTATGTTAATGTATCATAAAATATTTATTTGAAAATATTTGTATAGCTTTTGACTACTAAAATGATACATTTGCTATTTTTTTGTATGTTGATGCATATTTTAAAATTGGGTGATTAAATAAGTTTATAGGGTATATATTTTAAAAAGATTAAAACTGGGGATAAGTGGAGGTAAAACATGAAACTCCATTTTTTGTTTTCTATGGAGCTTATTTATTAAGTGCAGATGCAGTTTAACCCTATTTTATAAATAGTCCCCATAGAAAACATAAGAAGTGGGTTATTTTATTCCACTTTGTAAAATATACCTCTATAAAACATATATACGTTGCGACACCCTGAAGCACATTGGGTGCTACATATATTTGAAATTATATGGAGCACCCAATGTTGTCCACCATGTTGTGTAGAACTCTATACAATAATATTATTTTTGACTGCTTATCAAGCAGTTTATGTTTTTGCATGCTTAGAATAATCAGCCCCTATTTTTTACATTGAGGGATAAGAAATAGCCTTTGACCTCTCCACGTCTTCGGTCTTCGTTTTGTCCTCTGGAACAGCCACGCATTTGCATCTTCTACACCAAGGTTATGAATCTGCTGTCTGTGGGGTAAAAATGTAGCCCTTTATTTCATGAGACCCAGTATATGGACGACTGCTGCATATTTGTCCCCTAAGTCCTTACAGGCATATCTAAGTTTCCTGGATTATGAGTGCATCTGATAGAGGAGAATTAATAGTGTATGAAAACATTTTTTTGCATGAAAAAATACCACTTATTCTTACCTTGAAGTTAGCAAAATATCTTGTAATTTGTGACTGTTGAAAATAAGGGTTAACACCCCTCCAAACTTAGTCTAAATAAGCATAAAATTCATATTTCCTTTTGGCCAATCAGGAGAAAGCAGAGGTTAGCTGAAACATTTCAATAAAACTCTGGGGTTACTGTTTGTGCTGCAAAGAAGCCTGGGGTGTGTAGTGTGGTCCATGTTAGTAGGTGCTTGCTATGGCAGCAGCACAGCACACAGACAGGAAGCAGCAGGGTCATATCCCAGTAGGAATTTTTAGATATTAATAAAAATAAAATATTTTATGAAATGTGCTGCATACATGAAGTATGCTTTTTGCCAAAAGTGTGCAGAAATGTAATAATTCAGGAAACTTGGATATGCCTTTAAAATGGCTGCACAATGATTTTTAGATTTTTGTTTTACATGTAGCAAAAATGGTAAATTCCTTGTGGAAGAGAGGTAGAGGTGGATTGGTTGGTAATAGAGTTATAGATAATTACCATTTGTGATTTGGAGTAAAAGAGAGAATGGTTTACCATTTTTAAGAGAGATAAAATGGACTCTATTGTTGAAGAGCAACATGTTCTCCAACTCTATAGAAGAAGCTGGGGGCCACATGGAAAGTGTCTGAGAGCTCCTTGAGAAGCCTGGACTGCCTCTTGCCCACCATTACTAGATTAAGTTTAATACTGGTCAAACTGAAAAAGTGAGGAGGCCACAGGATTGCATATGGAAACCTTTACTTTAAATACAACTACCTAGAATATCATATATTTTATTACGAGAGCTAACTCTTCATTAATTTAAAGAAAACCACAGGGCTAAGCTTACTGAAAAATGTGCTGCCTCAAGTATTTCTTCTTCCTCTCCAAATGAAGGTTATTCAAATCTTAGCCATAAAAATGTAGATTATTCATCCAACATCCATAAAAAAAGAGCCACACTAAAACAGCAATAACTTCAACTAAAAATGCACTACTGCTACTCAGCATTTACAATAGTTTGTACAAATCGTTTGAAGTTTCCTTTCCTCAAGGTTTTTATTATTATTATTATGGTGCTTTTACAAAATTATATTTAGTAGATACAGCCACTGTATTTTGTTCTTAATGGGGCACAGAAATTAAAGTTCTCAATAATTATTTAAAAAAAGTGTTTTAAACATTACAAAACTGTTTTTGATTTGAAAGGTAACTGTATGGTCTAGCTTTCATCATTTTTAAATATTAGTAAGAAATATATTTTTAGTTGAGAATTGATCTTTTATCAGAAAATTTACTGTATGAATATCTGTTTTTATTATTGTAGCATTTGTGGTAGTGTACACTACCACTTGGGTTCCCTGGTGGTCCAGTGGTTAGGATTTGGTGCTTTCACCGCTGCAACCTGGGTTTGATTCCAGTCAGGGAACCAAGAGGTCACACCACCCTGAAGCCATGCATGGTTGAGCCTGGTCAGTACTTGTATGGGAGACCACCTAGGAATACCAGGAGCTGTATGCTGAGGTCTTTTAAATAAATAAGATTGATAATGGAGTAATGATTTTAGAAAGCCACAAAAATAAACACAACCTCTATTTTTATGCCTTTATATGCAAATTTTGTTTACGGCAGGGTCCCATTTATTCTTCAGCTGATTCTGCATTCTACAGTGCACTTGTAAAATAATAAGCTTTACATTGTGTTTAGTCATTCAGTCAAATCCAACTCTCCATGAGCCTTAAGTTTGTTCTAGGCAAAGATACTGGAGTGAGTTGCCAGTTCCTTCTCCAGTGGACTGTTATTTGCCTGGACTTTCTGCTATGACCTAACACGTACATGGTGTAGCTGACAGCATCACTGAAATACAGAAGCCCCTTCACCACAACATGGTAGTTATCCATAAGGGGAGCTTTCCATTAGTCCAGTTGAAAGTACAGGCAGTTTTGAATTCCACATGCCCATTGTGCAAATAGTATCTTCTTATGCAATAAAAGTCTCCTCCCACCTGGGGAAAATTACCACCAGGAACCACAATATATTTTCAATGTATAAAAAGTGAAATATTAGAGGCTTTATTATTTTTCTTGATTACACTAAATACATTTACCCTATTTATACTCTGTAAAAGAGTATATTTTACATATAGGACTGCAGTGGTGCTTTAAGAAATCTCAGCGTTTTGTTCTTTTATTATCACTGACAAAATTGTAACTTTTAAAAGGTCCTGGCAGGGAAGTAACAAACACGCCCACTATATCTTTACACTGTCTTGTTATTTTTTAAATCATCTTTTACCTAAAAACATATTTTGCAATGTTTAAATGTATGACATAAAATATGGTATTTCAGTGTCCTTTTTCATTATTTTATAGAAAAACCTGTCCTCTGAAATGGTGCAATGTCTAAATCTGTATATGTAAATAGTGATAATTTACTGATTGCTTTTATATTGTTAATACTTAATACAATTGTTGTTTTAAAGCAGCACTTCATCTGAATGTAAAACACGAAGTTATGAAACAAATGGGTCTTCTTGTGTCTTTTATGTAAAAAATTTAAATATTCTGCGACTTAGCAAAAATAATTCAGAGCTTTGTACAGAAGTTGCTTTTGTCTTATTATTGTAAATTATTTTGTGAGAGCAATTTATTAACACTCAATGCATTATGAACTCATCTTGTGTGGTCAAGGACAGCTGTGGTCTTATTTATTTTCTATATTATTACATAGTTACATAGTAATTTAGGTTGAAAAAAGACCTTGCGATTTGGTCAATTGAATAGGGCTCTAAATAAGCACATAGCATATTTTTTTTAAATAAGTTTTTAGGTAGTAAAAATCTTGCTTTTGGATAGATGCTTACTAACTAAAAACTTCTTTAAAAAAATATGTTATGTGCTTATTTAGAGGCCTATTCAATTGGCCAAATTGCAATTGAATGAGGGTCCTTCAGTCCATCCAGTTCAACCTTTTAAGATCTCCTCTGATCTGCAATATGCGGATCAAATAATAATTAGTTGTTAATTATTAATCAATTTTTTTATTTTTTATTATTAATTAATCCAGAGGAAGGCAAACAAAATAAAACCCAAGTGAGACTTAGCCAATTGTCTCAAAGGGAAAACATTTTTTAAAAAATTAATTCCTTCCTGACCCCAGATACTGGCAATCGGATTTCTCCCTGGATCAATACTGTCTCTCTAATTATCCATGATAACCCTGAATTCCCTTTTTAATTAGAAATAAATCCAGTCCCCTTTTAAAGTTATCGAATCCGCTGTCACCACCTCCTCTGGTAGAGAATTCCACAGATTAACCACCCTTACTGTGAAGAACCCTTTTCTTTCTTTAAGGTGGAATCTTTTTACTTCTAACCTCAAGGGATGTCCTCTTGTCAGTTGAAAATCTCTTGGCACAAAAAGCTCCCTTGACAAATCTTTATACTGACCCTGGATGTGTTTATATAAGGTAATCATATCTCCTCTTGGACGCATTTTTTCTAGAGAAAATATGTTTAATTTGGTTAGACTTTCTTCATAACTTAGCCCCTCCATTCCCCCTAATTAGTTTTGTTGCCCTCCTCTGTACTTTTTCCAGCTATAAGATGTCCTTTTTATGAAGTGGTGCCCAAAATTGGACCATAGGAGAGTAAGAAAGAAATGGGAGAAAGACATTAGAATGAAGGTATGTGAGGAGGGGGGAAGAGATTTGAGATAATTATGCCAGCCATAAATGGGGAAGGGATGGGGGAAGATGGGGATGGCAAAACAGGATATAGGAAACAGTTAAAAATTGAAAACAAAACATCAGAATTATTTCTATCTGCCAAGATATAATAACATGCATACAGTAGTGATATTAATAAACATATTGGCTCCAGGGATGGCACAGTTTCCATAGTCTTCTCCATACCTGCTGAGGTGTTGTTGTGAATGCAATTCTGAGTGTCTCACAGATGAAGTAGGCCTTAAACCAGAGTGAGTTTGCACTGCTGAGGTGTTGTTGTGAATGCAATTCTGAGTGTCTCACAGATGAAGTAGGCCTTAAACCAGAGTGAGTTTGCACTGCCGAGGTGTTGTTGTGAATGCAATTCTGAGTGTCTCACAGATGAAGTAGGCCTTAAACCAGAGTGAGTTTGCACTGCTGAGGTGTTGTTGTGATTTACAACAACCATTTGCTTCCTGTCTTTTAGCCAGCTCTCAATCCATGAGCAGATATTTGCTAAAATTCCTGTATCTCTTAGTTTGCACAATAGTCTCCCATGTGGCACTGTATCAAAAGCCTTTGCAAAATCCTAAAAGACTACATCCAGTGAGTTGCCTTGATCCAGGTTTTTACTAACCTCCTCATAGAAACTAATTAGATTTGTTTGACATGACCTATCCCTCATAAATCCATATTGACTCCTACTTATAATCCTTTTTAAATAGATATATTCTTGCATATTATCCCTTATAATCCCTTCTAAAAGCTTCTCCAGTACAGAAGTGAGGCTCACTGGTCTATAGTTCCCAGAATTTGCTCTTGCTCCCTTTTTAAATATAGGTATCACATTTAGGTATCAAATTTTTCTCCAGTCATCTGGCAGAGACCCTGTCTTGAGTGAAACTTGAAAAATTAAATATAATGGTTTGGCTATAACAGAACCCAGTTCCCTCAGTACCGGTGGGTGTATTCCATCGGGACCCGGGGCTTTATTAACATTTATTTTTTCCAACCTCTTTTGGATTACCAATTATTTGGCAAAGGTAGTGTAGCCCCATTATGTTGCAGTGTACCTCCCTTGTGTATACTGAAGAAAATAACCTATTTTAGCTCATCTGCCTTTACCTAGTCACTAATTATGAGATGGCCTTTGTCACATTATAATGTTCATATAGCTTCCTTTTTCACCTTCTTCCCATTAATATACTTAAAAAATATTTGAGGGTTAGTCATACTCTCTTTTACAATTAATTTTTCATTTTCTATTTTAGCCAGGCTAATAGTGCTTTTGCAAGCCTTGTTGATTTCCTTGTACTCCCGTAAAGCAGTCTCTGTCCCCTCTTGTTTGTATAATTTAAATGCCTTCTTTTTACTCCTTATCTTGATCTTTAAATCATTGTTAAGCCACATTGGATGGGATTTACTCCTTTTAATTTTATTCCCACATGGTATAAGCCGATGTGTATGTATATTTAACAAGGATTTAAATGTTGTCCATTTATGTTCAGTGTTTTTACCTATCAGTTCTCTGTCCCAGTCTATAATTTGTATTGCTGCCCTTAGACCATTCAAATCTGCCCTTTTAAAATTAAGAATTTTTGTTAACCCCTTAAAAAAATTTTTTTTATTCAATCTCAAATGAGACTGTGTTGTGATCACTGTTTCCAAAAGGTTGCCCTATTCCAACATTTGATACTATATCAATATTATTGTGATGACTAAATCTAAGATAGCTTCATTTCTAGTGGGCTCTTGTATAACCTGGGCCAGATAATGATCCCTGAGTGTACTCAAGAACCTGCTCCCCTTAGCTGAACTGCTGGTCTCATTTATCCAGTTTATTTCAGGGTAATTAAAATCTCCCATTATTAGAACTTGCCCATGCTTAGCTGCATTTCCAATCTGTAACAGTATTTCCTCACTTTCAGCTATATTTGGGGGTTTATAGCATACGCCAACTAATATTCTTTTGAAATTTGCTGCTCCGCTATTTAACTCTACCCACAACCATCTTTATCACTAGGTCCACCATAAATATCTTCTCTGACTATAGGCTTAAATTCAGGCTTAACATACAGACAAATCCCTCCTCTTCTTTTACCATTGCCTCTATCTTTCCTAAATAGGTTATATCCGTCCAGATTAACAGTCCAGTCATGAGATTCATCCCACCATGTTTCGCTAATGCCTATTAAATCCCATTTTTCATGAATTGCTAATAATTCTAACTATACCATTTTTCCTGGCAAGCTTCTGGCATTAGCAAGCATACACCTTATGTTATAAGTCTGTAGTTCTGAAGTGCCTGCCACTGTACTTGAGTTACTTAGTACTACCTCCCTATTGACTATACTACCCCTCCCCTCATCTCCTCCCCTATGAGTTGTTAATTCATCCCTTATACAGTCTACACTTTTTACCCCATTACTTATATCTAGGCCCCCCCGCTCCACCTACTAGTTTAAAAACTCCTCCAGCCTTTCTACCATCATATCCCCTAGCACAAAAGCTCCCTCATCATTAAGGTGCTATCCATCCCTACTGTAGAGATCGTACCGAAGTGAGAAGACAGCCCAGTGCTCTAAAAACCCAAACCCCTGCTTAGTGCACTACATTTTTAGCCACGCATTAACCTCCCTAAGCTCCTTCTGCCTCCCTGGGCTAGCACGTGGCACTGTTAGTATCTCAGAAAATACTACCTTGGAGGTCCCTGCCTTCAGCTTATTACCTAGTTCTCTAAAATCATTCTTTAGGACACTCCATCTTCCACTAACTTTGTCATTGGTACCAATATGTACCAAGACCGCCGGTTCATTTCCAGCCCCTCCCAATATTTTGTATACCCGATCCACAACATGACGCACCCGAGCACCCGGAAGACAGCAAACTGTTCGATTGTTGGGATCTGGGCGACAAATCACCCTGTCTACCTTCCTAAAAATAGAGTCCCCTACAACCAAAACCTGTCTGTTGCTCTGCCTATTCTGCCCTCCCACTCCTCCAGTAGAACTGATCTCTCTGGCTGTTAGAGGGAACAGCTCTATCTGGCATTGCCATTCCTGAATGGACATCCCCAACAGTTTCACTCAATCTGGGAAATCTGTTGGTGTTTGCCAACTCAGAACTGGCCTGCCTCCTTCTGTTTCCCCTGATTCCCCTTCTAATTGTAACCCAGCTACCTCCCTGGACATCCTCACTTGCCACAGCTCCTCCCTCCATGGTAGGCCCAGCTAAACTGTGCTCCGAGAGCACCAAACCCATTTCCAGTGGAGCAATATCACTAAGTGCTGCAATTCTCCTCTCCAATTTGAGCTTCCAGTGAGGCAACATGCTCACACCTCTCACAGAGGTATGGACCCTGGATCATCTGTTCCAGTATTACATATGACAGGATGTACACTGAGTGAGGTTGCCACTGGACTGACTCATAATTATTATTATTATTTTCTACAAAATTTCAGTGGGAAAAATAAAGAATATAAATTAATATATTTGTAAAAAGTTTTCCTCCTTTGCACTATAAATCTGCCCTCCCTTTTCTTTGAAGTCCCTCCTTTTATTTAAACTCCTACACTTTTACTAGAATTGCACTTGATACTGAAAATGTTCACCAGCTCACAAGTTCGCCCCTTCTACCGTTTATATTAACTTCTGCCTTCTCACCTGGACACAATTAGTGCACTCTGTAATTTATCAGCCTTTACTTGTAAGGTAAATTCACTTGCAAAAACATGATTTTTTGATTAACTACACTTGATAATGCTATATTATTAAAAGAAAAATCAAAATCAGCCTTTAAACATCCTTTAAATGTTTCTCTTAAAGTGCAATTATTCTTTACTACAGGGTCCCATTTGCTTTATTAAGTCTCAATTTTCTGCTGCTGCCTCTGGTAAACCAAAGAGCTTTCTATGAGACCTGTTGAAAGCATTGGCAGTTTTCGCTGCCACATTCACACAACTTTTTCTGCATGCAAAGTCTTCTCCTCTCTCCTGTAGTTAATAATGAAAAATAAAATGACTGATTCCACTCTTTCACACCAAAATCGTTTTCTCTTTTACTTCTTAAAGAGCATGTAAAACTGGCTTCATGTTGTATTATTCAATTCCCTAATCCTGGAAAATTCCATGTTGTTTCATTTATATGCAAATGAGCAGCTCGTGCATATCAATTAGCTGTTTTGATTTGCTAATTAGGATTACAGTCCACTTGTTTGTTTCTGTAGTGACCTACAATGTTATCTGGCAGTTAGCCCCTCTCCCAACCTTATCAAGTAATCTGGGCCGCACTTAGTATACAGGAGATGCAACACCTATTCTACATTTTTCAGAAATGTTTTACTGCAGAGAAAACTGCAAGTACAATGTATATACAGTGTTCAATGCTCTTTAAAATGAAATCTACTTCCTGTTGGGGTGACGAGTTGCTGTAAAGGCTGATTTTATTACCTTCTAAACAGTGTGTCCCTTAGTTGCACTGTTTAAAAGGATCCAGTCATTCCAATAATACATATGACATCCGCACTAACGGATGGATAACTTTCCGAAAAGGGGAATGCAAGAACAAGAAATCATACATTGAAGTGAGATGGTAAAAGATTTAGGAGTTCTGTGCAATATTAGTAGATCAGTGGAACCACCTTCTAGTGAAAGCGGTCGAGACATACACTGGAAATGTATTCAAGCATGCCCATGGATATACATCAAGTTGTCCAGATTTTGCTATCTTTTAGGCAGATTAGGATGGCAGACTACATATGTCTATTGGTTTGATATGTTCCTATGCAGCTGATCATCTGTGTTGTTCTTTTTTCCTTCCAGTAACCAAACCTTCCAAGTATTTAATTCCTATGAGCCCCACATAAGGGCAAAACTGGCATCTGTGAGTGACACTGTACCCGAATTAATGGCTATGTTCTTAAGCCAGCCTGAGAGTAGGGCCCATAGACATAAAAGGTTTACCATAATAAGCGGTCCAGAAGCAAAAAATTGGTACATTGTAAGCCTCATTTGCATTTCACTACCCAGAATACTTAGCGACAGTGGAATTACTGTTTTCCGAAGGTTTCTCTGGGGAAAAGATGTCTCCTAGCCGTCTTGAGACATGCAAGTGTACGCAGAATGCTGGGTTTCTTTCTTACTAGATTTTCAGTGGAGGGTTTTTTTTAATCCATTTTCTACCCACTATATCATATTTAGTGTCTAAGTTCATACATGAAAGATCTGTCATAGTGACTAGGTTACATACTGCGTGCTGCAGATTGAGAGGTGCTGCTAGGTTTAGGCCCTCTGTAAAGAAATTACAATTTATATTGCATTGTATTACTTTATAAGACAGGTAAACTCGTTATTGTAGTGTCATACCAAAGGTCTCAGTTATTGTAGAATTGAAAACTACTCATGTAAATATAAGTAATTCAACTGGTAGTTATTAAAATTTATGAGTGGAAGAATTAGATCATTTAACTGTATTTTAAGCATAATTTACATGAAAAAAAATCCTTGCACTGTATTAAATACTATATCTTGTTATTAATTATGTCTCACAGTGGAAGAGCTTGCCCAGACAGCCAAGTAATAATAATAGACATATTATTCTGATCTATACCAACTGGGCATGCTCTTGTGGGTTGCCACCCGCACTATGAAAGATAATTTCCATATTTTTCCGTGTATAAGACGTCCCTATGTATAAGACGACCCCTACTTTCTCACACCCAAAATAAAGAAATCAATCATTTTTATGAGTTGATGCTCAAAATATTGTTAATGCTACACACGGATTGTTCGTGGAGTATTGATCCAGACATATGGATGCTTTCAGAGTTCTGATTGGTTTATTAAGAACCAGGCTAGTGATTGGTGAAAGCCTTTTTGTGGAGACAAGGGCCCCCATTCAATTCCAAGCCCACAATTACAGGGCTAGAAGCAAAAATCGTAAACCATACAGTGTTATGTTTATATTTGCTTTTACAGTGTTACGAACAGTGTTAACCCACTTGCGAGTCCTATTTGGGACCCATAATATTTGTTGCTACATTTGCCATTTACAGGTTTGAAAGCAATTGCGGGCTAGGAGAATTGTTGCAATTGAATCTTGATTTGCGATTTTAGCACTTGTAACATATATGGGGCTTGAAACATCAAAGGCAGAGATGGGTCAGTTACAATTTTGACAACCCACAGTGGTTTTGAGCCTGCGACCCGCAAATGGATTGCGGATAGCTAAAAGAGGCCAGGGTCTCTCAACTGGTTATAGGACAACCCCCAATTTTTTGTGTAAAGATTTTAGAGAAAAGTATAGTCTTATACACAGAAAAATACGGTTGTCGCTTAATATAAAGTATTTAGGAGAGATGGAGGACTTTTCCTTGCCATTTATGCAAAAAAAACCCACAACTTTTAAGGTCATTTATCTAACTTTTTTAAACAAAATGTTTAATAACAACTCAGAGTAATCACATATATATGTATATCAGGGTCCTGCATCACTTTATTAATCTATCTTCAATTTCTGCCGCTTGAGCATTATAGTAAAATATTAGGAAATAAGTAATGCAAGAAAACACATTCTTTAGGATACTGCAGATCTTAAGAAGTTCAAGGCTAGATTTTTCAGCAGAAAAGGGCAAATTCCTTCCCAGAGCACAGCTTCAAAGTCATCAAGAACTTACACAACTTTCCGAAGTGTGAGATAAGGTATTAAAAACCTACTGATTAGAGTAGCACTAAAACTAACAGATGCGTGTGTTTAATTTATAGTCGTCAATCAGCGAAACGCAAACTATCTTGGAATGTGTGGGATAATATATATATATATATATATACACCAGGTATATAAAGTAAGAACATTTTTAATTTGATTTTAGATTTCACATAGATGTAGGATTTGTATTACTGTGTAAGGTGCTGTTTATCACCTATAAAAGTTTTCAGTTGTAAATAACGCCTGCAAGATACTGCATTCTGTACAGGCTTTACTCACAAGCTGCTATCCTGGGATCGGGAGGGAGAGAGATAGAGGAAGTGGGGAAGAGTGGGAGGGAGAAAGGCACTGGGTCACTGGGAGGGAGGAAGGACGAAAGAGAGGAGAGAGAGGGAAGGGGATAGTGAGAGGGAGGGAGGCAGAGAGAGAGGAGGGAGGGGGAGAGAAGGAGGGAGTGAGATGGGACTGAGAGAGGCACAGGGTCACTGGGAGGGAGGGAGAGAGAACGGAAGAAAGAGAGAAGGCAGAGCGAGAGAGGGAGGGAGGAAGGCAGGGAGAGAGAGAGGAGGAGGAGGAGGGAGGGAGAGGGGAGAGATGGGCGGGAGAGAGACAGTGAGAGAGAGAAAGTGAGGGAGATAGAGGGGAGGGAGGGAGAGGGCAAAAAGAGAGGGATATAGTGCAGGGAAAGAGCTCACAGGGAGAGAGCACACAAAGAAAGACAGCACAGAGAGAGACATAACAGAAAATGTAACATAACATATGGGCAAGATACTAGTATAATATAATAATGTTTAGAACCTAACTTTATAATTAGAGAGCAAAACAAGAGATTAGAAAACTGACATTACAGAAAACAAACATTTTCATAACTGAAAAATATTTCCAAATGCTCTTGAGAACTAGCGAGATGCTTAATAATACAGTTGCTTAACCTTTGTACTTTCTGAATTTTTTCTTCGACTCTCTATTGTTTCATGTAAATAGTACACTAAGAGAAGGTCAAAATATATGTCAGAGTTTACTCTTCTTTGCTACACAGACAAGTGATGACAACTGTAGAAAACTCAGAAGAAGTGTAGAGAACATACACTGATTTGGGTTTACAGCTGTAATTTGATCATAAGGCAATAAGTGGCCTCACTGTTGTTTGTTGCCTGAATGGTATTTGCACTTAAGGCTTCATGCTTCCTGTTTCCAACTGTACCCCCAGAGATGACACAGATAAATATAGTATTCTGTACTATGTCACATTTGGTTGTCAACTGTTAATTTACAATATGCTTGACATTTTTTTTATACAAATATCAAAATACTTGTACTTTTTAGGTAAATGTAAAGTTAGACTCATTTGTAAGAGGGTTTAAACTGGGGATACGAAATATGGCAGGAAGGGATGTTATACAGTACACATATACATATATACATTTCAGTCAAAGGAAACCATTTAAGTGCTGGAATCTATTATTTATCTTCATAACATTATAATATTTTTTTATTTCTCTTTATTGATTTCTCTTAATATGAGTGACAATTTTTTAACAAACAATTAGTAGAAAACGTTAATATTACAATTATAATAACTTTTTACTTAAAATAAATGCTAAATAATCAGGAGTATAAAAAAATAGTTTCAAAGCATAAACCTTGAGATCTCAGCAAATGGAAAATGGCATTTAATTTAGAAATATCCTTGAACTTTTGTCATCACCCTGTGAAGTGTATTAGATTCTTGGAATTCTTGTTTCATTCTTCATTTAATCTGCCTTTTCTTAGACTCCCTGATGGAATTCCGATCAAATATGCAAGGAGGCTTTTGAGGACTGCAACTAGAAACCTTCACATAGGATAGACAAAAATATTTATAGCTGTCTTTACATTTGGTATGTGAATACCAATTAAATGCTAATAAATTATATCTTTATTATGTAATAGAAGTTAGAATATTAAAACATTTTTTTTTTCAAAATCATGTTTACAAAGTGATAACAAGTATAAAATGCATATTAATCAATGCTGCAGTGCCCTTCATTTTTTTTTTTTAAATGTATTTGTTTAAATTCTTACTGACCCAATATAATAATAATAAAAAAATATATATAAACAAATAAGGGACAATGTTGCTGAGAAGTACAAGTCAGGGTTATGTTTTAAAATAATATCCAAATCTTTGATGATCCCCAGGAGCACCATCAAATAAATAATAACCAAATGGAAAGAACATGGCACAACAGCAAACCTACCAAGAGACGGCCGCCCACCAAAACTCACGGGCAAGGAGGGCATTAATCAGAGAGGCAGCACAGAGACTTAAGGTAACCCTGGAGGAGCTGCAGAGTTGTGCAGTAAAGACTGGAGTATCTGTACATAGGACGACAATAAGCCGTACGCTCCATAGAGTTGGGCTTTATGGCAGAGTGGCCAGAAGAAAGCCATTACTTTCAGCAAAAAACTAAATGGCAAGTTGTGAGTTTGCAAAAAGGCATGTGGGAGACTCCCAAAATGTATGGAGGAAGGTGCTCTGGTCTGATGAGACTAAAATGTAACTTTTCTACCATCAAAGAGAAAACTCTATGTCTGGCGCAAACCCAACACATCACATCACCCAAAGAACACCAGTTTCAGCAGCCGGGACTGGGAAACTGGTCAGAGTTGAGGGAAAGATCGATAGTGCTAAATACAGGGATATTTTTGAGCAAAACCTGTACCATTCTGTGCATGATTTGAGGCTAGGACGGAGGTTCACCTTCCAGCAGGACAATGACCCCAAACACACTGCTAAAGCAACACTTGAGTGGTTTAAGGGGAAACATGTAAATGTGTTGGAATGGCCTAGTCAGAGCCCAGAGCTCAATCCAACAGAAAATCTGTGGTCAGACTTAAAGATTGCTGTTCACAAGCGCAAACCATCCAACTTGAAGAAGCTGGAGCAGAAGTGACTTGGAGCTGTGATTGCTGCAAAAGGTGGCTCTACAAATTATTGACTTTAGGGGGTGAATAGTTATGCACATTGATTTTTTTCTGTTATTTTGTCCTATTTGTTTTTGCTTCACAATAAAAAAAAAAAAACATCTTCAAATTGTGGGCATGTTCTGTAAATTAAATGATGCAAATCCTTAAACAATCCAATGTTAATTCCAGGTTGTGAGGCAACAAAACACGAAAATGGGAAGGGGGGTGAATACTTTTGCAATATATATATATATATATATATATATATATATATATATATATATATAATTATAAAGATAATTGATCACTTAAGATAATAAAGATAGTAGATAATAGTAGTAAGATAGTAGACGGTATTTAGGAGAGATGACGGACCGTTCACTGCAATTTATACTTAAAATACACAACTTTTTTCAAACAAAATGTTGAATAATAACAAATAGTAATCACATGTAGTTATATCAGGATCCTGCATCACTTTAATGAACAAGGAACAGAAATTGAATATAAATATTAATAGAGTAAAATATTAGGAAAACACATTCTTTAGGATATCTGTCTGTATATCTATCTATCTATTTCTATCTACCTAAATATATATTATATAAATTATCGATCAAAGCTTTCATAGCGATGGGGCCCTCTAGTGGCCAAATGTATTATTACGTTTAATTGTGCTTTTTTTTTGCGTCCCCTGTTCATATATTCTGGGGGGGATTTGTTCCCCCAACCCTATTCTTCTGGCTACATGATAAGCAGAACTCTAAAGAACAGTTACACACTGATAACAGATATAATATAAATATTTTGGCCATTAAATTAAAGAAGGTAAATCATTTTTTCCTGATTTAGATTTTGTTAAGATATCAATGGATATGCAAACAAAACCAAAGTCAGGAAAATTATTAAAATTCAGAGTTAATACATGTTAGACAGGACATTAAAAAAGCAATTTAATAGTATGGCATTTTAAAGCTTAAAAGTTAGTTCTACCGAAAAAAAAAAATATGTTTCACTATGCAAAATGACTGTCTACTAATGTGTTTTAAAATTCAAATGTTTTTCTTTCAGATTTTAATCAATTATGCAGAAAATTTCAAATGGCAAAAATAAATCCCAGAATGCAGTGTTGGCTGTTAACAGGATATCTAACACAATTCGGATTTTCATGTGGTTAAAAGAGTATGCTTTAAACATTACAAAAGTTGTATTTTGCATACTTATTAATAATAAGTAAAACCTGTTTAAACTTCATTGAAAATAACCGTAGGTGCACAGGGCATACATATGTCTGTAGATTTCAAAGGCAATAAAGTATGAATCATACATCTATATTAGTGCTCATTGGCTGATATGGGCAAGCCCCCAGATCAGTACCTCTGTATTAAAGGCTTTTTTTTTTTACAGGCATACTGGCATAACCAGAATTGAGCATATTATTGTTACAAAAAAATAGTAATATTTATAACATATTATTTTGTACTCTCTGGGACTCTATTTTCCACTCTGATCAAGAAATACATTGTTCCTTTGCTACTGAGACACTATAGGAGGATTCTGTGTAAATCATGGGGTTGTGTAGATGAATTCTTCTGAGCTCACTCACAGTGTTGACTAATAGAAGCCTCCAAGACTGACTCAACAGCACAGGAGGAATGTATTTCTTGATCAAAGTTGCAAATTGAGTCATATTCAATAAAGTTAAATAAGTTGAAGTTTTAATAACAAGTTAAATTCTCATTCATTGGCATAATGCCTATATGGGCATTATGCATTTAAAAAATCTTTCATGCAGTATTAAAGATTTGAATATTTGTTCATGCTTTTAGAGAATCATTTGAAAAAAGAACACACACAGTGGTACATTATCAAATACCTTCTTTCAGATACAACAAAGAAAAAATAGCTTTCAAATTTCAAAAATAGGCAGAAAATGCCAACAATTCCCATTGTCAAATAAAAATGATAATATTTCCATTTAAAAACCTGCACATTCATTAATTTAATTATTGATTATGGTAGTCAGAAAATTCAAACAGTAATGTCCTCTCCCCACACAGTAAGATGTTCCTCTAATTAGCATATGGTACCACACACAAAATGCATTAATCTCAGTAAGTATCTAGTTTAGAAAAATATTTTTTATATTATATTTTATATACATTGTATTTTATTTGTATGGTAATTATAATACTATGAGTTATTTTTATAGAATTCAAAATCCCTAAAAGTGACTGGTCTGCTTTAAAAACTGACAATCAGCAAATTAGGTCAACTTATTATCTAGCCTTTTGTTGTTCTGTTTTTAGTTGTTCAGTCCTGTCCGACTCCTCATGACCCTATGGACCGCAGACACATCTTGTGTCTGGTTGTGCTCATCGATAAGGTTTTCATGGCAGAGGTACTGAAGTGGTTTAGTACGTCCTAAAACTTATAAAAGTTCCTTGAAAATAACATAACTGGAAATTTTCATCAAAGTTATCAGTAAAATAAAATAAGCACAGAAACTCATCTAATATTAAGAGGTCTTTATAAAAAAAAATAATATGAAGAAAGATATAGTAAATACAGAAGACAGACACAGTGATAGAAAGTACCGTAGAGCATTCTTGTTACTGTATGCTCGTTGTTTTTATGTAACTCCACAGGCAGCTGGAACAATAGTTGTTAATCTAAAAACATGCAGAGAAAATAAAAAGTAGTACAAATTAATACAATGCCGTAGGCCTCAAAGTGTAAAGGCACTGAAAACAGTAACATCACTTTGTAGAGAAACTTGCTGAGATCCCACCCTGGAATCAGCTACTGGTGACCCCAGACATCAAAAAACAGGAACATTGAAACTGAAGGCAGACACTTGTTCTGTAAGAAGATGGTGTTTAAAAAGTACTATCACAAAATATGTTGGAAGGGGGAGTAAAAAATGTCGTTTTTTTTGGATGGCCCTAACTTCATACTAGCCTTACCTATCACCTGTTTACATGCCCGGATCTACCTTTTTGGAGTCCCTAGGCAGTGAAGTGGAGGAGACCCTGTGAGTGCGTGTGCAAGGTATGCACCTCTAGTGGTTAGTCAGTATACTGCAGTATTTATTTTTTTCAGCCATAAATCCATTATTTAAGGATTGCTTTGATTGCCTAATGGGTAATGTCATGCCTGTATCTACAACTAGCTGGCTAGATAAGGTAAACAAATCTAACCCCTCTCCAAATTCAATAATCCCAATGTGGGTCCATTAGCAGTCCCCAGTCCTCACCCCTAGCCCATCGTGAGTGCTAATAACCTGAGGGAGAAGTGGACTTGTGCCCCCACAGCCTTCACCCTTAGTCCATATCATGAGGGCTGGGTGGGGTAGAATAGCCTAACTGAGGAACCAATGCCCCAGGAGTATTGGACTCTACCTTAAAACAGTTCCAACATGGTTTTCATTGGTTAATACTTAGCCAGTCACTGAGGAATTAACCGATGTGTTAGCCAATTAGAGAAACATTTCATTCATTTGTACATCCCCTCTAACATGAGCTATAGGGAGTAGGTAGAACTAATTTCGGGTGATGGCTCGCACTAAACAAAATTAACTACTAAGGTGATAGTTTGGACTAGGTAATTACAGACTCTGTTTCAACTTTAATTTATTGATATATATCCCCCCCCCCCAAACACACACACACATGCCAACCAATCCAGGATACATGTTGTTTAAAATAATTTTTAATCCATTCTGTCACAAATATTAGTCTCATGCTCAGAAACCCTCCTGGCAATAATTTCTGACTATGAAAGTGATATTCTCAGCAATTTAGACCAGGAAATGATGGAACTGAATACAGAATTAAAAAAAATTGAATCCAAGTTGGAATTACAAGATGCATACAAAACCATTAAACATGTATTGGACAAGAAGGAAATGGATATTATCAACAATAAACACAATAAGATGAACAGAGACACAAATGACTTTGAGAGGGGAAATGTGTTTAATTGGGATCACAAGGACCGTAGACACAATTATTATCAAACAAAACATAGGGTTTTTACTACACCCACTGCCTCATCGTCAGAATATGAATCCTCAGCCTTGGAAGATAATGATGGCCCTAGAGAAAATACCCAGATGAAAGGGATGCACTCAGTCTTTTTTGAGCCTGGGACCCAAGAGGGGACACATTCCAGACCACCAATAGGACAGAATGAAGAGGGGCAATATGGAACAAAACCAAGCTTCTCATTTCCCCAAAATCCTACCAAAAAATCTACGCAACAGGGAAGATTGGGGGTACAGACCAACAGCATCAACATACAAACGAAGACCATGGGTGGGGAAAAACAGAGATGGTGAAAGATAAACGGCAGATTATAAATCTGACTCAGGACCAAATGAATATTCTTCAAAAGGGTCTTTCCTTTTCACCCACCTGTACCTTTGACCTGTTCAATGCCGTTAAAGATGTCAATATGTTTACCTGGAAATTATTACTTCGCAAGTTCTTTAATAAGCAAGAGTTTGATCCAGATGTTATTGAAAAACAACTTTTCGAAGACCTCTGTGACCTTCAGGAGGAAAACAAAGGAAGTATGCCAGCAAATTATAATTAGACCAGCAAGTTAAAAAAAAATCCAAGTTTGTTCCACTTTTACATATTTGTCAACAGATAGACACTTACACAACATTTGTAATTAAAGATCTCAAGTCACTGACCAAAGTGTACGCCTCGAATCTCACACTAGAAGAACGCAAATGCTTGAAGGACATGAGAACTTGGCATGATGTGATCATAAAGCCTTCCGATAAGGGCAATATCATGCTATGGCCTACTGATTCTTATATAAGAGAAGCCATGATCTAAGATGCTATAGACGCCTGTTAGGTGATCCAACTGTTGAATTTACATGCCAATACATGAATATTGTTGAGGAGGCACGTTTAAAAGGATTGATTACCAAGAAGGAACAAGCATTTTTGGAAATTACTAAGCCCAGAATTGCCACACTTTATTTACTTTCCAAAGTTCACATACACAAGAAAACACCTCTGGGCAGGCCGATTGAGTCTGGAAATGGAAGTCTTTGTGAACAAGCGAGCAAGTGTGTGGATACTTGCTTGAGACCTTTTGTAATTGGATTACCTGCTTACTCAGGGACACTATGGACATTTAAAAAAAGACTTGAAGGTATTATACTCAATGATTTGACATATATGATCACTTGTGACGTGGAGTTCCTTTACACCTCAATTAAAAACTCTAAGGGTGAGAAAGCGGTCAGATACTTTCTAAAAAAGGAAACGTGACTGTGTTGCCAAAAATGAATTTGTGATGAGTTTGTTACACTTCATACTGACTCTTAATTATTTTACGTTTGATAATAAATTCTTCCTTCAGGTGAATGGAACAATGGGCACCTCTTGCGCTCCCACCTACGCCAATTTGTATATGGGGTGATGGGAGCGTGAGATTGCTTTGACAGATCGAATGGTAAGATATACCGGACACGTTCTAATTTGGCTTCGGTACATAGACGTTCTGTTATCTTATGGGATGATGCAAGAGATCTCTTTCCTGAATTCATTCAGCAGTTAAACACAAATGATTTCAATCTGAAACTAACCTATACTATAGAACATGACAGAGTTGACTTTCTGGATGTCACATTTTATAGAGATGAAAGTGGATTGATTTGCACTGACCTTTTCCAGAAAGAAACAGCAACCAACAGTGTACTTCATCACAGCAGTTCATCTACAAAAAGGGCCATTCCCTTTGGGGAATTTTTAAGACTTTGATGCAATTGCTCTGAAGTGTAGGTCTTCAAAATAAGAGCTAAAGAGTTGGGGAACGATTAAAACTCAGAGGGTATATCAACCGACAGACCAAAAAAGCCTATCACGGAGCTCTGTATTTGGAACGAAACAAACTTTTAACACCTAAAGTGGTCAAACTGCTAGACGAGCAAATCTGCTATATTGGTACTTACAATGAACAATGGAAATTGATCCTGGGAATTCTTATTCAGCACGTACTGTAAATGTCCTCAGAACTGACGATGACTTGAACATCTGTCTTAAAGATGGTATAACAAACAAGTTGGAGGAGGTCTCTCTTCTCTGAAGGATGCACTTGTACCGAGCCACTTTGGCGCTCATTGCAAGCCTCTCCTGTCGTGTACTTTTGGTCCTATGAGAGAGATATATATTTCTATGTATATGTAGTTAAGTAATAATTGTCACAACCTACAATGATGATGGAGTATAGAGAATCCTAGTCCTCTTATCTCCTGTAGGTTTTAGACCTAAGATTTGGGTGACTCAGACCAATGGACCTTCTTTGCGGATGCCAGAGCATGAGTCCCAGCTTGTGGTAGTGTGCCTGGGGAAACCTGGAAGGGAGTCAGAAACGTTCTCCTCTGCCAGCATATGCCCCTGGGTCAATAATACACCTGCACACAAAGTCTTGATGAAAATTATGAACCATGTTTTATTTTAGAACAGCATATTTAACCACATCACACAAGAATGGGGGAAGTGGCTACCGTTATCCAGCCCCAAATGACGTCTGGCCAATCATGAAGGGGAACTGTGCGTGAACCAATAGTCCCCTCCCAGGTCCGCCCACTAGGCGAGGCCAACTAATTAATTTGGGCTTTGAATGTCCAGGGGAAAGCACCTTGGTTCTCCTGTGCCCATGCTATGAAGGCTGAGAAGCCTTCAGGCCATCCCATTGTTTCTGGGTGCCTGCCTGTCTGCTCTCCAGCTGTGAGCTTCCCATTGTTAGTTCTATGCTGGATACTTAGCTAATGGGATTAACAGGCCTTTGGGAACAAAGGAGGCTTGCCTGTATTCACTGGCTTCCCCTCCACAATATAATGACATACTAATATAATAACATACATTCATCTTTACAAATATAACACCCAATGTTTCACACACATACAACCAACACATCCCACCAGCTCCCTCACATGACACCCATTACAATGAGCCTAAACATGGAAGGGATGGGGATATGCTAAGGGGTAAACTTATAATAATTTATCCCCTAGACCACAAAATAACAATATAACCTTATAACAGTATAACAGGGTGTCTGGGAGCCCCAAACCCCCAGGTATCATCTCTTGTGTCAACAGTCTGTGACAGACATCTGTCCAAGTCCCAGATGACTGCCAAGTGAGCCATGACAATTACCCCCCCAAGTACAGATGTAGGTATCCTGTACTCCAGGATGCCTATCTGGACTGACAGTCAGGGCTCTAGTTGCCGCGACAATCCATCTGCGTTCTGGTGGAATTTCCCTTTGCGGTGTTGCACCTTGAAATTAAAAGTTTGTAGGGCTAAACTCCACCTCAGTAGTCGGCCATTCTCTCCAGCCACTTTAGATAACCAACAAAGAGGGTTATGGTCTGTGGTGACTGTGAACTGTCTTCCGTACAGGTAGTGCTGTAGTTTGCGTAGAGCCCAGACTACTGCTAAACATTCCTTTTCTATAGTTGCATAGGCTGTTTCTCGTTGCAGTAGTTTCCTACTAATGTAGGCCACTGGGTGCTCAACTCCCTGGTTGTCTGGCTGACTCAATACTGCCCCTATGCCATACATGGAGGCATCAGTCTGTACCACGAAAGGGCGGTTATAGTCTGGGGCAGCCAGGACTGGAGAGCAGGTCAGAGCATCCTTCAGTGTTTGGAAAGCCAACTGGCACGCAGAAGTCCAATTCACTTCCCGGGGTAGCTTCTTCTTGGTGAGATCCGTCAGGGGTTTGGCTGTGCTGCTGAAATCAGGAATACATTTTCGGTAATACCCAGTAGTACCTAGGAAAGCCATCACCTGCTTCTTAGTTTTAGGGGTGGGCCAAGCTGCTATTCCCTCTACCTTGGCTGGTTCGGGTCTTAACTTCCCATTCCCCACCCAATGACCTAGGTATTGCACTTCTGCTCTAGCCCATTGACATTTGTCAGGTCTTATGGTCAACTTAGCTTGGTGAATTGCCTGCATAATTTGGCTAATGTGCCTTATATGGTCCTCCCAAGTCTGGCTAAAAATGGCTATATCATCCAGGTAGACCTGGGCATACTCTTGGTGCCCTTGCAACAATGTGTCCACTAGTCTCTGGAAGGTAGAAGGAGCATTTTTCATCCCAAATGGCATTACTTTAAACTGGAAGAGTCCAAAGGGGGTGATAAAGGCAGACTTCTCCTTTGCAGTCTCTTCTAAAGGGATCTGCCAATATCCTTTAGAGAGATCTAAAGTGGTTAAATATTTGGCAGTACCTAGCCGGTCCAACAACTCGTCCATGCGTGGAACAGGGTAGGCATCTGTTTTGGTTTTATCGTTCAGTCTACGGTAATCCACGCAAAAACGAGTGGTTCCATCTTTTTTGGGCACCAATACCACTGGAGATGCCCAGGGACTACTGGATTCTTCTATCACTCCCAACTGTAGCATAGTTCGTAATTCTGCCTGAATGTTGGCCCTAACTGCCTCTGGTACCCTGTAGGGGTGTTGCTTTAAGGGGGCACATTCCCCGGTTACTACTGGGTGGACAGCTAAGGGGGTACACCCTGGCTTGGTGGTGAACAGGGAGTGGAAGGGTTTTAAGCTGTTGGACAGCTGCTCTTTCTGCTCTGCGTCTAATTCCAGGGTCTGCTGAATACTTTCTCCTACTGAATCCTGGTCTGCTTTGTTTAGCATATCTGGGATCTGTCCCTCTTCTGGTTCTTCCTCTGTGGCCCTACAAATAGCTAATAGGTGAGCTGCTCTCTTGAACGTACACCTTAAGTCTGTTTATATGTGCAACTCTGGTGATGTCCCTATCCGGGTCTATCATTACTACATAGGCCTTGTTCCCCACTTTCTGGCTGATTGTGTAAGGCCCTACCCACTGGGACTGTAATTTATTCTGGGGGTGAGGTTCCAGCATAAGCACCTTCGTTCCCTCTTCCAGAATTCTATCACTGGTCCCTGCCTTGTAGTATTTCTGATCCCTCTGCTGGGCTTTCCTCATGTTTTGGCTGACTATTCCAGTTAGTCTGGACATGTTCTCTCTGAAGGCTAGTACATAGGTGGCCACTGGTATGGGTTGCTGCCTATACTCCCCTTCCCATGTTTCCCTAATTATGCTTAAGGGTCCTCTCACATGTCTCCCATACAGGAGTTCAAAGGGGAGTGCCCTGTAGACTCCTAGGATACCTCTCTATAGGCGAACAGCAAACATGGCAACAACCGTTCCCAGTCTGGTTCCTGGTCTGTAAAAGTGCGTATCATATGTTTTAGAGTCCCATTGAACCGCTCGCATAGACCATTAGTCTGGGGATGGTAGGGGGAAGAGGTAATATGCTTAACGCCACACGTGGCCCATAGCTGTTCCGTGACTTTGGCCATAAATTGTGGGCCTTGATCGGACAAAATCTCATGGGGAAACCCTGTTCTGGTGAATATAGTCACCAAGGCGTCTGCTACCTTTGGAGCGGTTATACTGGACAAGGCTACTGCCTCAGGGTACCTAGTGGCATAATCTACCAGGGTAAGGATATACTGCTTCCCCGTTCTACTGGCTCTAGCTAGGGGCCCAATGATGTCCACAGCTACCCTCTGGAAGGGTTCTTCCATTACTGGGAGGGACTGTAACTTGGCCCTGCTGTTCTTCTTGAGAGGCCTGTTCCTTTGGCAGGCATCACAAGAATGGCAAAACTCCTTTACATCCTTATCCAACACTGGCCAGAAAAATATCTCTTTCACTCTACTCCAGGTTTTCTTCTCCCCTAAGTGCCCTCCCAGGGGTATTTCATGTGCTACTTGTAGCACCTTGCCCCTATATAGCTGGGGAACCACTAATTGTTTCCTGGGTTCTCTGCCTACCTCATTATTTATAGGTACCTTGACCCTATATAACAACCCCTTATCCCAGATAACGCTGTATAGGTCATCCACTCCTTTGCCTTGTGCTGCCCTGTCCCTTAAACCAGCCAAAGTCTCGTCTTTCTGCAGAACTGTCCTGATCTCCTCTCCCTTGGCCCATCCTAAAGTTAATGTATTAGTAAGCAATGGACTTACCTCAGGTCTTGGGTATCCCCTCTGCTCCTGGTATGCCTCTCCAGGGTGGGTGCTCTTGGCTTGAGCTCTGGTAATGGGCTGTACATATTGGCTCGTCATGTGGCCCAAATCATTGCCCAGTAAAACATCCGCGGGGAGCCCATCCATGACTCCTACTTCCTTGCTTTGGTTCCCCATGCCCCAGTCCAAATTAACGCGAGCCATGGGGATGGTTAACTGTTCTCCTCCTGCTACCATCACCCACATTTCCTTTCGGATAGAATCTGTAGGGCGTACCCATTTGGGTAGGACTACTGTGACTGCTGATCCAGAGTCACGGTAGCCAGTACCTTGGCGTCCTTGTAACCACACGGCTTGCCTATGTTGTTCTCCAGACAGCTTCTGCGGGTTCCTTACAGTATAGACCCCTGAATATCCTCCCTCTGCTTCTGGCTCCCAAAGAGCTGCGTTGGAGCTCGCCGGCCCCTCAGTCCACTCCCCCAAATAATGTACATGGCGGTGGGGAGGTCCTCTAGAGTTTTTGGGTGCCTGAGGACAATCCTTAGCAAAGTGACCTCGTTGGTTGCAGTTGTAGCATTCTGAGCTCATTGGTTTGGTCCCCCATTGTGTCCTGGGAGCAGGCTGGGACTTGGTACCCCTGTGGTCAGATGTTTTTACTGGCCGTGCCCAGGGCGCATTACGCATCTCAGGAGCTGATCGTGCTGGCACCACCTCTCTGGGGCCCCTACCCGTAGTTAGGCTAGGTTTTGTTTCTTGGGACACTCTTTTGGCCCTGGTGCTGATAAACCGATCTGCCAGCGCAGCTGCTTGGTCTGCAGTGGTCGGTTTTTGATCTTGCAACCATTCACCTACTTCTGAGGAGCAAATGTTCAGGAATTGTTCCATCAGTACCACTTCCAATATCTGTTCGGCTGTGATGGCTCCTTGTGTAGACCACCACTGGGTACAAGCTTTAACCTGCACATAACCTCCACATGAGTGTCTGCTGGTCCTTTGGTGGTGCCCCTGAATCTATCCAAAAATGTCTCAGGCGTCACAGTATATCTGCTCAGCAACACAGTGCACAAATATTTATAATCCTGGGCTTGTTCTCGTGGTCGGGCTCCACATGCCGCACTGGCCCTTCCTGATAACTTGTTCAGCAGAAATTTGGCCCATTCTCCATAGGGAATATCTTGGACCCCACATTGCTGCTCAAACTCCTGAAGGAATTCGTCCATATTGTCCATACCATCCTGGAACTTCTTAAAGTTCTGGTATGCCATCTTAACTCGTGCTGGCAATTCCTCTGTGCGGCAACCAAGCCTTTGCTGAGCTTGATCCCGCTCCCCAGTGCGCTCCTGCCAGTTTCTCTGGTAATGCTGGTCCAGTACTTTGGCCACCTCTTGTGCGGTCATCTCACTGGGGTATAGGTGTCTGGCTTCTTCATACCTCCTTGTTGCCTCTTTGGTGATGTCTTGCTCTGGTTGGGGTCTTGGAGCCCTTGGTGGTCCCTCACCCAACTCCTCTGCTTCCCCCTGCTCCGCATCATTTTTTCTCAGGGCTGTAATCATCCCCGCTCGTTGGTCTCCCTTCCTCCTAGGGATTCCTTTCTGCTTCATCGCCTCCCTTAGCTCCGCTGAGGACCATTCCTCGTATTGCTGCTCCATTCTTGGTCTTTCTGTAGAGTCTCTCACCACTGCCACCAATTGTCACAACCTACAATGATGATGGAGTATAGAGAATCCTAGTCCTCTTATCTCCTGTAGGTTTTAGACCTAAGATTTGGGTGACTCAGACCAATGGACCTTCTTTGCGGATGCCAGAGCATAAGTCCCAGCTTGTGGTAGTGTGCCTGGGAAAACCTGGAAGGGAGTCAGAAACGATCTCCTCTGCCAGCATATGCCCCTGGGTCAATAATACACCTGCACACAAAGTCTTGATGAAAATTATGAACCATGTTTTATTTTAGAACAGCATATTTAACCACATCACACAAGAATGGGGGAAGTGGCTACCGTTATCCAGCCCCAAATGACGTCTGGCCAATCATGAAGGGGAACTGTGCGTGAACCAATAGTCCCCTCCCAGGTCCGCCCACTAGGCGAGGCCAACTAATTAATTTGGGCTTTGAATGTCCAGGGGAAAGCACCTTGGTTCTCCTGTGCCCACGCTATGAAGGCTGAGAAGCCTTCAGGCCATCCCATTGTTTCTGGGTGCCTGCCTGTCTGCTCTCCAGCTGTGAGCTTCCCATTGTTAGTTCTATGCTGGATACTTAGCTAATGGGATTAACAGGCCTTTGGGAACAAAGGAGGCTTGCCTGTATTCACTGGCTTCCCCTCCACAATATAATGACATACTAATATAATAACATACATTCATATTTACAAATATAACACCCAATGTTTCACACACATACAACCAACACATCCCACCAGCTCCCTCACATGACACCCATTACAATGAGCCTAAACATGGAAGGGATGGGGATATGCTAAGGGGTAAACTTATAATACTTTATCCCCTAGACCATAAAATAACAATATAACCTTATAACAGTATAACAGGGTGTCTGGGAGCCCCAAACCCCCAGGTATCGTCTCTTGTGTCAACAGTCTGTGACAGACATCTGTCCAAGTCCCAGATGACTGCCAAGTGAGCCATGACAATAATGACTGATTTATTAAATAAATTAATATACTTTGATTGTTTATAATTCATATTCAATAGGCTGAAGAGCTAACAATCTATTTGTATTTTGTGTCTGCATAGAATATCCATTTTGAGTGTCGGTGCCCTCCTGATAAAGTGTAATGAATGTTTGAACTGTGCAGTCTAAATCGGCTGCGTGCGGGAGGGAAAGCCGTTGGTTTATTGTGTAAAGCGGCATTGTATAGTCGTAATGTTATTAATGTGTTATGCGCCTCGTGAGCATTTTCCGGCCTTTGTAATAGTGTATTTTGTAGGTCGTGTAGCCTCCTTTTAATTTTTTTCAGCTGCCATTTTTTTCCTTGCTTAGGCGATTTTCGAGTGGCGCTCAGCGGCTAAGTGCTACGCGTTAACGACTCGCCTCGCTTCACGAGGCTAGCAGTGATGAGTGTCTGCGGCACTACGCAAAGTGTGACAACGTCTCGCAGTTTGACAACTATTATATGTGATTACAGACTTGTTTTTTCCTCTTGCAGGTGCTTACATTCAGCGTGCACAATACTGTACTATTTAGTTGTTTATTTTGCATATTATATCTTTCCCTAAATTTGTGGGGCTTATTTGGTCAATATTTTGTCCCTCATTTTTGGGACTTAGAGATGGCTCTGCTGGTGATCAGTTTGCCCTTTTAAGTATTTTAATGTTTTCTTTTTCTTTTTTTTAGCTATTTAAGTGATACTTACTTATGGGGTCTATATACCCTACGTTTTGGCATATAAACCCATTTTGGGTTCATTTTAGAAGCCAGCAGTGATTTTAAATGACTTTGACCTTTGCAAGGTATGTATTTTTACAACCGAGCGGTCATTTATTTGAGCTGACTATATATACTTCACTGCTGAGCGAATATTGTATATGTCACAATGGAGTATGAGGATTATTGATATTAGTTGTCTTCTTTCATTTTCTACTTTATTAGTTTAATAGCAACTTTTGAGTCCTCGATATTCCTGTGACGTATTTTTCAGTCTCATCTTAGGTTGATTACAGTGGTGTCACTTACTTTATATACTGTATATCCTGAATTTAGGTCTTTAATGTTCTCATATATCATACCACAAAGTATTCAGTCCCTAACATGATCTAGGAATGGTAGCATCTCTGCTTTGTTTTTTTGCTGAAAACATAGGCAAATGATTGGCAGGTCAGGGGTAGACCTCAAAGAGCATGAGTTATACAATTGGAACTGTACTTTTTAGAAGGAAGTGACCAGGTTGGATGCAGTACATGCAGAGATTGTTACTGCCGCTGTACTTGCTTTGTCTGGGGATCTGGTGTTTTCTTTGAGACCCAATATACATGGGCTCAGGTAATGGTGGGTTTGTAATGGATGGAGATGATGGAAGCCACAATGCATCCAAGGGGGAAGATATACCAGTTGGTACTTTTTCCAGGCATTTCTCCCTTGTGGACTGTCTGTTTGGATTGTTAGGGCCACCATAGCCTCAAGGTTTTTTTTGTTGTTGTTCATAACCTGTGTGGCCATCTAGATCAGAACTGCTGCACCCATGAGGGCAGGGATAGGCGTAGCATATGTGATTTTCCCTGGGGTGTTAATAAAAAATGACATGGGGAGCTTCCATTATGGTTAAGGTTATCAGTATTAATATTTAACCTATACTGGTAAGCGTCATGGGCAAGAGGCCTCTTCATGCTGGCTCTGAGTGAGGCCTCAAAGGGTTAATCCCCAGCTATAGAGGGCCACTTGCTGTCTGACCGTTTGGTAGCTAATTGATACCCCACTGAGTTCATAGAGTAGGACCTGAGATATAGAGCAAAGGAATTGTCATTTACTGTTTCTGGCCCCCCGCTAGGAAAGCTGACCCCACGTGAGTGACAGGCAGGTCGCATGGCTCTGAGTAGTGGTGGGATTTGGGGGTCTGAAATGTCTACAACTTGCTGGATTGAGAAATAATGAGTTGCTCAAGATATCATACATAATTTAAGTGTGTACACATTGATACCCTGATCATAAAGGATACTAAGTCTACACATAACTAAGGAAGAATTACAACCAGTAATTCTGTTACTCTGGCCAGTAATTCTGGTGTTCCTGTGGTCGTTTTGAAGGTCCATTAGTGGTCTGGTTCTGTCTCTGCTAGCAGGGATTACAACAAGAACCATTAGGGGTCGCTGTGTGGGTCAGAACTAGGTTCTGAGCGAGCCCAATTGAAAAAGTGATCGTAACATCATTTATTTGTAAAGTGCCACCATATTCTGTAACACTAGGCATTGCCAGATTACCCATTAAGCAAACTAGCCAGCTGCCTCGGGGCACTTCCCTGCGACGGGCGCTGTTTTTTGGGCTTAAAATGCCCTTAAAAATACTTATTTTTGCTTAAAAACGAAATGCTGCAGTTCATAGACTGGTCACTAGGAACGACCTGCAGTAATGCTGAGGAAGGAACTGCACCAGAGGAGCAGAAGTAAGATTTACAGTGTAATGTTTTTTAACTAAAATATTTTTGGTAAGGAAATATTGGTAGAAAGTAAGTAGTCTATGTAAAAATGTTTTCCTTTAATGCTCAGTGTTACTAATCTGGTGCAGCATTAATGAGTAGTATGGCTATGCTGGTGCATTGGTGATCTTGAATATCACTATCCTGGTATAGTGTCCACCTGCAGTATTATTATATATTATACCTTAATCCCAAGAGTCTGGTCCCAAGAGCCAAAGTGGTTAATTTAGAGAATCAGGATGTTAGCAGAATTTCATGGTCGAATGTGGGATAGAAGAGACTAATATGGGTACTGGAGAAACAAGTAAAGAGAAGGAGATGGAATCACTTATTTTTCATACAGTGGTCAATAGTATAAGAATTTTCTCCAAAACTCAAAAGTAAACGGGATCCCAGGATTTTAAATTTGGTATGACTTTGCAGTGAAATCCTCACAGTTTCAGAGGAAGATTATATCTTTGGGATTGAGTGCAGTGTGGCATCTTGATTGTAGCACAAGAAACAGGTGTAAGAAAGTCATTGATGAAGTCCATGGCTATAGACAGCTAAGAACAGGTAGCACTCTGGTTGGGCTTCATACAAGAAAATGTGGACCTGTTACAGTCTGTATCATTGTTACATAGTAATTGAGGTTGAAAAAAGACTTTCAGTCCATCAAGTTCAACCTTTTAAGATCTCCTCTCATCTGCAAATGCAGATTAGTTGTTAATTAATTGATCCAGAGAAAGGCACTGGCAGTGGTGTAGGTACATTGAATTTTAAATGTGATCGTAGCATTCTTTTTCTCTACGGTTTTATAGTATTTATTACAATGGAATGTTTCGCCTCTAACATGCCTCCCCAACATGCCCCGATGCGCAGCGTGTCATGTAGAGTTTTAAGTGCAATAAGTTAATTTACAGTTAAACATAATAAAAAAAATTGTTAATTCATAAAGTCAAGTCTGTATTATTGTTTTGGTTTCTTTAGCTTAATCTTTATATCTTCATTTTAACCTTACATAAAAGGAATTGGACATTTATTATTGTCCACATTATGTCTCCAACACCATTAACATCTCTCCTTCCCTGCTTTCCTCCCCTCTGCTCTCACGAGCTCCTCCTCCAATCACTATGTCCTTCATGTTCTAAAGTTCATTAGCAGAAATTCTTCTGCAAGTCCTACTCTCATCTCATCTCTCTGCTTATCTTGCTAGCTGCTCCTAACCCTGACCCCTCATTCAGTCCCACCTTTCATTTGCCATGCTCAGCACCAGTGGGCCACAACATACAGCTCCTGTTATTCCTAGGTGGTCTCCCATCCGAGTATTGACCAGGTCCAACTTGGCATGGCTTCACGAAGCTGTGACCTCTTGGTTCCCTGACTGGAATCAAACCCAGGTCGCAGTGGTGATAGCACCAAATCCTAACCACTGGACCACCAGGGAACCACACATTTTAGCTCTATGGTGACTTGTAAACAGATATAGTAGTATGATGCTGTATAGCTCTATATAGATGATTTACATTCAATAGAGTTAGCAGATGTTTCTCCATATTGTATAATTTTGCTAAACTTATGTTAGGTACTGGTCTCCCCTCCATAAAATGTATTCTCTAATTTTGGTTTTCAGATAGAAGTATTAGATAAAGAAAACCTTTAGTGAGGTGATGGATAATTTTTTATATTTTTTAGTTTTATAGAATTTCTTTTGTTTTTCATCATATATAAAAAGGTTATGTTATATCTTTTTTTTTTAAGAAGATATTTTTATACTTTTTTGTTTTTTGTTTCTGTGTTTATTTGTCTTGTTTCTATTTGACAATTATCTTTCTTTAATTAGTTCATTATTAAGGAGCTACAGCTCTTTACTTCTTCACGCCTGGACCAACAGTGAAGAATCTATATTTCATTTTTAAATAATTTAAACATGTTATTTTCAGTGCATGACAGAAACTACAGTAGTTATGTGTCCATTTTAGACATAGATGATTCTCCCTAATGGCTTTATACATGTACACTGTGGTGTAGAACTGTGGAAACTGTGAATTTCTGATGACCTTGTGAAAAACAAGACATTTCTTTCTATGTGACCTCACAAGTGTTTCACTAACAGACTGTGAATGGGGGTGGAAGTGAAATGTCACCAGTAAGAAATAAAATATTGTTGACTTACAAAATGCCAGAAGTCACATGTTCATGCTTTATCTTGCAAGGCTGCCAGTACTCAGAAAAGAACATTGTTCTCAGTAAATGTAGATGTACAGACATTCTTCCACAGTTAGAAATGCCAAAAATATATGATTGCAACTTGAAAAGGGTAAGAAAGACGCAGCATCTCCTGCTAAGGAATGACATGCTATGTGTGTAAAATAGTTATCTAAATTAAAGGACCATTGTACTAGGAAACGTCATCAGTTTGTGAAGTATGTAACAAACTAAAAGCATCTTAAGACTATGTCTTATATTTAGTTTGTGTCATTGGAGATTCCTCTTGGATGGCTAACCTGCCTGTAGTTTTAGGCATGGGAATCTCCTGCTGAGGGTTACTATTCCATTGAGTTTTTAGTTTAAAAAATTTTTATTGAAAGAAAAGAAGGTTGAGCCAAGTCCAAATATACATTGCAAGATTTACACAATATAGAAGCAGGGCTTTCTTACTCACAGAGAGAGTATACATTGGAGTCCTACACCTGTGTGGAGCCACAAAGTGATGTTTATACGGATATATTGATGCGAAACACATGTACCACATGAGATGAGGTTGTAAAATGTGAGTGAGATATATATATTGTTTTTTAATGTTTTAAATAAACTGGGATTAACTGCACTAGGAAGTGTTTTTTGCCATTCTCTTCCCCTATATTTCCCATCTTCTGTTTTACACATGAGTACTGCAGTTACCAGCACTCTTTGAAGAAGCGGCAGACCCACTTAGAACAGAGTATACCCAGTAACGAGATTGGAAGAATACCACTTGTTTAAGACATGTGGCGGGTCAATTACATGAGAAAAACTGACCCTTTGGACAATACCTGCCTACTGGTCCCATGGCGTTTTACGCAGGACATTATTCCAGAGACCTATACAAGGCAAGACCCCTCTGTGAGGACATTGGTAACTGAGGTACCTGACAATTAAGGTGTACATCTCATTAGTAAATACATATGTATGGGGTTGATAGGTATTCCCTCCTGACTTCTATTTTCTTAAGGAGATTCTAAACAGGTGTTTACCATATATGCGAGAAGTTAGGTGTATGTATACTTATTTATCTTACTATACTTTGTGTATCACTTTAACCCATTTCCCTAGTCAATAGGGCAATTATTGTATATGATCACTTCACCCTTTCCATACTGAATACAACCAATAAGGTCTATTTTTACTAATTTGCTAAAGCATTTCGGAGATTGACAGTGGACCAATTTTAGCTTTTGGAATTGATCAGACCCTGTATCTGGGGCCCTGACTTTATTACTTTTTCTGGTACAATATAAAAGCAACTAGCATTATGTAGGTTAAGCCTTCATTTTCCTTCCCATATGTATACCATATACATATATACAGAGGGATTGAATACTCCTAAATTGGTACTTCTGACTCCTAAATATCTTTGCAATGTATGAAGTGTGTCAATGAAAATTGCCTGTTTGGCTCCTACAAAATCTAAAAAGTGTTTTTGTCCATTCCTGTATGTGTAAGTTCCACCATACCCTGTGTGGCAAAAATAAAGAAGAGGTATGACAAATCATTATGCTTATAACCTTGAAAGAAAACAGATGTATACAGTTTGCCAACACTATTTAGTACTGCTTCAGATTTGAGAAATATAGAATTTCTCGACCCATGGGAGGGGGTCCAACCCATTCCATAATCATCCTACTACAGGAATCCTGCCTTGGACTTTGGAGTGGGCTTCTTTTTGACCCACTTCTATTCCAGGACCATCACGATGCAGAATAGGGATCAAGCAGTTAACAATAGCAAACAGAGGTTATAATCTATAGATAAAAGAGAGTACACTTTCCTTATTTTCCCTAGAAGATTGTGTCTTTATTGGGAAAAGCAGAATCATTTTAGGCAAATAGAACAATACTACTTTGGTTCAGTTCACGAACATGATTAAATGACCTTCCTTAACAAGTTAGTCAATTTGTCCTCTGGTCAATTTGTCCTCAGTACTGGCCAATCTGGAGGATATGGGAGGTAATCCCATGACAGGGTGAGCTGATAATTAAATTACATTCAAAGTTCCCTTCTAAGCTAGTTAACTCACTTCTACTATTTTAATTGCCCATCAACAGACAGATAATCAGGCAGGTAGATATCAAGATGTACAGCTCATTATTCAACATTCCTGTCTCTAGTGATGGAATTAGCAGAGACTGGAATGGTGATCAGAGGGGAAGATAGTGAGTAGGTCTCTTTCAGCAGAGGTTAACTTGCACCCAAAAGCCAGATCTTGACATAGGATTTTCCTCTAAGCCTTGTTACATTTGATTAAATGTTCGTTCCATAAAAAGTTATCATAATTTATGGCAAGTATTGACTAGATAATTCAATGGAAGGAGCTAGGGATGTGCTAAAGTGCATTCACTTTAATCACATATAATAGTTGTCAAAGTGTGTAACGCTCCCGCTGCACATGCGCATTGGCGGGAAGAGAAACACTTTAACAACTGAGCCTGCGCAGCATAAGCATCACATGCGCATATCGCTCCCTAAATTGCGCATGCACAATTTGCGGCAATATCCGTGCATGCGCATAGCAAGCCACTACCGGGGCATGCGCAATGCATGTAGCAATCAGAGCATGTGCATAGTGCCCCACTACCAGTGCATGCGCAATGCACGCCACGACCAGGACACACGTGGAGAGGGGGTAGAAACAGGGGTGAAGGTGGGAGGAACATAGGGAAAGCAGACACAGGGGAGGGGGAAGAGACACAGGGTAGGGAAGGGGAAGAGACACAGGGGAGGGAGAGAAACATCATGGGAGGGAGGGGGAAAAGACACAGAGGAGGGAGAGGGGGGAAGAGACACAGGCAGAGGGAGATGGAGGGGAAGATACACAGCATGGGAGCGAGAGGGGGGAATGATACACAGGGGAGGAAAGAGGCATGGGTGAAATAGACTCAGGGGAGGGGGGAGGATACAAGGATGGGGAAGAGATACTGGGGAGGGAGTGGGGGAAAGAGACACAGGAGAGGGTGAGGGAAGATACACAGGGGATGGAGAGGGGGAAGACACAGGGGAGGGAGAGGGGGAAGAGACACAGGGAAGGGAGAGGGGAAAGAGGCACAGGGGAGGGAGAGGGGGAAGAGACACAGGGGAGGGAGGGGGGAAAGAGACACAGGGGAGGGAGAGGGGGGAAGAGATACAGGGAAGGGAGAGGGGTGAGAGACACAGAGGAAAGAGAGGGGGAAAGAGACGTGGGAGGGAGAGGGGGAAAGAGACACAGGGGAGAGGGGAGAGACACAGGGAGAGACACAGGAGGGGAAAAGAGGCATGAGAGAAATAGACACATTGGAGGGGGGAAGTATACACGGGGTGGGGGAAGAGATACAGGGGAGGGAGTGGGGTAAAGAAACACAAGCGAGGGTGAGGAAAGATACACAGGCGATGGACAGGGGGAAAGAGACATAGGGGTGGGAGAGGGGGAAGAGACACAGCAGAGGGAGACAGGGGAAGAGACAGCAGAGGGAGGTGGGGGAAAGAGACAGCGGAGGAAGGCGGGGGAACACAGGGGAGGGAGAGGAGGGGAAACACAGGGGAGGGAGAGGGGAAGAGACACACAGAGGAGGGAGAGGCGGGAAAGTGACACAGGGGAGGGAGAGTGGGGAAGAGACACAGAGCAGGGAGGGAGAGTGGGGAAGAGACATGGGAGGGGGGAAGCAGAACAGTGAAGGGAGGCAGGGGGAAGAGACACAGGGGAGGGAGATGAGGGAAGAGACACAGGGGAGGGAGAGGGGGAAAGACACGGGAGGGAGAGGGGGGAAAGAGACATTGGAGGGAGAGTGGGGAAAGAGACACAGGGGAGGGGGAGAGACACAGGGGGAGAGACACAGGGGAGGGGGGAAAGATGCAGGGGAGAAATAGACACAGGGGAGGGCGGGAAGTATACAGGGGATGGGGAAGAGATACAGTGCCTTGCAAAAGTATTCACCCTCCTTGGCATTTTTTGTGTTTTGTTGCCTCATAACCTGGAATTAACATGGATTGTTTGAGGATTTGCCTCATTTAATTTACAGAATATGCCCACAACTTTGAAGACGTTTATTTTTTTTTTGTGACGCAAACAACAAATAGGACAAAATAACAGAAAAAATAAATATGAATAACTGTTCACCCCCTAAAGTCAATACTTTGTGGAACCACCTATTGCACTCAAGTGTTGCTTTAGCAGTGTGTTTGGGGTCATTGTTCTGCTGGAAGGTGAGCCTCCATCCTAGCCTCAAATAACGCACAGAGTGGTACAGGTTTTGCTCAAGAATATCACTGTATTTAGCACCATCCATCTTTCACTCAACTCTGACCAGTTTCCCAGACCCGGCTGCTGGTGTTCTTTGGGTGATCTGATTTGTTGGGTTTGCACCAGACACAGCATTTTCTTTGATGGCCAAAAAGTTAAATTTTAGCCTCATCAGACCAGAGCACCTTCCTCCATAAATTTTGGGAGTCTCCCACATGCCTTTTCGCAAACTCAAAACGTGCCATTTTGTTTTTTGCTGAAAGTAATGGCTTTCTTCTAGAGTATGGCTTATTGGAGCTCCTATGTACAGAGCTCTGATGAGGAACTCTGCAGCTCCTCCAGGGTTAACTTAGGTCTCTGTGCTGCCTCTCTGATTAATGCCCTCCTTGCCCTGTCTGTGAGTTTTGGTGGGCGGCCGTCTCTTGGCAGGTTTGCTGTTGTGCCATGTTCTTTCCATTTGGTTATGATAGATTTGATGGTGCTCCTGGGGATCATCAAAGATTTGGATATTATTTTAAAACATAACCCTGACTTATACTTCTCAACAACATTGTCCCTTACTTGTTTGGAGAGTTCCTTGGTCTTCATGGCAGTGTTTGGTTAGTGGTACCTCTTGCTTAGGTGTTGCAGCCTCTGGGGCCTTTAAAAAAAGGTGTGTATATGTAATGACAGATCATGTGACACACAGGTGGACATCATTTCACTAATTATGGGACTTCTGAAGGTAATTGTTTGCACCGAGGCTTTTATGGGCTTCATAACAAAGGGGGTGAATACATACGCACATGCCAATTTTCTGTTTTCTATTTCTAAAAAATAGTTTTATGTATATATTTTTCTCATATCACTTCACCAACTTAGATTATTGTGTTCTGATCATCACATAAAATTCAGATTAACAAAACATTGAACTTAAGGCTGTAATGTAACACAATAGGTAAAAAGTCAAGGGGGGGTGAATACTTTTGTAAGACACTGTAAAGGGGAGGGAGTGGGGAAAAAGACACAGGAGAGGGTGGGGGAAGATACACAAGGAATGGAGAGGGGGAAAGAGAGACAGAGGTGAGAGAGGGGAGAAGAGTCACAGGGGAGGGAAAGGGGGGAAGAGACACAAGGGAAGGGGTGGAGACACACATCAAATATTATCCCGTCAATTTTGACGAGCAAGTTACTAGTATAAAGATAAATTATTTATTCTCCTTTGCAGATTCATATTCCAAAGTCTTTTTTAGTATATATGAAGAATATGAGATTTAGAGAGAGGCACAAAGATTGTGGAAGCAAGTTCCTAATGCATGTTGAGGCTTAAGAGAAGTTTTGGATGGCTGATAAAGAGAAGCAACACCAGTTATATGAAACAACACCAGTTATATGACATTATATGACGGTTGGGGTTGTGAGGATATAAATTAGAGCTGAGATAGAAAGCACAGCAACATCTTACAGGGCATTACGTTTTGAAAAGGTTGAATTTAATTTCCAATGAGAGAGTTGAAGCTAAATCAGTGACTTGCATAGAAGGGTACCTAATGAATAATGAGTTAAAAAGAGAGGATCGATATAACACGGAAATCAAAGTATTTTATATTTCAGATTTGCGAGCTTGAGAATGTTGTGCTATTCATTTTAATACCTAACATCACTTTCCCTTTAATTATGAGTCCAGTAGTGTATGTATATTTACATTTACAGTGCTACGGATTGGACTTTTACCCCCTAGCGTGTCTTCTCTAGTACCCGTTGGCTTTTTGGCTCCATTTGCAGGTTACGGGCTTGAATGCTAGGGAATTCATTGCAATTTAATAGTGTGATTGGAACGTAACAGTTACGGGCTTGACAGAACAAAGGATTTGTGGCCCTGGAGTTCAATTTTCAATATCCCGTAGGTTTTTTTTGCCCTTACCCCGCAAGTCGTTGGCAGGTTGCTTTACTGTGCAAATTTAATAGCCGCAAGTCTTACGGTCTACGTTACAGGCTACAGTTTTAAACTTTGAGGGACTTTAATAGTGCAGTCTATCACTTCCACTGGAAGCTATTACTTTTTGTAAAGTACTACTTTCTTTACTTTTTCTCTCTCAATTTCTACCTTTTTCTCTCTACTGTTCATCTCTGTCACGCTTTATTATGTTATCTCTGCTCGCTTCAGATTATCAACACATTATCTTATTAACAGTGCAACAATAAAAAGGTGAAAAACAGCAAAAATATATAGTGTTGTAAGTTTGGGTTATTTTAATACACATATGAAAGACTGTACTTACAAAACATAAAAACTGCAGGAACATGTACACAATCTCTAACAGTACTCAGAAAAGTCTTGTTAAGATAAATAGACCTTATAGTCTAGTATCTGACATAATACACACATAGAACCTATTTTTTACATGAAAGTTGTAAATAATATACCATAATACATTCTACTTATGTTTTATGCAAAATAATTGACTTTTTTGTTATTAAGCAGATAACCAGATTTTTATGTTTTGTAAGTCCAATATTTAATCATGTATTAAAATAACACAAACTTACTTCACCATATATGTATTGTTTTCTCTTATTTGCCCTCTTTTTCATCAAGCTGGAGCTCTTTCAAAATCTTCAGGATACCAGCTCATCATTCATTCATACTTGGACTGATAGCATTAGAATTGAGGTATAATCTGTATTGCCTCAGATCACTGCTGTCATTGGTGGTGGATAAGTACCATTCCATTCATATTCTAACACATTTTGTTTATATTGTGGTGTGCCACTAGTGTTTGTGAAGCAAACAACAAATAGGACAAAATAACAAAAAAAGTAAATGTGAATAACTGTTCACCCCCTAAAGTCAATACTTTGTGGAACCACCTATTGCGGCAATCACAGCTCCAAGCTTGCCACATCGTACCACTGGGATTTTCCCAATTCCTCATTGCAAGACTGCTCCAGCTATTTCAAGTTGGATGGTTTGTGCTTGTGAACAGCAATCTTTAAGTCTGACCACAGATTTTCTATTGGATTGAGGTCTGGGCTTTGACTAGGCCATTCTAACACATTTACATGTTTCACCTTAAAGCACTCAAGTGTTGCTTTAGAAGTGTGTTTGGGGTCATTGTCCTGCTGAAAGGTGAACCTCTGTCCTAGCCTCAAATAACGCACAGAATGGTACAGGTTTTGCTCAAGAATATCCCTGTATTTAGCACCATCCATCTTTCACTCAACTCTGACCAGTTTCCCAGTCCCGGCTGCAGGTGTGCTTTGGGTGATCTGATTTGTTGGGTTTGCACCAGACATAGCGTTTTCTTTGATGGCCAAAAAGTTCAATTTTAGCCTCATCAGTCCAGAGCACCTTCCTCCATAAATTTTGGGAGTCTCCCACATACCTTTTCACAAACTCAAAACGCGCCATTTAGTTTTTTGCTGAAAGTAATAGCTTTCTTCTAGAGTACGGCTTATTGGAGCGTACCGCTTATTGTCGTCCTATGTACAGAGCTCTGATGAGGAACTCTGCAGCTCCTCCAGGGTTACCTTAGGTCTCTGTGCTGCCTCTCTGATTAATGCCCTCCTTGCTCGGTTTGTGAGTTTTGGTGGGTGGCCGTATCTTGGCAGGTTTGCTGTTGTGCCATGTTCTTTCCATTTGGTTATGATAGATTTGATGGTGCTCCTGATTTGGATATTTTTTTATAACCTAACCCTGACTTGTACTTCTCAACAACACTGTCCCTTACTTGTTTGGAGAGTTCCTTGGTCTTCATGGCAGTGTTTAGTTAGTGGTACCTCTTGCTTAGGTGTTGCAAAAAAAGGTGTGGATATGTAATGACAGATCATGTGACACACAGGTGGACATCATTTCACTAATAATGGGACTTCTGAAGGTAATTGTTTGCACCGGAGCTTTTTATGGGCTTCATAACAAAGGGGGTGAATATATACGCACATGCCAATTTTCTGTTTTCTATTTCTAAAAAATAGTTTTATGTATATATTTTTCTCATATCACTTCACCAACTTAGATTATTGTGTTCTGATCATCACACAAAATTCAGATTAACAAAACATTGAACTTCAGGCTGTAATGTAACACAATAGGTAAAAAGTAAAGGGGAGGTGAATACTTTTGTAAGACACTGTACAGGGGAGGGAGTGGGAAAAAAGACACAGGAGAGGGTGGGGGAAGATACACAGGTAATGGAGAGGGGGAAAGAGAGACAGAGGTGAGAGAGGGGGAAGAGTCACAGGGGAGGGAAAGGGGGGAAGAGACACAAGGGAAGGGGCGGAGACACACATCAAATATTATCCCGTCAATTTTGACGAGCAAGTTACTAGTATAAAGATAAATTATTTATTCTCATTTGCAGATTCATATTCCAAAGTTTTTTTTAGTATATATGAAGAATATGAGATTTAGAGAGAGGCACAAAGATTGTGGAAGCAAGTTCCTAATGCAGGTTGAGGCTTAAGAGAAGTTTTGGATGGCTGATAAAGAGAAGCAACACCAGTTATATGAAACAACACCAGTTATATGACATTATATGAGGGTTGGGGTTGTGAGGATATAAATTAGAGCTGAGATAGAAAGCACAGCAACATCTTACAGGGCATTATGTTTTGAAAAGGTTGAATTTAATTTCCAATGAGAGAGTTGAAGCTAAATCAGTGACTTGCATAGAAGGGTACCTAATGAATAATAATGAGTTAAAAAAAGAGGATCGATATAACACGGAAATTAAACAGAAATCAAAGTATTTTATATTTCAGATTTGCGAGCTTGAGAATGTTGTGCTATTCATTTTAATACCTAACATCAGTTTCCCTTTAATTATGAGTCCAGTAGTGTGTGTAAATTTACATTTACAGTGCTACGGATTGGACTTTTACCCCCTAGTGTGTCTTCTCTAGTACCTGTTGGCTTTTTGGCTCCATTTGCAGGTTACAGGCTTGAATGCTAGGGAATTCATTGCAATTTAATAGTGTGATTGGAACGTAACAGTTACGGGCTTGACAGAACAAAGGATTTGTGGCCCTGGAGTTCAATTTTCAATATCCCGTAGGGTTTTTTCGCCCTTACCCCGCAAGTCGTTGGCAGGTTGCTTTACTGTGCAAATTTAATAGCCGCAAGTCTTACGGGCTACAGTTTTAAACTTTGAGGGACTTAAATAGTGCAGTCTATCACTTCTTTCTTTACTTTTTCTCTCTCAATTTCTACCTTTTTCTCTCTACTGTTCATCTCTGTCACGCTTTATTATGTTATCTCTGCTCAATTCAGATTATCAACACATTATCTTATTAACAGTGCAACTATAAAAAGGTGAAAAACAGCAAAAATATATAGTATTGTAAGTTTGGGTTATTTTAATACACATATGAAAGACTGTACTTACAAAACATAAAAACTGCAGGAACATGTACACAATCTCTAACAGTACTCAGAAAAGTCTTGTTAAGATAAATAGACCTTATAGTCTAGTATCTGACATAATACACACATAGAACCTATTTTTTACATTAAAGTTGTAAATAATATACCATAATACATTCTACTTATGTTTTATGCAAAATAATTGACTTTTTTGTTATTAAGCAGATAACCAGATTTTTATGTTTTGTAAGTCCAATATTTAATCATGTATTAAAATAACACAAACTTACTTCACCATATATGTATTGTTTTCTCTTATTTGCCCTCTTTTTCATCAAGCTGGAGCTCTTTCAAAATCTTCAGGATACCAGCTCATCATTCATTCATACTTGGACTGATACCATTAGAATTGAGGTATAATCTGTATTGCCTCAGATCACTGCTGTCATTGGTGGTGGATAAGTACCATTCCATTCATATTCTAACACATTTTGTTTATATTGTGGTGTGCCACTAGTGTATGTTCTCTTCAGGCTTGTTGGTTGGCCTGCCCTCTCTTCCCATGGAGGCTGCATGTCCTGGGAGTAGAGTTGAATTGCACCACCCAGGGCCACAGGGTTTTAGTTTCTTTAAACTTTATCCCCTATATTTTTTTGGTCACCTATACCCATTGTTTTGGTAACTCTTTTGTACATTTTTTATTTCCCATACATGTGAATTTGGATTTATATCTCCACATAAACCATTCGGTTTGTTACAATGTCATAAAGTTTTGAATGTTTTTCTGGATGTGGCAGTTCAGCCCAATTTACTGAATCCACTTTCTCTGCAGAATTCAATTTATCTTTTTCTTGTAGGAATAAAAGTTTATCTGGCAGGCCTCTTTTTTGCAATTCAATGGTATAAACAAAAGCCACATATTTCCCAAATAACTGTGCTTTAGTTATATCATATATTAATGAATTTAGTCTTATTTTTAATACTCTAGCCACTAAATCTGGTTGATCTGAAGTATTTTGGCCAAGTTTCTCATTGTCCTTGATCTCTGGCCATTGTGGATTACATGTGAATGTAATGAGTAAATCTGGTTTTCCAAATTTAGTCACAATAGCCATGGCATCATTGTAGCTTTCTCGCATATTGCGAGGAGATCCTTGGAAAGAGGATGGCAAAATGATTGCTCTTCAAGCTGGAATGTCTCTGTTGGTAGCCAATTCAGCAACATAATCCATCAATCCACAATATTGTTCTATGTGAAGCTTGTTTTGTTGAAATTTGATAAAATGTAGCTTTGACTTGTAGATATGAATCAATAATCCATTGTTGTGTGACTTTTCCCCCAAATAAAATAGGATTAAAATTATCCCGAATAGCATATATTCCAGCATAAAAATATTGTTTCTAACACGATTTTAACTATTTCAATAACTTGGGATTTATCATTGGATCTAAATTACAACTTAATATATTTATGTTTATAAAAGGCTGCTCTTCATTGCGTGGATATATTTTAATATCCCACTGAAATGGTGGTTCACCATCATCATTTTTAAAGACCATGGCAATCTCATTTACTGTTGGTAAATTATAATGTCTTTGATCAGTATTACGATCTCTTTTCAGAACCATACCTACTCTTGGCATTGGCAATTGATGTATTTGAGCATGTTCCTGTTATTCTTTTTTAACCTCTGCTAATTTTTTGTATGCTTGACTATATGGGTTGTTGGCCATAATTTTATGCAGCTGTTCAAACACTATGCGTAAACATTGTCTTTCCTTAAGAAAATGATAGGCCCACAAAACTGACAAACCACATTGAGTAATCCACAATAATGACTGTCTACTGGCAGTGCTGTAAATAAGGGACTATCCTGAACTTTCTCAACACAGATATCACTACAACTTTGTATAACAATATTGGTGTCATGTATATCAACACTGGTCATTTGACAATGTGGCACAGACATGATGTTTTTTACTTTTTCTTTTCTTTGTAGCTCCGTCACACTCAGTTTGTCCTTTTTGAGTCATTTTTCTTTTATTGGCAAGTCTTGGTCGGTCTTCTTCTCTTAATATTTGTGAAGTGTCAGGGGACTGTGCATCTCTCCATCTTTGCTTCCGTTCCTTTGACATTCTTCTTTTCATTGTAATTTGTAATTGTAAATACAGACGTTTTAGTCGGAATTGTATTTTTTTCTTATATATGAAACAATGACAATCTCTTTATATATCTAAAATTTAAAATGTATGTATACTGTATATATATATATATATATATATATATATTTCGGTACTCGACACGTCTCACTTATTACTTGGACCTCGACACTTACTCGGTACTCGATGCGTGGGGTTGATCTAGTGCTGAGAACTTCTGTATCTATAAGAGCCAATCTGCAGCCTGTGTCTGTAAGTGTCAATGTGCATCATTTGCCTGTAAGAGCCAATTTGCAGCCTGTGTCTGTAAGTGCCAATTTGCAGCCTATGTCTGTAAGAGCCAATGTATAGTAGATATAAAAAGTCTACACACCACTGTTAAAATGTCAGGTTTTTGTGCTGTAAAAAAATGAGACAAAGATAAATAATTTCAGAATTTTTTCCACCTTTAATGTGACCTATAAACTATACAACTCAATGGAAAACAAACTGAAATCTTTTAGGTGGAGGGAAGAAAAATAAAAAATAAAAATAATATGGTTTCATAAGTCTGCACACCCTCTTATAACTGGGGATGTAGCTGTGTTCAGAATTAAGCAATCACATTCCAAATTGTGTTAAATAGGAGTCAGCATACACCTGCCATCATTTAAAGTGCCTCTGATTAACCCCAAATAAAGTTCAGCTGCTCTAGTTGGTCTTTCCTGAAATTTACTTAGTCACATCCCACAGCAAAAGCCATGGTTCACAGAGAGCTTCCAAAGCATCAGAGGGATCTCATTGTTAAAAGGTATCAGTCAGGAGAAGGGTACAAAAGAATGTCCAAGGCATTAGATATACCATGGAACTCAGCGAAGACAGTCATCATCAAGTGGAGAAAATATGGCACAACAGTTACATTAACAAGAACTGGAGCTACCTCCAAAATTGATGAAAAGACGAGAAGACAACTGGTCTGGGAGGCTACCAAGAGGCCTACAGCAACATTAAAGGAGCTGCAGGAATATCTGGCAAGTACTGGCTGTATGGTACATGTGACAACAATCTCCTGTATTCTTCATATGTCTGGGCTATGGGGTAGAGTGGCAAGACAAAAGCCTTTTCTTACGAAGAAAAACATCCAAGCCAGGCTACATTTTCCAAAAACACATCTGAAGTCTCCCAAAAGCATGTGGGAAAAGTTGTTATGGTCTGATGAAACCAAGGTTGAAACTTTTGGCCATAATTCCAAAAGATATGTTTGGCGCAAAAACAACACTGTACATCACCAAAAGAACACCATACCCACAATGAAGCATGGTGGTGGCAGCTGGGGGCTGTTTTTCTTCAGCTGGAACTGGGGCCTTAGTTAAGATAGAGGAAATTATGAACAGTTCCAAATAGCAGTCAATATTGGCACACAACCTTCAGGCTTCTGCTAGAAAAACTGAACATGAAGAGGAACTTCATCTTACAGCATGACAACGACCCAAAGCATACATCCAAATCAACAAAAGAATGGCTTCACCAGAAGGCGATTAAAGTTTTGGAATGGCCCAGCCAGAGCCCAGACCTGAATCCGATTTCAAATATGTGGGGTGATCTGAAGAGGGCTGTGCACAGGAGATGCCCTCGCAATCTGACAGATTTGGAGTGTTTTTGTCAAGTCAAAATGTACCATGCTGATAGACTCATACCCAAAAAGACTGAGTGCTGTAATATAATCAAAAGGTGCTTCAACAAAGTATTAGTTTAAGGGTGTGCATACTTATGCAACCATATTATTTTATTTTATATTTTTTCTTCCCTCTACCTATAAGATTTCAGTTTGTTTTTCAATTGAGTTGTGCAGTTTATAGGTCACATTAAAGGTGGAAAAAGTTCTGAAATTATTTATCTTTGTCTCATTTTTTTACAGCACAGAAACCTGACATTTTAACAGGGGTGTGTAGACTTTTTATATCCACTGTATATCCTGTGCCTATAAGTGCCAATTTGTAGCCTGTGTCAGGAAAAGCCAATGCTGTAGTACAGCCTGTCTCTGTAGATAAGTATGCTCTTAATCATTCTCAATGTTTCCGAATTTGCATTTTTTGTGCAGTAGTCCTTTAAATAGGGCAAAACACTCAAATAGTCAAGCCAGTGTTTTGTCTTCCTGTTTTTAAGCAACTGTGGAGCTTGAATTGTCAACAGGGTCATTATCCTGAAACTTTATGTGCTGCACCAAGACTAAATGCCAGCAACATAATTTAGGGTGATTAAATTAATCTATTTAAACTCAAGCTATTTGATAGAATTGTGCATTATTCTAGATAAACTCCATAAAACTTGTCTGAAAAGATGTAGTTACTGAAATGAAGCTCTGCAGCCAATTTCCCTCTCTTCTAATTAAAAATACTTTCTTCATCCTGGAACATAGTAATTTAGTGATCCTTTTCAGTTTGCTATTTTTATTCCCCAATTTATGTTCCATTAGTACAATTTCAACCACTAATTTATATTTCACAACTCTACACAACTACAAGAAGCTTCCCAGACTCATAATACACATATTTTTGTCCCAACTCGACTATAAAAATGTTTTGTACAATTACAAAAGTTTGAATTGTTTTATTTTAGCAAAGAAACTAAACTTTTTAATAGACCACTCTTTTAGACTAGAGATGTAGAGTCTTCTCAGTAACATCTGTGTTTACTTGCTAACAAATGTAGATTATTCAGAATTGGATATTATGTTTTGTAGATAATTGTGATATCCATTATCTTAGACAACAAAACAAGATTGCAGATAACACTTACTGGAATTTTTTTTTTTTAATGTTTAGCACAATTTAGGATTTAACTAATTCTAAAGGGCCACAATAATTTTAAAATATACAGATCTGCAAAAATGAGTGTGGTCAACTTTTTTCTATATGGTCTTTGTTTAATGAAACGTTAAATGTTATTATAAATTAAAAAAACACAACCTTTCAATTTTGCAGGTTTCATAATTTTTTTATTTGCTATAGGCATTAATTTTGTGTTTTTACTAGTGAGTTTGCCTATACTCCTTTTGAGATTACTGTCAGTTCTTATTGCCATATTCCAATGGTGCAGACAAACTTCCTGTATATTCAAAGTCTCCTCCCACTCCAGGAAGTGATCTGCCAAAAGCAATATGGCAGATTCAACAGCTGCACACATGCATATAAAATGTAATAAATTAGGGTCTGTTATTTTTTCGAATTGCATGTTGCATATTTTCAAGTGTTGAGTGTAGTACATTTTTAATTCATCAAATACATTTTAAATGTATGGTCCTTTAAAGGGACATATCATTTATCAATACTGCTACACATTATAAAATAGTGCACTGAAAACCATCAATGCATTTTAATATTAATGCAAATTTTAGAACCTGACACATGTTCTGAAAGGACCCAAAACTGCAAGCATGTTTAAATGGCAACATTATTATTTATTTTATTATTAACTTTTATTTTTATCGCGTCAGCATATTCCGTAGTGTTGTACAGGGGACAGGAACATGGAAAATGCAATAATAACAAAATCATAAAATGAGGGGCCCTGTTTTGAGTTTAGAATCTTTGTAGACATACTCTATTTACCGCACTCTAAAACTGTTTGTGTATTCTGTTATGTTTAGATATTCTAATTACAAAGGGAAATAATGTGAAATGTATCGTTGCTGTGAAGAATTTACATAAGAATTAAAAATAATGTTTTTAATTGATGGTCCTTTCAGCACCTGAGACCAGCACCCTGCAAAAGTTACTGATATTCAATTGGCCTCCTCTATCTACCCGCAATCTATTTGTGAGCTATAGGCTGAAAATTCCTGCGGTTGTCAAACTCCCACCCATCTAAGCCTTTGATCTTCCAAGCCCCGCAAATGTTACAATCACTAAAATTGCAAATCGCTATTAAATTGCAACAATTCCCCAAGCCCGCAATTACCTTCAAGCCCGTAAATGTCAACTGTAGCAAAAGATGCTACAAGTACTAGAGACGACTTTCAAGGGGGTTAAACACCTGTTCTTACCACTATAAAAGCCAATAAAAAGACAATACTGGACTTTAAAAAACGTGGAAATCGATGATTGACGTTAGAATTAATTGCACAACAGTCTCAAGCTCGTAAATCTGCAATAAAAGTTTTTTTATGACAAATTTCCGTGTTATATCAATCTCGGGAATCAAGGAGTTAATACATATCAGGCCACCCACATGGACTGTAACAGTTTCTTCATTTATTTTTATAGATTTTTAAATCACTGGATTGCGAGCCCGATTGCATTTTGGACATCTAAACACTAATTGACCTTTAAATGCCATGTTTTACGGATGTCATGATGACTCATATACTATTGGTTGTTTCTAAATCGTTACTTACAGACTTGCTTAATTGATCATGATCATGCCCTGAAATTCTACTCAACGGATTTGGCTTTCAGCCATCTAATTTTGGGCTTGTTCAATTAAATCGATCTGTAACTGTTGAAATTTGGAATTTATTAGGGCCCCATATCTTGGTAAGTTCATTATCAGACTCCTACTTTGACTCACAGTACATTATTGTTAAAGCTCACAAAGCAACATTTAAAACTATGGTAGTAGTTAGACTGCAGGGGGGTCCATCTGGCATTACCAGACCACATCACAGACATTATTATAATACCAGCGATTTAGTAAATCTCTTGCAGACCTGAATAGTGTTGATCTGCAGATCTTGTTGGTAACCCCCCACCCCCCCATTGTCTCTGCTGATGAAGACTTACCATTAGTACAGTCTTCACAATTTTTAGCTATCAGTTATCTTTTGAGCCTTGGAGTTTTGAAAGAAAAATGGGTGAATTACTTCAAATATTCCTCACAATGAAGCATAATTTCTAGCACTGTATCATATCAAATATTGTTTACAAGCTCACAGTACCAACTGTATGAATACATTTACCAAATAAAAATATCGACCGTATATACTCGAGTATAAGCCAACCCGAGTATAAGCCAAGGCACCTATTTTACCACAAAATACTGGAAAAAATGAGTGACTCCAGTATAAGCTGAGGGTAGGAAATGTGCTGCCGCCTGTGTCCCTCTTGTGCCCTCTGTGTCCCCCTCTTGTGTGCCCTTTTCTTGTGTCCCCCTCTCTCTCCCCTGTGTCTCTTCTCCCCTCTCCCTCCCCTGTGTCTCTTCACCCCTCTCCCTTCCCTGTGTTTCTTCCCCCCTCTCCCTTCCCTGTGTCTCTTCGCCCCTCTCCCTTCCCTATGTCTCTTCCCCTCCCTTATCACCCTCCTCAACCCCCCGCCTCATTCTCAACCTCCCTCCTCAACCCCACTCCTCATCCTCAACCTCCCTCCTCATCCTCCCTCCTCATCCTCAACCTCCCTCCTCAACCCCCTCATCCTCAACCCTCACCTCAACCCCCTCCTCAACCCCCCTCCTCAACCTCCCTCCTCAACCCCCCATCCTCATCCTCAAGCCCCCATCCTCAACCCCCTCCTCAACCCCCCTCCTCAAACTCAACCCCCCTCCTCATCCTCAACCCCCTCCTTAACCTCCCTCCTTATTCTCAACCCCCCTCCTCATCCTCAACCCCCTCCTCATCCTCCCTCCTCATCCTCAACCCCCCTCCTCATCCTCAACCTCCCTCCTCATCTTCCCTCCTCATCCTCAACCTCCCTCCTCAACCCCAGCATCCTCAACCCCCTCCTCAAGCCCCTCCTCATCCCCCTCCTCAACCCCCTCCTCAACCTCCCTCCTCAACCTCAACCTCCCTCCTCAACCTCAACCCCCCATCCTCAACCTCCCTCCTCAACCTCCCTCCTCAACCCCCTCCTCATCCTCAACCCCCTCCTCACTTTACCCCTCTAAATACCTCCCCCTCTCCCTTTCCCCTCACTTGCCTTCATCTGCAGCTTTTCCTCCGGCCTCCGCTCCTTCCTGCGTCGGCACCCGGTATATGCTAGTGACGTGGTGCGCATGTGATGTCACGTCATTAGCATATACCAGGTGCCGATGCAGGAAGGAGCGGAGGCTGGAGGAGAAGCTGCAGATGAAGGTAAATGAGGGGAAAGGGAGAGGGGGAGGTATTTTGAGGGGTAAAGTGTGGAGGGGGGTTTAGAATGAGGAGGGGGGTTTAGAATGAGGAGGGGGGTTGAGGATGAGGAGGGGGGAGGGAAAGAGACATGGGGGGTTAGAGAGACACGGCGGTAGAGAGACACGGGGGGTTAGAGAGACACGGGGGGTTAGAGAGACACGGGGGGGTTAGAGAGACACGGGGGGAGAGTGACTCGAGTATAAGCCGAGGGGGGCTTTTTTAGCCTTAAAAAAAGGCTGAAAAACTCGGTTTATACTCGAGTATATACAGTAATTGTAAAATGTGCAAGCTGTTATGTTTTAATAGAGCCATGCATCAGCAATCACACACTATAAACAAAAGAAAAGCTTTCCCTCATCTTTACTAATGTTCCTAGTAGATTAAGTGCGACATTGTTGTCAAGTTTCCAAATAGATTCAGTTACATTGAACACTGAATGGTTTTATCAGAATTCTTTGAATTCTGCTTGCTACAAGATGCATTTCATGTTTTGACAGCAGAAAGGTCACTGCTTGAAAATGCATCTGTTCCTAAAAGTACACTTGGAACATTCTCACCATAGTGATAGAGGAGTATTTAGGCAACATAATATTTATGAACTCTGGATTCTGAATTTAAAACTCATCTATCTTGAGGATTATTCTAAAATATAATGCTGTAGATGTGTGTAGAAACACAAAGAAGGGTATAGCTATTGCTGTTAAGACTGTCCCGATAAACTTGATACACACACAAAAAAAGGAGAATTCAAAAAAGTTATATTTAGTATAGTTTGACAGATTGTATTCTCTGATATACACTATTTGAAGTATTATTATTATTATCTTTTATTTGTAACATGCCAACATATTCTGTAGCACTGTACAGGAGATAAAAAGAGGAAGCATACATTATACAATATTAACAACTGCAGAAAAAGGAGGGCCCTGTTTTGATTTTCAAGTCTTCTGAAAAGTGCTTTATTCCAAAGCACCCTACAAGAGTGGAAACTCGCTACTTACAATCTAAAGGGAGTGTGAGAGGCAGAAAAGGAATAGTAGGTTTAAGGAAGAAAGTGAGAGTATACATAGGTAGGAAGTTGTTAAAAGTTAGAAGGTAGTTTGTTAGTTAGGAGAGGAAAGGGATCAGATGTAAAGTGAATGGGACTATTATGTAATATGGTATCTACCCCTAGTGCACAGATAATAGAACCTGCAGATGGGAATGTCAAGAGACACATAATTTAAACACAGCTTGAATAAAATGAGCTCATGAGAGAATAAAAGAGGTGTGGAGGGCATGAGAAGTGAGATGGTTATGTTGGAGACAAGAAGTGGAAAAGTTGAGATGAAGAGCTTGAGGAAATGGCAGGGGGATATGAGGAAGAAGAAGGCAAGGGAAAACATTGTGTAAAGAGTTAATAGGAAAAATTGGCAGGTGCTGCTAATTGGTAAGCTGTAAAAGATTTGTGTGACTCAATAAATTAAGTGTAGACAGTGGTGGGTTGGTGAGGGGCAGGGTGGGAGGGATTGGAGCTAGTAGTCAAAAAATCACAGTGTAACAACATGGAATCTGAAAGAGAATGATAATGGATTCAGGAAGTGATAGGGTTAGGAGCAAAACACAGAAGTGTTAGATGCTATGCAAAGAGTGGGGATAGGGTACAATAAATTCATAGTTATGCAAATGTATTCAATTCCGATCGCAGACCGCCGAATGTCTGCAGGGGTGTTGTGGGCTCCCGTGGAGGAGGCAGAGGAGGAGCAGGAGGAGGAGGAGAATGAGAGTGTAGAGTTGGGTGGTGGTAGGGTGGCCTTAGCACCAGGCGCACGTAGGAGAGGGACAGAGGGGAAGGGGCCTGATCCCAGGGAGGGGATAGTTCGAAGAAGGGCCGGGCCTCAGGGACAGGTTTTGGGGGGTCCAGGGTCCCCATCCACAGTCGGGAGGGCAAGAGGCTCAGGGCAAGCACAGGGCCCACACAAAACAATGTATTATTCATCCTACTAATGACATATACCTTTCTTTTCTCTCTTTCAGCATCAAGGAGTTCAGGGTCCAGTGGCGAGCCAGAGGCAGGGGGCGTCGGCTCCATCAGAGGAGGAAGTGGAGGAGCAAGCCCCCGCCCAGCAGGAACCAGAGCAGGGGGAGGTGGAGAAAAGTGGAGCAGAGGGCCCTGGTTTGGAAGAGAAGGATATAATATGGCTGGTGGGGTCACCTACTGGACCACCGGCCACAACGCCGGGATTTGACCCAACTATCCGCATCCTCCAGAGCCGGAGGCTATCTCCAGAGCGCTCCCACTGGAGTGATGACACCAGCAAGCCACCACTTCCTCCCGCCACAGCAGTGCACTGGACTGGCCGCCACCACCACCACCGGGCCCATCCCCACACCGCCACCTCCTCACCTGTCCACACCCCAAACACCCCACGGGCCTCCATCACCCTCATCAGGCCAGGCTGCGCAGGCGGATGTCATGCACATCCAATTATGCGGAGGTCATGCACATCCTGGCTAGACGCTATATGGGAGGAGAGGAGGCATCTGGCCGGGCTCAGGATTTGGGCGGACCAGAGCAAATTCCAGGGAGTAACAGCAGAAGCAATGCAATGCAGCCCGGCCCCTCCTCTCCTCCCACCATGCCTCTACCACTGACACTGCAGGTGCCGCTGCCTCCCGGTAGTTGCCTACCCCTGCCCCCCCACCAACACCACCAGCAGGTAGACGGCGGCCGGCCACGGGGATGCGCATATGTTTGTGCCTTCTCAACAGCACTCCTCAGTTACAATCTATTGGTCACAATGTTAACCTAATCTAGCCTGGCTACAGAGTCTTGGATCTTGGCCTATGTGATGGTGATCTTTTGTATGCAGATGGCTACCTCCCATCACATGGTCCACAATCCTTCTTTCTCTGTGGACACGTAGGGTATACAAATTTGTCACAACTCTTAGAAAAGGAAGTGCAGCAGATATCAGTTCTTCGCATTTGGATCAATCCGATAAGGATGAAAGCACTCAAGAAACACCTAAATATCTTTTATCGAATTCATCACATACCCATTTTGGGAAAGGACCAGTTACCAGATCCAATTTAAACCAGCCATCTATGGATAATTTTTTAGGGAAGGAGCATGACCAAAGACAAAGAAAAATCTACAAATCATGAAACAATTATGATCTTCATCCTCTTTTGGTCGCACTCAAATCCCACTCCCAACTATTGATAAGCCTATTACTACATACCAGGCTCAAAATATTGACAAAATAATGTTATCAGCGAAGGACAATATGGATGACCGTAAACATGATAGTTCAACCACAATTATCAATTTGTCTCAATTCAAATTGAACCATTCTCACCAATCACTTTTAATGAAAGGATTATCTTATGTTCCAGCGAGTTCTAACTTATTCACAAACATCAAGGACATTAATCTGTTCGCTTGCAAACTGGCATTGAAAAAAAATGTTTCTGCACAATCGGAAAGAAGACTTCTGGGTCTAGGTCTACGACAAAAAGACGAGAATTTTTTTAATGACCTCATGTCTTTATTAGACAAGCAAAATGCTTATGGATCAACTACATCAGAAATAATGAAGAGAAGAAATCCAAGCAAATTCACGCCAGACCTAAACCAATACGCAAATATTAAAGTCTTCTTGGACTTGGTTGGAAGGGATTTGAAACAACATCATGATCACATTCAATTGGACACTGGACCAATTAAACAACATCTAACCATATCAGAAAGACAAGCCATTATCAACCTTAGAAAAAGCAACATAATTATCAAGCCAGCTGATAAAGGCGGCAACGTCGTATTGCAAAGTGAACAAGATTACATAAAAATGTGTGAAAAGATGATATCCGATAAGTACACCTATACGAAATTAAGTAACAATCCATCCTCCTTGTTCAGTAAGGAACTTAAAGAGATACTGAGGGAAGCCAGAGACAACAACCTAATTAATCAAGACACCCACTGTTACTTATTCACAAGATCTCCTACTATAGCAACTTTTTATGCCTTACCCAGGGTACATAAAAATGTATGACCTACACCTGGGCATCCTTTAGTTTCAGGAAATAACAACCTCACTGACAAAATAAGTACATTTGTGGATAACTAAAGAAATAGTAGAGGGTTTACCCACCTATCTTAAAGACACGTTTGATGTCGTGAAACAGGTTGATGGAATGCATGTTCCTCATGATGCTCTACTTGCAACTCTACTCAAGTATCCCTCATGATTGTGGATTATCAGCAGTTAATTACTTTCTTGCGGAAAAGATAACAACTTCACAGGGTTTAATGGCTTCATTTGAAAGCTTTTGAGATTTATTCTTACAAAAATGTTTTTCCTGTTTAACAAGATATATTACCATCAAATTCGGGGTAACATCTATGGGTACTGCTTGTGCCCCCAGTTATGCCAATTTATATTTCGGCTACTGGGAAAAAACATAGTTTTCTCTGACACCATGTCCTCCCTTTCTGAGAGTTTTACATAGATGACGCTATTGTCATCTTTGATGGTACGAACCAGGAATTCCAGCAGTTTGTTATATATCTCAATTTGAATAACCTGGGCCTAAGCTTTACCTTCAACCGTCACCTACAGAGATAAAATTGAATTTTTAAATCTACATCTGACTAAAGATGAAACTGGAGTAATACATATGTCTGTGTACAGAAAATCTACGTCTTTAAACGTATTACTGAATTGGTCAAGCCAACATTGAGTACCCTTAAAATCCAGTATCCCCTTTGGCCAATACATGCTCCTAAGGAGAAATTGTGACACCCTATCGGTGACACCCTATCGATTCATGAGCGCGGCTACCCTAATAGGGTATTAAAAAGAGCCTACCAACGAGCGCTGCAATCAGATAGGACAGAACTGCTAATTGGTCAAAAGCCAAAAAATGAAATAAACCACGTGCCCGCGATATGGACAGATAACTTCTTTAACTATAAAGCAAGTGGAAATTTACTTTAAACTCACAACATCCCATTGGCGTTAACAAAGGATTTTCGTATTCAGCCTTCCTCTAAATAATTCATCTTAAGAGTTTGGCCATACAACAATAGTACTCATGATACCACAGTGTATTATGCTTTTCCAGTTTATGCAAGTTTTATTTATTTTTTTCTTGTATTTTTATATGTCACGTTCACATTGATTTTTCACACTTTTTTTACTCATTTAGTTCTAGTACACATTACATCCATACTTCACTCAAAAGCTTTTTCCAACACCTTATTTAGTTTTTCCACACATCACACCTACACTCTGCATCACACCTCCTCCACACATCCTCCTCCTCACATTATTTTATTTTCACTGACCACACATATCTCATTGATTCCATTCACATTCACTAGTTATCATCTGTTCTCATCCTCACCTTTTTCTTACACCAAGTTCCTTCTCATCATTCAATACTTATTGTCACTTATTGTCACCACAGTCATCAATGATACATCACTTCTAACACACTCACCTATTGTTTTTTCACCTATCAGTTCAGCCTATTCTTTTCAATAGGAGATATACTGTATCTCTATCTCCTCTTTATATATCACAATTCAGGGTTACATTACTTCACATTATTTAATCATCTATTTATTTCTTATAATTTACATTATATATATTTCCATTTTAAAGTGGTTTAATCATCTTTTTAATTGATTTAGTACATTTTGCCCAAATCCTACATCAGCAGTATAACATTTTTGTCTATAGTCAGTGACCTTGTTCAGCACCATGTACCTATAAAGTTTGTCCATTCAATCCAAGATGGCCGACAGAGTATAAACATCATGTTTATGTACATATATATATAAAGTTACATCATTCACTCGCCATTCCCTGTATTCTGCACCAATCAGGAAAGACATAATGATGTCATCACACTAGCGTCACATGACATGACACACCCCCTTTTGAAATGCGGAAGTGAATTAAGCCTTAAATAGGCCAAAGTTTTTAGTAATACGTACCCCAGAGGAAGCTCTTACAGAGAGTGAAACGGACCGTCTGGATCAGGAGAGGGAGATATGCATTTCTGACCGTAACTGCACTGGCTTTTTGAATCCAACCACAAGTATTGGGCATTCAGTTGCCTATATATATATATATAAATATATATATATATACACACAAACACACACATGTGCACTTCACTACTCAGCAAAACATGTGAGTATTACTATCAGCTTTTTTTTGCTATCATTGCTATCATTGCTATTCACAGTTGGTAATCCAGCTAGTTCATTTATATTCTAACCCTGCATATTATCCTTCTCCTTCTTTTTGTTTTTAATTGATATAGTGTGATTCACTTTTTAATCTTCTTTCATCCTAATACTATCCAAAGTTTTTCTGGAATGATCCTGTGATTAACAGTTTTACTGACATATGAGGATTACAAGACAATATAATTGAATTGGTGCAGTATTGCACCCCTCTTCTAACAACATTTATACTCCTTGTTTATATTCATATCAATACTTTTGACTAGGATGGTATTCTAATTATCATGAATAATACACACTACAGTGTTTTTTTCATCTTTTATTATCCCAATTCCCTCATTAAGATGAAATCCTTGTATACAAAATTAGTGTTAACCACTAGGGAAAATATTAGGTCATACAAATTATCGTTCTGTTGAACATGTCACCAATTAATGGTCACTGAGGAATGCTGCAGTCCCTATCTTTTTTAAGGCCTTATTTTGTAGATGTTATTTTTTTATTATTTAGTTTTGTTTTAGGTGCAATTCATGTCCATGAAGGCATCTTCTGCATCTGAAAGCGTTGTGAAGGAAATGTATGAGGTGTAAGTTTTTCCCAGTGCCTCTCAGGTAGACATTCCCTCAATGACAGACCCCCTTAACATGTAGCTTCCACAATCTTAAAGCTATCACATATCCTGATAAGACATGATTAGATGTTAGATTAGATGTAGACTAATACCACTATGGTGCTGGACTTGCAAAGTCTCACAATAGCAGGTTAATGATAGTCATCACTGATATATGCTCTAGCGGCATGTGATCCTGACCTCAGTATCACTCTGAGAACAGATCCCTGGGTCTGATGTAAGTAGCAGTGAATCTGGCTGCTGAGCTTTGTGTGATCTTCATATTAATGGGTATTTTCTCATATTGCTGATTATCCAGAGACATAGCTAATAGTTAGTAATGCTTGCTGATGGGAATCAGGTGAGTTGGTATACTGTTACAGTTACAGTATTTAGCACTGTACTGTACATGCAGGTTGGTTAGTTTTTTATCCACTCTGCCTTTTTATAGTCGGACACTTTTTTCAGATTTTTGTTTTGTCACCACACTGTATGTGTGAAAATGGATTGGATTACACAGCCCAGAGGTTGTATCATCTGTTTCATTGAGCAGATCTAGACAAATTGTAAGTGCTATTCACATTAATGGTTCCTTCAATTAAATGGGGTGATTTCTGTTGGTCCTTTTTTTAATCAGATTCCAGTTGCAGTGGTGTAGTGACCACATGTGACACCAGGAGGTGCTATGCATAATGCTTATTGTAAACTATGACATTACACCCTTTAGGCGTCCCCTTTTTCCAACAAGCCTACTGCTCTCGCGGGACCTGCCCACATCACATCCATGATATTAATGCACAGTCTTGTCCATTTCTGATGCTCTGTGTATGAAATAAAGCTTTGCTATACCATTTTAACCATGTCAGTCTGTTTTCAATGATTGTGGTTATGGGTCATCCACATACATCACATTTGTGTCAAATTCCTATATATGTAAAATAATGAGCCCTAGTTACTATGCAATAGATCAATACATATAACAATAATAATTGTCATAATAGCATTAGATATAATATAATAATATATATCATATATAATCAAAATAACGGGTTAATGCACATGCAACGTCCAATTAGTGATACTGTGGAGTATCATCATTCCCTGAGGGTCTGATAGAAATATGACAGGTGATACTGGAATGGGTTTCCAGTTCCTTCTATAGTGGACTGTGATTTGTCTGACCTCTCTGCTATGACTTGCCCACCTAGAGTGACCCGACATGGTATAGCTAACAGCTTTATTGAAGTAAACAAGCCCCTTCACCACCACCACTTAGCTATGCTGAAGGGGATCAGGGGAACATACACCACACTAATCTACTCTAACCCATCAGGAAAAATACATGGAGGCTGTGCAGATGCACGTGGATCAACAGCCAACTCACCTCCATCAGGGGGTAATCTACACTATGCCCATCCTAGAAAGTCCCACGCCATTGCTGGTGGCCTTTTGGTGACCTCCCATTATATTTTGCTATTCATCAATTTACATTTGTGTGGTGTATTTTCCCCTTGTCCTCTTGTGGATTGCTAAGTGGTGATGGTGGTGAAGGGGCTTGTGTATCTGAATGAAGCTGTGAGCTATACCATGTAAGGCCACTTTAGGTGGGCAGGTGATAGTAGAGAGGTCAGAAAAATCACAGTCCACTAGAGAAGGAACTGGCAACCCACTCCAGTATCTTTGGCATGCAAACCTTGTGGAACAGCACAAACAGAGACCTAGCTAAATGTGCTGCAGTCCATAGGGTCACAGAGAGTCAGACACGACTAAAGGACTAAACAACAAATAGGAAAATGTTCCCCTGGTACTTGATATATGTTATGTGGTGGTTTAATTTGGCCGCTATTTGGTTTCCCAATGTAGATGCGATGAGCAAGATGTTTATATCACATATAATAGTTATGGTAATTGCGAGTTGTCACGCAATATTACAATTTACGGGGTGGCGCAATTTATGGGGTGAGGAGCTTGTAATGAGCCCCGAAGGTGCTCATTGCCAGGGCTGCGATGAGCACCATAGGCAGTCATTGCCAGGCCCATAACAGAGAGGGGGTGGAGGAGGCTCGCAACACCAGCCCCTTATCTCCTCATCCATTAGGGACGTGGAACAGCAATGGCCCATGGCCTCTGTTCAGCCGGGCCATACCTCTATCCTCCATACTCCCTTCTCTGTCCTCCTTGACTCCCCTGCCACGTAGATCCATCCTTTGTCCACCCTTTGCACTGTACCTGCCTATTCATTGGTGGTTCAGCAGAGAAATGGAGTCCAACCTCGGCTGGCGCATCCTCTCTGCAATGTAGGGACGTAGCTATGGCGTTATTCAGAAGACAGAGAGGGGGAATGAGAGATAGAAGGGGGGACAGAGGGAGCATCTGTGCGGCAGGGGGTAGGTAAGGGGGAAAGAGAGGTGTGTATGGTGGATAGAAGGGGGACAGAGAGGGGGAATGGGAGAAGGGGGGACAGAGGGAGCATTTTGGGGCTGGGGGAGATAAGGGGGGCAGAGAAGAGAGTATGGGGATAGAAGAGGGAGAATTTGTGGGGCCCAAAGGTAGATTGCACTAAGAGGGGGCAAAGAGTGACAGGGGGGAGAGAGGGGCAAATAGAGACAGGGGAGAGAGACAGGGAAGGGAGAGAGGGGGCAAAGAGTGAGTGGTGAGGGAGAGAGGGGGAAATATACACTGGGGAGGGAGAGGGGGAAAGAGACAAAGGGGTGATAGAGTTTATTTGCAATGCTTGCAAAGTAACAGGTTTGTGCATGCGCGTATTGCATGTCGTGGCCTGCAGTGAGTGGCGAAGCCGCTCATTGCGTGGCCCACGATAAGTGCCAAAATGGCTCATTGCTAAGCCTGTAAAGTAGAGGGGGGAGAGGCTCGCAATGAGCGACGAAGGTGCTCTTTGCGAGGCCCGAAAGTTACGGGCTTGTGCATGCGCGTAGGGCTTGCGTATCGCCATAGTGCATGCCGCGGCCTCCAGTGAGAGCAAAGCGGAGGAAGATAAGGGGAGAGAGATGGGGGAGGGAGATGGTGCCAAAAGCGCTCATTGTGAGGTCTGTAAAGTAGAGGGGGAGATGCTCACACGGAGGAAGTTGATGAATGGAAGAATGAGGGTCATGATGTAAAAGAGGATAATATGGAAGATAAGAAGATGACTTTAAAGTGAAAAGGAGTCAGAAATAGAGAATGAATGGTAGGAAGAGATATGAGACAAGAAACAAAAATAACACAATGGAAAGGTGAATCAGATAATGAGACTATAGGATGTGGGAGAGAATATGAGTTACTGTGGAGGAAAGGAATGAAAAAAGAGGAAGGGATAAAGGAGAATATAAAATTGATAAAAAGGTTGTGAGAGGGGATGGAATTTAAACTTGGAGTGGGAGACGAAAATGATATGGAAACTCAGGAAAACGAACATGAGTTGAAGGAAAAAAATAAAGTGGATGAGATGCTTGGACAGAATATAATGACTGAGTATAAGATGATAGAGGTAAAAGGTAATTAGGAGATGGAGTGAGGCATGCAAATAAAGCAGAGGATAAAAAGGATGAAGAAGGGACAGAAAAATTAGAAAAGAGAAGGAAGAGGAAAGGAGGATTAAATGGAGGTACAGAGAAGAGGATACCATTAAGGTAAAAAGTTAGATACATCTGGAGCATAAGGAGGGAGAGCAGAGGACATAGACAATCACTCTACACAAGCCTTTCAGTTTCTGTACTTAATGTATAATATTTTTTTCCTGGGTGTAATTTCATGTAATGATATATTCCTAATGCCATACTTGTCATCTGAAGGGTCTTATCTATGAACTGCACTGCATTGTAGCATTTTGGAGCTTTGTGTGCACAATATTTAATATCCACATAATGATGGAATAGTAATTTACAGAATGATAAACCTGTGATGTTCAGCTGCATGGTTTGCTCTATTTATAATGCTTAGATGTATGTAACTATAATGTGCTGTAATGAGAGTTGTAGTCCATCATGGGACTGAAATGTCTGTGCATTAACCCTTTGATGAGAAGGTAATTGTTGGTAATATCACTTGAAGAACAGAGCAGTTGAGGATAGTGAAAATCACATATTTGATTTTTTTAAGCACAACTTTTTGGAAATCAGATGTTAAATAAGTGCTAAAATAAAAAGGCATTTTTTTCCCCAAAATTTGTGTAAAAGGAGTGACTGATTACGAAAATATCAGATGAAGTATAATAGAAGAACATAAAAATATGTCTCTGGTAAAATAAATATTTAATATGGCGCATATTAAAATATATGGATGGCAGGGCAGAATGTATAATTGTGCCTCAATATAAATCCCTGAAGAATGTCCTACTGGATCATACCCCCTCAGGGTGCAGTCTCTCGAGTTACTGACGTGGACACATCCATGTTCCCTGTATATATTGTTTATTAGTTTTATACTGAAAAGAGAAACTCCACTTGTGAATCTCTACCTTTGCATGGTGAAGGGGCTTGTTTACTTCATTGAAGCTGTGAGCTACACCCAAGATGTGCTGGTCGTAAGATAACCTTATGGATAAGCACAAACAGAGACATAATGATATGTTACCAGAAGATGAGCCCCTCAGGTCAGAAGGTGTTTACCACATTAGCAGAGGGTGAGTAGGAGGAGCACCTGATCAAATGAAGTGGTTGTGACAAAGCCAAGAAGACACCCAGATGGGGACGTGACTGGATGGGAAAGAAAATTCCGATGCTGCAATGAACAATTCAGCATAGGAACCTGGAAAAAATATATATATGGAATAATAATAAGGTTGGTCTCTGTGTACAAAATAAAACAGGTCAGAGATTAGAAAACACCCTCTTTCAACAGCCTCTAAGACGACTCAATACACAGACATCAACAGATGGAAAATATAGAAATCAGATTGATTATATACTTTGCAGCCAAAGATGAAGGAGCTCAATAGACAGCAAAAACAAGACCTGGCGTTGACCGTGGCTCAGATCTTGAGCTACTTATTGAAAAGTTCAAAATTAAACTGAAGAAAAGAAGGAAAATTATCAGATAGAAAGTAGATAGAAAATAATATCCCCAGACTAGACATAGTAAATATAATATAATCAAAATGTGTAAAGAAATGAGTTTAATAGGTGTCAATTGACAGGTCATCTATTGGTTACCAAATTAACAATATTTTCTAATTACTCACTATTACTATCAGCAGGTCCACAGAGACCTACAATTGTCCCCAAAAATACAATAGAAAGATAGAAGAAAATATACCAATTGAACTATTGGGCAAACCTCATAAAGACAAGTCTTTATGGGGTTTGCTCATTAGTTCAATTGATACCTTTTCTTCTATCTTTCTATGGTAGATATAATACCTGAAGAACATTGGGCAGAAGTATGTCTATGTATAACATTACACAGAAAAAAACAACAAAGAATATCCCCAGTATAAAAATGTGACGATGGAGCTTTTTGTGCCAAGAGGGTTTCAACTGACAAGAGGACATCCTCTGAGGTTAGAGGTAAAAAAATTCAACCTTAAAGGAAGAAAAATATTCTTCAAAGTAAGGGTGGTTAATCAGTGGAATTCTCTACCAGCAGGATGGGATGAAAGCAGATTCAATAGATAACTTTAAAAAGGGATTGGATATATTTTTAAATAAAAAGGGCATTTAGGGTTAACCTTGTTAATTAGAGAAAAATAATTGATCCAGGGATAAATCCGATCACCAATATCTGGGTTCAGGAAGGAATTCATTTTTTCCCTTTTGAGACAATTGGCAAAGTTTGAATTGTTTTTTTTTCTGTTTGCCTTCCTCTGAATCAATTAACAATTAATTTGCATATTGCAAATTAGAGAAGATTTTCAAAGTTTGAACTTGATGGGCTAAAAGTCTTTTTTCAACCTCAATTACTATGTAACTGTGTAACTATGTAAAAGAAAGAAAACTAAGAGGGCAAACTGGCTGTCTGATGTACACCGAAGATCTATACAGGAAGGAATTTAACAGCCCTGATAACCGCAATAGTTTGTCTGTGAGCTGGAGCCATATATCATGGAGAATGAAGTGAGATGGGCCCTAGGGAGCCTTGCTGAAAACAAGGCAGTAGGAGTTGATGGGATCCCTGCTCAATTGTTCAAAATCCTATAAGAAGATACAAGAGTAACTGGAAATGGTCAGTTTACATACCAGTCACAAAAAAGGTGATTGGGTGATGCTCCAATTATTGAACTATAACACTAATTTCACCACCCAGCAAGGTGATGCTTAAAAGCCTGCAAGCTCCACTCCAGCAATATATGGATTGAGAACTATCAGATGTGCAAGCTGGGTTTCACAGAGTGAGAGGGACAAGAGATCAAGTTGCCAATGTCCGATGGATAAAGCAAGAGAGTACCAGAAAAATATTTACTTCTGCTTCATAGACTATTCTAAAGCCTTTGACTGTGTGGATCACAACAAAATGTGACATGTTCTTAAATAAATGAATAGTATCAGACCATCTGAGCCACCTCCTGAGGAATTTGTATGTGGACCACGAAGCCACGGTCAGAACTGAATGGTTCATGATTGGGAAAGGAATACAACAAGGTTGTATATTGTCACCCTATTTATTCAACGTAGAGAATAAATCATGTGTAAGGTTGGGCTGGGTGGATCCAAAGCAGAACTCAATATTGGTAGGAGAAATATCCACAATCTCAGATTTGCAGATGATGCTACTTTGATAGCTGAAAGTGAGAAGGATCTAAAGGGTCTATTAATGAGGGTGAAAGAAAGGAGTGCAAACGCTGGACTGCTGCTTATTTTAAAAAAAACAAAGATGATGTCAAACTGCAATATCAGTTCTTGGCAAATAGATGGGGAAGAAGTGAAGGTAGTGTGAGATTTTATTTTCTTGGGCTCTAAGATTTCTGCAGATGAAGATTTTTGCTTCTGGGGAGCAAAGTTATGGCAAGTCTGGACAAGCCATTAAGACACACAGATATTACTCTATCAACAAAGGTCAGCATAGTTAGAACTATGGTCTTCCCAGTATTAACATACTCATGTGAGAGCTTGATCATAAAGAAGGCTGAGCGCCACAGAAATGATGCTTTCAAATTGTGATGCTGAAGACAATTATCTACCCTTGGATTGTAAGAGGATCTAATAAAGCAATACTACATGACATCAAGCCAAACTGTTCACTGGAAGGTTTGATCATGAGGCTGAAGCTCAAATTTTTTGGCCATATTACTAGAAGACACGATTCCCTAGAGAAAAAGCTGATGCTGGGAAAGATTGAAGTATTCACCCTCCATGACTTTTTACCTATTTTGTTACATTATAGTCTTAAATTCAATGTTATGTTAATCTGAATTTTATGTGATGGATCAGAATACAATAGTCTAAGTTGATGAAGGGAAATAAAAAAAATATATACATAAAATTTTTTTTCGAAATAGAAAACAGAAAATTGGCATGTGCGTATGTATTCACCCCCTTTGTTATGAAGCCCATAAAAAGCTCTGGTGCAACCAATTACCTTCAGAAGTCCCATAATTAGTGAAATGATGTCCACCTGTGTGCAATCTAAGTGTCACATGATCTGCCATTACATATACACACCTTTTTGAAAGACCCCAGAGGCTGCAATACCTAAGCAAGAGGTACCACTAACCAAACACTGTCATGAAGACCAAGGAACTCTCCAAACAAGTAAGGGACAATGTTGTTGAGAAGTACAAGTCAGGGTTAGGTTATAATAAAATATCCAAATCGTTGATGATCCCCAGGAGCATCATCAAATCTATCATAACCAAATGGAAAGAACATGGCACAACAGCAAAACTGCCAAGAGACGGCCGCCCACCAAAACTCACGGCCTGGGCAAGGAGGGCATTAATAAGAGAGGCAGCACAGAGACCTAAGGTAACCCTGGAGGAGCTGCAGAGTTTCACAGCAGAGACTGTAATATCTGTACATAGGACGACAATAAGCCGTATGCTTCATATAGTTGGGCTTTATGGCAGAGTGGCTAGAAGAAAGCCATTACTTTCAGCAAAAAACAAAATGGTAAGTTTTGAGTTTGCGAAAAAAAACATGTGGAAAACTCCCAAAATGTATGGAGGAAGATGCTCTGGTCTGATGAGATTAAAATTGAACCTTTTTCGCCCATCAAAGAAAACACTATTTCTGGTGCAAACCCAACACATCACTCAAAGAACACCATCCCCACAGTGAAACATGGTGGTGGCAGCATCACGCTGTGGGGATGTTTTTCAGCAGCCGGGACTGGGAAACTGGTCAGAGTTAAGGGAAAGATGGATGGTGCTAAATACAGGGATATTCTTGAGCAAAACATGTACCACTCTGTGCGTGATTTGAGGCTAGGACGGAGGTTCACCTTCCGGCAGGACAATGACCCCAAACACACTGCTAAAGCAACACTTGAGTGGTTTAAGGGGAAGCATGTAAATGTGTTGGAATGGCCTAGTCAAAGCCCAGACCTTAATCCAATAGAAAATCTGTGGTCAGACATAAAGATTGGTGTTCACAAGCGCAAACCATCCAACTTGAAGGAGCTAGAGCAGTTTTGCAAGGGGGAATGGGCAAAAATCCCAGTGGTAAGATGTGGCAAGCTCATAGAGACTTATCCAAAGTGACTTGGAGCTGTGATTGTTGTAAAAGGTAGCTCTACAAAGTATTAACTTCAGGGGGTGAATAGTTATGCACATTGCCTTTTTCTGTTATTTTGTCATATTTGTTGTTTGCTTCACAATAAAAAAAAAAATCAAAGTTGTGGCATGTTTTGTAAATTAAATCATGCAAATCCTCAAACAATCCATGTTAATTCCAGTTTGTGAGGCAACAAAACAGGAAAAATGCCAAGGGGCTGAATACTTTTGCAAGGTACTGTATCAGGATAGGCCTCATGGTAGTCCAAGGAAGGCCCCACTTTTTGTTCCTGTCAATTCACGGCCTGTAGTGACTCACAGACTGAGTACAGCTCAAGGGAGACCTAGGGAAGATGGGTCTGCTCCTATGTGTCTTAATACAGCCCCATGGGGCACTTTCTGTTTATTTAGGGAAGGCAGGTGGATTTTAAAAGGTAATGGGATCCAGCCCTGGGCTTGTTTAATATTTGAGAGCTTTGCATAGCATAGCCAGAGGGGTCATAAACCCACATATTGATTTTTTTTAAATTACTATTTAATCTGTTCCCTGCTACAGTCGCAGAAAGGAATTCTTTTAATTATATTGAGTGTTCTTACTTATTATGTAACAGTTCTGTTTAGAGGGTTAGCTGTACTAGGGGTGATTCATTTTATATTTAGTGTTTAGGATCAGTATTATTATTCAAATTTTCTTACAGGACTCATGTAATTGCACTTTTAGTAAAAACACACATAGAACAGTGAACATATCCCATCTAATGATGACTCCTTAGGGTTTACAAATAAACTTTTTTTTTTGGGGCAGTATGTAATAGCTAAGTTAAGGCTTTACTCATTAGATGTCCTATGAGAACAATGTAATTCATCACCATGCTTGTAATTGAACGCTTCTGACTCTGTTTTTGCTCTACTTGCCCAGGATGCCATAGATGGATAGTTGAAGAGGGAGGCTACTGAGCTTGGGGGTTGATCACTGAGATAATTAATTGTTGGCAAATTTCGGACCTCATACAAACAGCATTGTGTTTGCTTCTATAAAATGGAATTCAGTATCAATAACATTTGGTGGATCTTATTGCTTTGGGCTTTGAACTATAATTATTTTAAAAGCTAAATATGCTTTCGAGAAAGAAAGAAACACTACCGACATAAAAGAAAAATGTCACACTGAAAGGAATTTTGGCTTTCTATTTTTTTTAAATGGGCACTGTCACTCCAGCATATTGTTGAATCTTAAAAGACCTCTTTAAAAATAATGGCTGTTAGGATGAAAGTACATGCATAAGTTAGAAAAAAATTATATTCCACTCTAGGTGTGAGTATCCATCTAGTGGCGCTACTGAATGTATCAAATTTTACACAAGAGCTGGAAAAAGTACAGAGAAGGGCTACAAAACTAAGAAGGGGAATGGAGGGGCTAAGTTATGAAGAAAGACTAACAAAATTAAACGTATTTTCGCTAGAAAAAAGGCGTCTAAGAGGAGATATGATTACGTTATATAAATACATCCAGGGTCTATATAAGGCTTTGTCAAGTGAACTTTTTGTAGCAAGAGATTTTCAACTGACAAGAGGACATCCTTTGAGGTTAGAGGAAAAAAGATTTCACCTTAAACAAAGAAAAGGGTTCTTCACAGTTAGGGTGGTTAAACTGTGGAATTCTCTACCAAAGGAGGTGGTGACAGCGAATTCGATAAACAACTTCAAAAAGGGGTTAGATATATTTTTGAATAAAGAGGGCATTCAAGGTAATCCTAGAGAACTAGCGAAGGAATATTGATCCAGGGAGAAATTTGATCGCCAGTTTCTGGGGTCAGGAAGGAATTTTGCTTTTTTTCCCCCTTATGAGACAATTGGCAAAGTTTCAATGGGTTTTTTTTTCATTTTGCCTTCCTCTGGATCAATTAACAATTAACAATAATAATAAATAGTCCACATTAAAAAGATCAATAGAGATCTAAAAAGGTTGAACTTGATGGACTAACTCTTTATTCATCCTCCAATACTATACTATTAATAATTATTTAATCAATAATTGAATTAATAACTAATCCGCATATTGCAGATCAGAGGAGATCTTAACAGGTTGAACTTGATGGACTGAAAGTCTTTTTTCAACCTTAATTACTATGTAACTATGTAACAAGTATTAAGGGAAGAATATGTATATACTATATGTCACAGTTAGCCCCATAATACAAGTCTCCAAGCAAAAGGGAAACAGAGTCATTGAAAGCCATTGAAGAAGACTGGATTCTTGGAATTAAAGGTGAAAAGCCAATAGTGAGTTATAAAGAGTTGGAGTGAGTATTTTGTGTTTACCCTATCCAGGGTTAGCTGGGTGTGTTCCTGGTTAGAGAAGGATCTAATAAAACAGTAAAAGGGTAGTGCTCTGACAGAGCTAGGCCTTTTATTTTCATTATTTATTTTGAGTTATATGTTTGTAAATGTATCAACCCGTTTAGTAAAGTTTGGAAACACTTATTGAAGCCTCCTGTATTGTGTACCACATTAACAGTCTAAGAAACATGGTTGCAAATAGAGAAGTGTATAGTACCACACTGATTACAAGCACTAACCTTGAAAGAGCTGTGCATTGGTAGGTTCCTGGCTTGTGTATAATCCATCCTGAGCTTTGCTTAAAGCTGTGTAATACAGCAGGCATATACTTAATGGTAGCCATGTTTAAAATGGTATTGGATTACAAGAGTGAAGCCTTTGTGGCCATATTTGCATGTCCCTGCCAAGATTCCTAGAATGCAGTGTAATAACTGTAATACTAGGACTTCTGAGCAGAATTTTTTTTTAAATTTGTTTTAGACAGTCAAATGTGAACACAAATGTACTATTTATTTACTATACTACTATATATACAGTACAAAACTAATCTAAAGAAGAATTGTTAGCACATCACTAAAATAAAATTGAAACTTACTCATACCAAAGCACAAAACAAGCCGACTAACTCGGGCCTATACAACAATACTAAAAAAAAACAATCAAATAAATCACAATGCCAACTTCAAACATCTGCTCACACAATGAAACCCTGACACTCAACTAATGCCAAATTACACCTCATTAATACAGAGCAAAGAGGTTAACACTCCCTACAAATATATTTACAACCCCCTCAACAATAATGCGGTCCTGTATAATCCTTTACAATCCCTTAATTCCACTTAATAAGTGATCAGTATATTATGTAACTGGTGCAAAATGTGTGCAGCTGAAACCATGACAAATATATACAGTATATATATATATATATATATATATATATATATATATATATATATATATATATAGTAAAAAATAGTGCCTCTGTGTTCACATTTGGATTTCCAAAATCAAGTTAAAAATATTTTCTGCACAGAATGTGAAGAAATAGTTTTTGCACTGCACTCTGGGGAACTGAGTGAGGACATGCAAAAGAGCATCAATGCATTCTCACTCTTTAACCAAATGCCACTTTATACATACATTGCTTTAGTTTTGTTTTACTTGGCTGTGTGGAAGAAGTTGCTGCAATACCTATAATTACTGGGTCTTCATATTATGCGTGTTCATTACATCACAGGACCATTCTAAAAAAATATGGCTACAGAATTTAGTGAAAACACTATGAGCCTCATCCAATTGTCTGAATTTGAGATACGGAGATCGCAGACAAATTTGATATTCAATTGGCATCTTTTTGCGGACTCGGATCGGGTTATGAGTTACAAACTTGAAAAAATGTCAGCCGTCCAACTCGTAACTTACACCATCCAGAAGCCTTTGATGTATCACTTTTGCAGAGCTAAAATGGCAAATCGCTATTCAATTGCTCCAATTCCCCAAGCTCGCAAACAGATCCCCACTCGTAAACCGCAAATAAAGGAGAAAATCCTACATGTACTCGAGAGGACCCGCAAAGGGGTTAAACACCAATTCATAGCGCTGTAAATGCAAATAAAACAGTAATCCTGCACTGGAAATTACAGAGAGCAACAAAAGACTTTAGAATTAATTGCACCACAGTCTCAAGCCTTCAAAACTGCAGGAAATAAGTTTTATTTTCATGTGTCATTTTGGGGTTAAATGATTTTGAGTATCAATGAGTTACTACATATCAGGCCATCCATATGGACTAGAACAGTATTGGCATTCATTTTCATAATTCTGTATTTAGAGGTTTTGCGAGTCTGATCTCATATCGGACCCCCGAACCTAATTGATTGACACGTAACCTCCATATTTTACTGCTGTGATAATGACAGTCTCGTTTTCTATTGGCCGATTCGAAATGGGCAGTTATGGGCTCTGTAAATTGATACGGTTCCAGCCCACAACTGCTCCGAACCAGTACATGGTTTATGGAGCTGGCTTCAGGATCGCAGCTCTCAACCTGGAGCAAATGGATAGCAACGCAATCTGAGTCCAGCGGGAGCCCCCACCTCAATCGCCGTCATGCGGCCTTCGGCGAGCGAATTGCGGGCTTGCAATTGAATGAGCCCCCTATGAATGTCCAGAGGCAAATTTCAGTTACCTTGATAAAGCATTCAGAAAAGGTTTTAGATTATAATGCAAATAAATTACATTTATGAGATTATATTTAGTTATATTTATTTTTAGCTTGACTTTATACCACAAGTTAATTGAAGTAATCAGATCTCATGTGATTTATTTCATCAAATTTTCTGATGAAATAACATTTACATATGCTTTTAGTCAAGTTTTAAAGTGGCTATTGGAACATTTATTCAAAAAACCAAGGACCTTTATTATATATCACTGTAAGCTAAAATAATATTAAACTGAGAAAATATGAGCAGGAAATATTTTTTTTATTTAATCAAGACCTTCTGTGATGCATAGATGTACTAAAATATATTCGGAATGGTGTCCCTATTATTATATTTTATTATAAAAACATCACATGCAGTATGTGGAAGAGGATCTTTAATGGAAAAAGGAGCATGGTTTTTCTGACAAGGGATTTGAGGATTGCTTGGAAAATAGTGTGAATATTTCTGGGCTATATCCATGTTTTTTTAGTAGAGTATTATTTGCTTGCAATATGTGTTTGTTGTTCCTAAGACCAATAGGCTGTCTCTGGATTATAAAAGGATATCAGCAATATAAACTGAAATTGTCTTGAAATGGAATAAAATCCAAGGAAATATTTCCATGTGGAAATTATACATGCTCATTTTATGAAAGAGCAAGGAAAAGCATATAATATGTAACATTTTGTATATTTAAGATGGAACTCCTACCATTTTTTCCAAACTATGGCAGAGTGTGCACATTTCCCTACAGCTGCCTCATTGCTGTACCATTATGTAAATAATACTCTATCAATTATACAGCGATGAGGTAGCTACAGGGAATGTGATCTACTCTCTTCCAAAGTTTGGACAAGACAAGAAGATTTCCAGCTGGAACATTGCAGTGAGACTTTAAATGCCAGATCTTTTTATCTAATAATATGTACTGCAAGAAGATCCAATAAATCAGTCCTTCAGGAAATCAAGACAAGCTGTTCACTTGAAAGTTTGATCATTAGGCTAAAGCTCAAATATTTTGGCCATATCATGAGAAGACAGGATTCCCTAGAGAAGACTCTTATGCTCAGTAAGATTGAAGGCACATGCAGAAGATAACGGCAAAGGGAGAGATGGATAGATGAGGTCATCAAAGCAATGAACATAAGCTTGATGGAGTTCAGTATAGCAGTGGCTGACAGATTTGTCGGGCGTGCTGCAGTTCATAAGGTCACAGAGAGTTGGACACAACTGAACGACTAAACAACAACACAATATCTTTACAGGCAGTCTTTTTGTGGACATTTTCCTTTTGATCAATAATATACATTTTTATGATTTGCCTAGGACATTCAGGGTTATCCTGGTTAATTAGCAGGAGTATTAATCCAGGGAGGAATCTGATCGACAGTATCTGGGTCAGGAAGGAATTCATTTTTTTCCCATTTGAGTCAATTGGCAAAATTGTTTTTTCTGTTTGCCTTCCAAAGGATCAATCATCAATTAACAATCTGCATATTGCAGATCAGAGGACATATAAAAAAAATTGAACTTGATGGACTAAAGTCTTTTTTCAGCCTCAATTACCATGTAACTATCAACCTTATTAAATTGCGATTTGGCCAATTGAATAGGGCTCTATTTAAGCACATGGCATATTTTTTTACAGAAGTTTTTTGTTAGTGAACTTTTATCCAAAAGCAAGGTCTTCACAAACTAAAAACTTCTGTAAAAAAATAATCTATGTGCTTAAATAGAGCCCTATTCAATTGGCAGAATCGCAATTTAATAAGGCTGTATGTAAATATAATTGGGCTGTGCCGGATGTACTAGTTATCCAAGACATACTACAACATTGGTCTCCACCAACCTATAGATATACGGAAAACAAATAAAATAATAATAATGGAGAGAGGAGGAGGAATTATATCTCACTGAGCCTTGGTGTGGATAATGAGACTGTCAAATTAGCTACAGTTGAAGTCGTCATCATCAGAAACACCAGGAGTAAGTAGCACTGAGGGTAACTTACCATTGAGGAAGGAAGGGATGGCTGGGATACACCTTAAAGTCCACCACAACCACTTCCCAGTCAAAAGAATGTAGTAGTGGGAGTAATATAATCATGCTGAAGGATCCTGTATTGACCTTCTCGAGTTTTAGGAGGCTCACCACAGTCTTTATATGTTGTAGCAGTTGCTTTCTGTTAAAACTAGGAAACTAGCTGATGCAGTATTTAAAAAAGTGCATTTGAGGCTTTAGCCGATCTACACTTAAAGAGTTAACAATGGTGCCATGGTAATGCTTTTTCCCTATTAATGAGCCACGGATGAATGAGATTTTTTAGGTACACTTCAAGCGTGTACTTCACTCATTATAAGTATTATTTCTCTTATAGGACTACTCTAGTCATACATTTAAAATATATTATTTGAATGAGCTAGATTTGAAAATTGATAAAATGTTTTTATGCTGTAACAATCTCTTTGGATTTTCCTGCGTCTGAAAATGTACAATTTGACTGTTGGTCACCTGAGGAGAAAGTGTCAGCAATGTGCCAAGTGTGCAGTGTAATAGGATGCATGTGTGAGGCCAAACCGTTTGTTTAGGCGAGTAAAGCTTTTTCCGTCCGTTGTAATGGTTTATTGTGTATCTCCTACGTTCCTGGCTAACTCCTATGTGCCTGGCGGTGATTTGCGCATTTCGATCTTCTTTAGCCTCGTTTAAATTGTGTTTGCCCGCTATTTTTCTCTCGCTTAGCTGATTTTCGAATGGAAGCATGCAACCTCACTCCCAGGCGTCTTGACGTTCCCCCTGTGCTGTGTGTGAGTGTTTTTTTAATTACATTTTTTAATTTTTTCTTGTTTTTCGTGTTTTTCGATTTTCGCGGTTCGGCCATTAAAGTTGTATTTTTGCAAGGTCGGATTTTTGGCCCGAGATTCCAAGGTCCGATTTTTTTTTCTAAGTCCTGTGTTCCTCAACTGTTTGCTGCCTAAATAAGTCCCACATTTCTCAACAGCTTACAGGCTAAGTCCCTCGTGTTTCAATGCCTCAACGTCTCACCTTGCTTCGCTAGCCTGTGGCGCTAATCGGCTAAGTGCTCCGAGCTCCCATGTGTTTCAATGCCTCAGTGCTACGAGCTAGGAAGACTTCTATGCATTAACGGCACGCCTCGCTTTGCCAGGCTCGCAAGGCGATGAGCGCATTCGGTGCTCATCACCTAAGTGCTCCGAACTGGGAAGGCTTCTATGCATTAATGGCCTAATGGCCGCAAACGGCTCGCCTCGCTTGTCGATGCTTTCAAACGTGACGACGAATCACAGTTTGACAATTATAATATGTGATTATGCTGCAGTGTAAGCTGCCATTTTAGTTTCTTCTAATCTGTTTCCTGAGGAAACATTTAAATGCAGATGAAGTTTTCATCTGTATACTGAAAAATTGCTTTTTACTTTCTAAAAATCTTGTCCATTAAAGCAATAGTGTTTTTTTTTCATGATTTAGGCTGGTATAAGAAGTTGATGAAAAAAAATCTATTTTTTTCCTCAGTGAATTTCTGTTGTGAGGATTATATCAATTAATCCTCTTGTTGACGTATCAAGAATATTCATTAGATGGTTTATATTATAATACTAAAAAATTATATATTGTTGACCTAAAAAGATTTTATCTCCTTGGTATGAAAAAGAGCTATACATTAAATTAAGATTTGATGTTGTTATTAGTAAGCAATAGCTGTTTCAAGTATTGTTTTTTGTACATTTTATATTTAATTTTACTAATATACAATAACATTTTAATGATGTCGCACTGTACAATTATGATTTTCATGTCAGGTATTTAAATTCATAAAGGATTCTACTGTTCATATAGCTAGAATATAAAATTGGGGAAAATGAAATAAAACTTAAATGCATTTTTTTAATCAAGTCTTTTCAAGCAACACAAATTAAATTAATGAATAGAATCTAAAGTGTACTTTTCATTTCTGAACTGAACCTTTATTAATATAAAAAAAGGTGGGATAATATTACCTTGAGCAATAAATTAAAACTAGAATAATCCTCATATACACTCAACCATAGGAATTGATAATGACAATTTCAGAAACCAGGAGGCAAGGATAGAATACTAAGATTTAATACATTTATGAATTCTCCAAATGAAAAGATGCTACTGACTATTCAATTTAATTTAAAATAAGGTGAGTTCTTTTTAAACAGCATTAAAATCCGACTATACATTGTACTTGTTATTTTATTATTATTTTTAATTTTTTAAAATTTTATTTGTAACACACCAACATAGGGGTTAAGTACAATGCAAAATAAATTTTACTTAAAGAATGGAAGGCCCTGTCTTTGAGCTTAGAATCTAATGTACATAGTGCTTTCCCAAAGTACCTTACAGGATTGAAAACTTGCAAACTTACAATCTAAATTGTTTGGGTGAAATACAGGAGGGCGATAGATGTGTTGTGTATAGTAAGGCTGAAGGTGATAAGCTTATCTAAACAGATGCATTTCAGTGAATTTTTTAAGGTTTTGACGAAGCGGATAGTCTAGTGCAGAGAGGCATGGAGTTCCAAAGAATAGGAGCCACATGAGAAAAGTCCTGAAGGCGGAGTGAAAGGAGGTGATAAGAGAGATGGATAGGAAAAGGTTTTTAGCAGAGTGAAGAGGGTGGTGGGAATATTTTCCCTAGTGTACCACATACAAACTTTAACCTTTAGATTGTAAGTCTGCGAGTTTCAATCCAGTGCAGTGCTTTAGGGAAAGCGCTATGGACACTGGATTCCAAGCTCAAAGACAGGGCCATCCACTCTTTGCAATGTATGAATCTTTAACTTGTCATTGCCTGTAACTTAACTTATGTATAGCGCTACGGAATATGTTAAAAGGGCATAAATCACCTAACATTCCTAAATTGTTTGGAATAACATGCTTTAAAACATCAGGTATGATGATGTATCGATCAGGTAGTGTAAGGGTTACACCCGCTTCACAGTTACAGACCAATCTCCCCGTTTAATGCACCGCAAACAACCGCAAACAGTCCCTTTGCACAACCGCAAACTCCCCATTTGCACAAGGTTGGATACCAAGCTAGCCATGTCCCGTTCCTTGTCCTCACTGATGTCATTGAAGGTCTCTTCCTCCACCCAGCCACCAAGGGCCCCTGAAAGGTGACAACAAGCCCCCTGGGACGCCTGCTGTGTTTGGTCTTCCACCTCCTCAAAGCCACCTTCCTCCTCTGACTCCTCTTCTTTAGACTCCCAGAGTCTGGGGGCTTCCACTGCCCAGCATGGAATATTATACACAGGTCAGAGTCTGGGGGCTTCCACTGCCCAGCATGGAATATTATACACAGGTCAGAGTCTAGGGGCTTCCACTGCCCAGCATGGGATATTATACACAGGTCAGAGTCTGGGGCTTCCACTGCCCAGCATGGAATATTATACACAGGTCAGAGTCTGGGGGCTTCCACTGCCCAGCATGGAATATTATACACAGGTCAGAGTCTGGGACCTTCCACTGCCCAGCATGGAATATTATACACAGGTCAGAGTCTGGGACCTTCCACTGCCCAGAATGGAATATTATACACAGGTCAGAGTCTGGGGGCTTCCACTGCCCAGCATGGGATATTATACACAGGTCAGAGTCTGGGGGCTTCCACTGCCCAGCATGGAATATTATACACAGGTCAGAGTATGGGGCTTCCACTGCCCAGCATGGAATATTATACACAGGTCAGAGTCTGGGGGCTTCCACTGCCCAGCATGGAATATTATACACAGGTCAGAGTCTGGGGGCTTCCACTGCACAGCATGGAAGATTATACACAGGTCAGAGTCTGGGGGCGTCCACTGCCCAGCATGGAATATTATACACAGGTCAGAGTCTGGGGGCTTCCACTGCACAGCATGGAAGATTATACGCTTTGCCTCTGTCTGCGTTATTATAAGGTGTGTACTGTTAAGTAGTACTATTCGGTTTAATCCCTGTTACGTCCACTATCAGGGGATGTGTATATGGCATGGATTTTTGGAAGCGTGGAAAACGATGCTTGGTCGGTCCTCCCACTTCAAATTTGGGGCACTGCGCGTGCAATCTAAGGTGCCACCAGATATGAGTGTCACTGTGCACTGGCAAAAGTTGGCAGAGTAGATGCAATAGGCTTCACACACACGCCTATAGGCAGGCAATTGCTATTCAATCTATTACAGTCAAAAAAGTGTTGTTTTATGTCACTGTACACAACGGTTGCACCAGATATGAGTGTCACTGTGCACTGGCAAAAGTTGGCAGACTAGATGCAATAGGCTTCACACACACGCCTGTAGGCAGGCAACTGATATTCAATCTATTACAGTCAAAAAAGTGTTGTTTTATTTCACTGAGCACAATATAAGCTGTTAGGTGTTAGCCTGTCACACACACACACACACACACGCTGGCAGGCAGGCATATGCAATTAGATTACACAGAAAAAAATTATAAAATAAAATAAATGATGTTCTAGCCCTAAAAAGGGCTTTTTGGGTTGCTGTCCTTCAGATGGAAGGCTCTGGAAGGGAGTGTATGCTGCTGATTAGCTGGAATGTGTCTGCTGACTGTGAGGTGCAGGGTCAAAGTTTCCTCAATGATAAAGAATAGGGGGCGAACCCAAAAGCGCATGTGTTCGCCGTTCGCTGCGAACGCGAACATGCAAAAATAGCCGCGAATAGTCCGCCGGTGAACTGTTCGGGACATCACTATACTACACTATGCAACAATTAGAGAGCAGCAGGGAAATGGGTGGTGCACCATTATTAAGATAAGAAAAAAGCTATTTTCAGTTTAAATTTTCACACAAAATATCAATTATTTTAAATTAAAATAAATGTTAAAATGTTGATAGTATTAATACAATAAATTATTTTATCTTTCATTATATTAAATTATATGTGCTTGTTAGTGGATTTATTAGTTGAAATTGATTTGCAAACAATAAAGGCATTTTAAAACAAAGTAATAACTTTGCGTGTGTGGTAAATAAGTTTTACTGGTCTATACACTAACTTTTATGTGATGTAATTATAATAATTACCCTTTGGAAAGATTTAAACTTGTGTTTGTTATTAGCAATGTTGGCTAGGAGAGATCATAGGTTGTGAAGATAATTTTTTCTATGAATAATCTTAAATAACTATGCATTATAGCTGTTTAGCCTTTTGTTCGTTATTACTCTGTCGAAGAGGAATGCATTAAGCTTTTGTAACATTGACAAATATATTATCGCCAGTCATTCCGCTCTTGTTTTTTATGTAACTTTTTATTTATTGGTCCATTGTCATCAAATGGACACTGAACAAAGACAATATCTGTATTAGGTGTTTGTTTTTCACTTAATAAATATCTGTAAAAGCATATATGATTTGTTTATTTTATATTCCTTTATTTTCTGTGGTACCAACTGGGTTTTCTGGAATGAAATCAGAATTTATAACACTGGGGCCCCTATTAAATTGAGCAATTGTTAGTTACTGGAGCCCGTAATGTAGCCTATAAACTAATGATTGTGTGTTACAGGCTGAAAATCCCTGCGGTTGTCAAAATCGTAACTCAAACCTATCAAAGCCTCTGAGCTTTCAAGCCCGTAAATGTTACAATCACAAATCGCTAATCAATTGCTACAATTCCTCAAACCTGCAAATATTTTCACACCCGTAAATGGCAAATGTAGAAGAAAATCTTACGAGTACCAGATAGGACCCGCAAGGGGGTTAAACACTTGTTTGTAGCACTGTAAATGCAAATAAAAAATCAATACTGTACTTTAAAAGACGGGAAAAGCGATGAAAGACATTAGAATTAATTGCACAGGAGTCTCAAGCTTGCAAATATGCAATAAAAAAATATTGTTTTTAGGTTTAATTTCAGTGTTATATCAAAATCAGTAATCAAGGAGTTAATACATATCAGGCCACCCCCTTGGCTATAAAATTTCCTTGATTCATTTTTATTATTTTGTACATTGCCAGATTGCGAGTCTGATCTAAACGCTAATTGTTTGTGGTTTAACCTCCATGTTTTACTGACATAATGATGACTGTCTCATTTACTACTGGCTGTTTCTAAATCTGGAGATACGACCTTCCTGAATTGATCATGATCACGCTCTGAAATGCTACTTACGGGTGCATGGTTTACGGTTTAGGCTTTCGCTCACGTAGCTGCAGGCTTGATCAATTGAATCGCTCTGTAACTTGCAAATTTTCAAGATGGCAGACGTACGGCCAGTGTGAAGGTAATGGAGGGCTTGCAATGGAATAGGGGCCTGAGTCTATCAAATTTAGTTATTCAAGAGCCAAATTGAAGAAGTGTGATCCTTTGATGATTTAGCCTAGAACTTTTTTTCCCATATTACTTTGGATGTGGAAAATTGTATACATTTATGTGTAAGAACTCCTCCTTTTTTTTTTTTTTTTTGTTTATTTTGTATTTTGTATCTCCTGTAAATATTTTATCTACTTAATAATATTATAGTATAGACAAAAAAACTGAAAAAAATGTATGTTAAATGAAACAGGCTTATACACTGAGGGATTATAATCAGTGGCAGAGATTATAATCGAGGGCCCTGGTGCAAAAAAAAAACGCCAGTGGAGGCGCTGAAGAGGGATATAAATTACTCCAGCGGATCAGCGTAAGACAGAGGGGGCATCTTGGTGTGTGTAAGGTTGAGGGCATCAAGGGGACATGGGCCAGGGTGCGGGTCCTATTCAAGGGGAAAAACACCAGAATGCTAATATTCAAAAAACCTAAATAGAATGCACTGCCACCCTGCCCCCCCCTAGATGTGAGGCCCCAGTGCATTGCTCCACTACTGTTTATAAGATATATTCAAGTTCTAGTTTATTCATATTCTTGCATATTCCAGTTTGGCATGGGAGTTAGTATTCCTTGGTAATTAGCAACAATAATATGCAATAATATCTAGGTATGGTATAGATATAGTTTTTTATGATTTTTTGGGCAGGGTATTCCTTTTTTTAAGTTACAATAGTTGTTTGAAGTATTGTTGTTGTTTTGCATATTATATAACATTTAACTATTACATATAATAGTTGTCAAACTGCGAGTTGTCATCACGCATGGGAGCCTAGAAGCCTTCCGAGCTTGGAGGACTTAGGCAATGAGATCTCATTGCCCTGCGACTCTCGGGAAGCGAGGAGAGCAGTTGAGGCATTGAAGCACGTGGGACTTAGGCTGAAATGAGTGCCGAAGGCGCTCCTGCGGGCCTCGTGAACGCGGCGAGAAGTTGAGACACGCTGGACTTAGGCTGCAAGCAGTTGAGGAACGTGGGACTTACAAAAAAAATTCTGACCTCGGAATTCCGGGGGCACAAAAATCCGACTTCGCAAAAATATTAATGTAAAGGCCGAACCGAGGAAATCAAAAAAGACGAAAAACAATAAAAAATAAATTAAAATACACAGCACAGGGGGAGAGCCAGGACGCCTGGGAGTGAGGTTGCAAGCAGATTTGAGCCTAATTTGGCATGTTTCGTTACTGAAAAATCGGCTAAGCAAGAAAAAAAATGCCAAACGAAAAAACACAAAAAAGTCTGAAACTCAACAAAAAAAAAAACTGAGCAAATCCAGGCACACAGAAGTTAGAAAATACACGGCGGCAAAGACAGTAAGACTTACACCAACAAAATACGAATTTAACGGCCGAAACGTGGAAATCAAAAAAGACGAACAACAAGAAAAATAATAAAAAATAAACTTAAAAACACACACACACAGCACAGGGGGAGAGCCAGGACGCCTGGAAGTGAGGTTGCAAGCGATTTTGAGCTGAATTTGCCGCGTTTCGTCACTGTAAAATCAGCTAAGCGAAAAATAAAATGGCGGACGAAAAACAAACAAAAATGGATGGCAAAAACGCCGGACTTAGAAAATACACAATGCCAAAGACAGTACAACGCCAGGCACGTGGGACTTTAAAAATAAAACCAACACCAGTCAGCGCCCGCCATACAAACATTCACCAGACACATAGAGGAGAAACACACAGGGAAGGGACAGGTGGGAGATGCTAGAAAGAGACACATGCCATTCCCAAGCACAAAAACTTGCAGGTTAATGAGTCCTGCAATGAGCGGTCCGTACAGTAGGCGGGAGGAAAACCACGCAATGAGAGTTGAAGGTGCTCAGCGAAGCAAAAGCCTCACATTGTGTGGCAAACAGCATTGGCTGGCTTACACTTTTATGCCCATCATTTTTTGACTGGCAATTCGCTAGTTTTATAATAAAATGTTAAATATTTTGCATTGCGTAAGTTACGATTTTCATGTCAGCTATAAAGAATTCTACTGCTCATATATGTGGAACCGAAACATGAATAGTGAATCAAAGAAAAATGAAATCAGATTATTTTAATAAGTAATTGAGATTGTATTCAAGGAAATTACATTAATGGAGAAACTGTAAAGCAATCTTTAAAGTTTTGAGATGTGGAATTATTAACTGCCTCACCTGCATTCACACAGTGTGAAACCTAAATTATGGTCTGTCTGCAAGTCCTGGAAGAAATGATGAGCAAACTAGCCTCTATTTGGATGTGCTAAAGCGTATTCATAATTGTATTACCAGTGTGGTACATTACACTGATAACCATCCCTATTGGCTCAAATGGAACAGGTATGAGAAGTTATTTACTGACCCAATAACGGGATGAAGGATGAGGCCTAACACATCTTTATATATGTATAGGTGTAAGAGTTGTATAGACTTGGGAGTTGTAAGTGGCTTATTGAACTTATTCTGAATCTCACTCACTCAGTCTCAGTCTCACTCTCAGGTACAATTATCTTTAACTGTCTCTCTGAAAATCGCAGTACAGTGCTGTGATGGAACAGAAACAGAACAGAAATAGTCAGACTCAAGCTGAAGTTAGCAGTAGAACTGCCTCCAGGATATCACCCTCACAACTACTGGAGTTGCCAGCAGATGCCAATACTTCAGTATCCAAGAGAATATAAGCCCCTAGTAGGAGGGCTTTAACATTTGGAACGATGAGCCATGGGGAGCAGGAAAGAACTGTCAAAAGATCTGGGTAACAAGGTAATGGAACTTCAGAAAGATGGAAAAAGATATAAAAAGATATCCAAAGCCTTGAAAATGCCAGTCAGTAATGTTCAATCACTTATTAAGATGTGGAAAATTCAGGGATCTCTTGATACCAAGCCAAGGTCAGGTAGACCAAGAAAGATTTCAGCCACAACTGCCAGAAGAATTGTTCGGAATACAAAGAAAAACCCACAGGTAACCTCAGCAGAAATACAGGCTGCTCTGGAAAAAGACGTTGTGGTTGTTTCAAGGAGCACAATACGACTATACTTGAACAAAAATGAGCTGCATGGTCGAGTTGCCAGAAAGAATCCTTTAAGGCGCCAAAGCCACAAAAAAGCCAGTTACAATATGCCCAACAACACCTTGACACGCCTTACAACTTCTGGCACACTGTAATTTGGAGTGACGAGACCAAAATAGAGCTTTATGGTCACAACTATAAGCGTTATTTTTGGAAAGGGGTTAACAAGGCCTATAGGGAAAATAATACCATCCCCACTGTGAAGCATGGTGGTGGCTCACGGATTTTTTTTGGGGGGTGTGAGCTTTAAATGCACGCAGAATCTTGTGAATATTGATGGCAATATGAATGTACCATATTATCAGAAAATACTGGCAGACAATTTGCATTCTACGGCACGAAGGCTGCGCATGGGACGTTCTTGGACTTTCCAGCATGACAATGACCCTAAGCGCAAGGGCAAGTTGACCCTCCAGTGGTTACAACAGAAAAAGGTGAAGGTTGTGAAGTGGCCATTATAGTTTCCTGACCTTAATATCATCAAGCCACTCTGGGGAGATCTCAAACGTACGGTTCATGCAAGACGACCAAAGACTTTACATGACCTGGAAGCATTTTGCCAAGATGAATGGGCAGATATACCACCTGCTAGAATTAGGACCTCATAGACAACCATTACAAAAGATCATTGTCATTGATCATTGCCATTGATGCTAAACGCCGCAATACAAAGTATGAAGAACTATGGCTATGTAAACTTTTGATCAGGACCGTTTGGGTGATTAGTTTAAATGTTTTACAAACAATAACTATTTCTGAACATTAAATAACTCTGCAAGTGTTATAAATAAGTTTTAAAAATTATATATTTTCCTTTTTGTGTGAGTTTCGTATTTGAATTGTCCTTTGGAATCAATGAAACTTATGTTTGTTAACAATTGTGGCTCTGGATAACCAGATCATAGCACATTAAGTGTATGATTAATCACCATCTAGTTCAAAAATGCTTGTGCATGTTAGCTGTTTTGTCATGTAGATGATTTTTATTCCATATACTCCATTAAAGAAGGCTGTTTTAGGTTCATCCCTTTGGTTTGTGTTTACAAAATCTGAACAGTAACAAATACATTTTTTTACTTCTTTATTTTTTATGTGACTGTTAACCAAACAATATAAATCTTAGCGTGTTATTTTGTTATGCTATGGATGGTATATATCACTATGAAAGGGTACAGGCAACCCCCAATTTCCACCCACTTTACCTACGACCATGGTTTCATGATTCTGAGCGAGCTTGGCATTTGTATCGCTACTTTGTTTTCACTTAATAAAAATCTGTAAAAGAAGACTAAATTTAGAGATAAAGAAATGATTTACATGGCTTACACAGCTGCTATTGTTAGTTTGGTTCATACTTGATAAGTGTCTTTTTTCTTGAACTGAATTGATTCTTTATTTTTCCTACAAGCTGGTAAAACCTTGATCTTAACAGTAAGAAAGGTACTGGATATTCAAGATTTACATACAAATCCCTGATCAAAGTGGTATGCTAATTTGAAAGTAAAAAAAGGTAATATTTGAAATGAGTTGAAGAAAAAAAACACCATTATACTCAAATTGTATCATTGTAAAATGACCGTGAAACAGTCACAGATATAACGGGTCTCAAGAGTTGCTAACAATTTAATAAATAAAGAAAAGGAGAAAGAGGCAACTAATATCCCCATTCCCCCGATACCTATGTCTACTAAAGTACCACGATTTGTGAAGTCAGCTTATATTTTTGACCACATGGATATATAAGAACATCCTTGCAGAAAGGTCAAGATCATACAGAATCATTGCTGACTTACTGAAGAGATCCAAAATGCATATATCCAACAATGTGATAAATAGGTGATTAAAACTGAACCTTTAATAATATATAAAATAAAATATATACAGTAAATTAAAAAAATTAAAAGCGGGCACACAAGGAGCTAATATCATCAGGAGAGGGACTAGCCAAAGACAAATATTTATATAAATAGCAATAATCTACTACCATAAAATGAGTAGAGAAAACTCAAATTAGGCACAGTGAATAAGGAAAATTGCACAAACATTGTTGCACGCTGGTGGCAAGCATAAATTACGGGAAAGAGGCAAAAATCACAATATAAAGATCTCTTTTCTGAATTCAGTCAACAGTTGAACATGAATGATTTGAATTTGAGATTAACATACACAATAGAACTGGATAGAATTTAATTCCTGGATGTTACTTCTACAGAAGAAATTACGTACCTATCTGTACAAACCTCTTTCGGAAGGAAACGGCTACAAACAATGTGCTACATCATAGCAGTTCTCATTTACCCTCTTCCAAAAAAGCTTTTCCCTTCGGGGAATTCCTTAGATTGAGACACAACTGCTCTGAATTGGAAGTCTTCAAAAACCGAGCGAAAGAGCTGTGGGGAAGACTTAGAGGGTACAATAAAGATTGACCAAAAAGCCTATCAAAGAGCCTTGTATCCTGACCAGGATGCACTTCTTATTCCTAAAGTGGATACACCTCTAGATGAACATATTCACTATATTAGAACCTATAACGAACAATGGAGACAGATCCTGAGGATTTTAAATAAACATGTTAACGTCCTCAGAATGGATGATGATCTATAGTTAGATATTTCTTGCTCAAAGATGGAAAAAACTTGCTAGCTGGAGAAGATCTCTCACTTTGAGGGATACCTTAGTGCCAAGTCCTTTTTCAAGAAAAAGCCCTCATAATAGAGTTGATAATCAAGGTAGCCATTTCTGCGGACACTGTAAGATCTGCCCCCACATTAAAAATGTTCAAATATTCTGTGATAGCATGGGACTAGAACATGTTGTTAATAAGTTCTTTAACTGCAGTTCAAAACAAGTGATCTATGTTCGAGAATGCCTGTGCTCTACCACCAAAAAATATGTGGGTATGACCACAAGGGAAACCTGCAAAGACTGGGTGAACATGTGAGAAATATCTCTAATGGCAGAAAGGATATTCAAAATAACAAAAAATTAACACCTGTTGCTCGTCATTTTCTAATGTTCCACAACTCTGATCCCACAAATCTCAAATGTTGGATCGTCCAGCAAATATATTTGGGTATTAGAGGGGGAACCTTCAGCATGCCCTAATCAAAATAGAGAGCAGATGGATTTTCTTGTTAGATGCCATGGCCCCTTAAGGGCCTAAAATAAAGTATTAATTATATAGCTTTTCTATAAATAGTTTTTTCCTTTAAAATCATTCATGATGACACAGCCTAATTAAGAGGCCCAGCGCTCTGGAAATACCCCGGGGCCCCTCAGGAGACATCGGTGGCGGGGTAAGCCTGAAAGAGCCCTGGCCAGCAGCTACAGAGCAAGCTAGAGAGGCAGCAGAAGAGAGCCAGCCAGTGATAGGGAGGCCGCCATCTTGGCTCAGCCATGCGGCCTGTGTGCTGAATCAGACCTGCAGCTACCACATCCCAGGGCTACCATACCATATGAGGTGGTAAAGAAGACCAAAAGGTACCCGGACGGCGGCTGGTCTGACTGCATCCCCAAGGGACTCAGTGAGTACAGAAGGGCTGGGGAAGAAAGGGGCTGGAGCGGCCATTTTCCCTCCTCCTCCTCCATTAGTGCAGGCACATAAGCACATGAATCCATGTGACCTGTGGACACAATATACAAAAACAACACCCCTATACCCAGCGCCAACAGAATACAGAATATATATTTATGTGAGCCTTGGCTTATCTCACAGTCTCCCTTTCATCAGCAACAAGTTTATAACTTTTACACAAAATTAGTGCATCAGCTACAAGCTGCTGGAACCTTATGCTGAAAGAACTTTGGCCTATAAAGAGCTACCTACAATCTCTGCACAGCACCCGGTTTTTGTCATAGCCTGATTAGGCAAGTTGGGGTGTGGGAGACCTACACTCCGCCCGGCGGGAGTACCTGCTCAGCGGAATATACAGCAAACTGACTATACTACTACCTGCGGGTCATTGTTGGCCGAATAGCAATTTAACCATGTCTCCCTAAGATCAAGAAGACATCCCGGGGGGGGGGGGGGGGGGACACGCTAGCTCGTGGAGAATGTTGATGTTGTGAGCATATATTACCAGACCAAGCTGGGCGAGAAGATATAATCCAGGGGCCCTCATAGACGATCCAGCCCATTCCTTCTCCCAGACCGAGTCTTTCAAGCACAGCCGGGTTCTTGGGGGTGCAAGCATGAAGATGGGGAAAAATAAGAAGGGCGCGCAGGCAAAACGCATTATAACGGACCACTTTGGACATTCAGGAGCAAGTTCTAGCCCGCCCCATGCTTCTCACTCGGAACCGTCCGAAAACTCTGACTCTGAGGGGCAGCCAGTGGCCCTACCACAACAACACATGCATCTCTCGCCCGAATCATTGGCAATGATTGAGGAAATGTTTTTGGCCCACCTCACAAAAACAGTAGACTCTCTTAAAAAGGACATTGGTGACCTAGGGCAGAGAACCCACCTACTCGAAGAATCCACAGACCACATCGTGGAAGCGCAAGAGAGAGACAGGGCTGAGATCGGTCAGAACTCAACACGCATTTCTATCCTCGAAGAAAAATTTGAGGACCTGGAAAATCGCTCCAGACGTCATAACCTGAGAATTAGGGGTGTACCTAGAGCAGTCCAGGACCTGATGCAGTACTTGAAAGCAACCATCAGCAGCATCTTACCGGACGTCCCAGAATCGATCTGGGAGATGGAAAGGGCCCACAGAGCACTAGGAGCCTCAAAGAACCAGAACTTGCCAAAGGATGTGATAATTAGATTTCTGAGGCAAAAATCAAGGGACCTCATATTATCGGCCTCAAGGAAGATGGCAGTCATTAAGGGCCCGGACAACTCGGAACTCCAAATCTACTCGGATTTGTCTCCCATCACTTTGGCCAGACGGAGAGAGATGAAGCCAGCACTGGAGGTTCTGATCAGACATAAAATACAATATAGATGGAGCTTCCCATTTGCCTTGTTGTTCCAACATAATGGTTCCTCTTATTCAGCCAGCTCACGGGAGGAGTGCCAAGAGCTTCTCAAACGCCTCCACTTGTTGCCCGTAGAGGAATCGAGCGAGGCTCAAGCTAATATGCCGATGCCACTTCCTACCAAGCAATGGCGGGAAGTAATCCGCGTTAAACAGGCAAAGGAGCCCTCTTCAAGGGGAGACATTCTCTCTCTGCGCCCTTCACAGGGCGGACCATCCTGGCAGAGCCCCTCCGCTTCGGCAGACCCTACTTGAGACTGTTTCTTGGGAGTCCTGGAACGTTTTTTTGCACTTGTATCTTCCTCTGGACGGCTGCTGACAGTTAACTGTTTACTCTGTTTGTTTTAGAATGTTGAGGTTTAAGGAAGCTGAACGGCCTATATTCCATAGCCCTAATCGGTGCACTAGGACTAGGTCTAGAATAAGGAATGTGCCAGGTACTGAAGGGACCTTACGAGAAAAGTACTAGGGCCCTTAGTTGTACACTTTAACCAAAATTAGTAGGCCTTTCTACCCCGGCACTACAAGTGGTCATTAGCCAGGTCAGCACCAGTCCTCATAGCGAGGCCCTATGGGTCTTATTCTCCCCCCTTCCCCGACTCATACTCCAACTGTTTCTAGTACCCCTCCCTTTGAGGGTAGTTTGGAGGTATGGTCAGCCCAACCTCCACCCCTGAATCTGCCACTGCAGTTAGGTGGCTAGGGAGGTTCTGTTTATTATGCCCATTAAGTGGTTTACTCGTTTGTTTTTTGTTTATGGCATCATATGTGAAAACTGAAAGTCTAACGTTATTATTACTCTTCTCTCCTTCCTTTGTTCTTGTCTCACCATCTCCTGGCGGGAAATATCTCCACTCCACTCTACCTCAACACGCTCGGGCTCACAAGCTGAGGTTGTGGGCTCCGTCTGGTCTCCCCGCCCCGCGGGGCCTGGATCCGGGTTTGGGTGAGTCAGCAGCTGATGAGCACTCCTCACTTCAACACGGTCATGGCTAGTGTAGAGTATACATTTGTGACGCATAATGTTCAAGGCTTCAATTCCCAATTCAAGAGGAGGAAGGCTTTCCTTTACTATAAAGAGATTAGGCCATCAGTGCTCTTCTTGCAAGAGACCCACTTCTCCCGTAACCATATCCCTAGCTACTTACACAAAGACTACCCGGTATTTTTCTCAGCGACACAACCTACTAGGAAAGCAGGCACCTCAATACTCATCCACCGAGAGTTCCCCTTCATTTTGGAATCAAAAAAGGTAGATAAGGAGGGACACTATATTATCCTAAATGGCTCTGTAAATGGCCAGCCCATAACTCTAGTCTCCATATATGCCCCCACCACATCCCCTCATAAAATTTTGTTAAGGATCTTGAGGATTCTAGAAACACAGGCCAATGGGAGGGTGATAGTGGGGGGTGACTTCAACCTAACTCTTGATCACACACTTGACAGATCTAATAGTTTAACGAATGGGCGCTTCTCCAACAAAATAAAACAAATTAATAAATGTCTGGACGGGTTGGGACTGGTGGACGCTTGGAGGGGACATCATCCCAGGACGAGAGAGTATACATACTACTCACACACTCATGGGTCTTATTCGCGCATAGATTCCCTACTAATAGACTCGTCCCTTTTTGACTCCTCCAAGGAGGCTAAAATTCTCCCCTGCACTTGGTCGGACCACTCGGCTGTTCTTATTACCTTGTATTTGGGATCCCAGCTTAAACCCCCTTATGCATGGAAGTTGAACGAGCTACTTCTCACAATTCCCTCCCTGCATGAACAAATGGCCGGTGACTTGCAACTATTCTTCGACCAGAATTTGTTCACAGACGTGGGAATTGGTTGGACCTGGGTCGCCCATAAGGCATTTATGAGAGGTACTTGTATAAAGCTAGCATCGGGCTATAAGAAGCAATGTAGGCTGCGAGAATCGGAGCTTAGAGAGGAGTTGAGGCTACTGGAATGTCAGAACCAACTTAATTCTAAGGCCCAGCTGCGCCAAAAAATCGATACTTGTAGACTTGAATTAGATAACCTCCTGAGCGATAGAACAGAAAAGGCCCTCCGGCGCACTAAACATCTATTTTATGCTAAAGCCAATAAACCAGGCTCCATGTTAGCAAGGAGGCTTAAAACAAAATCTGGCAAAACCACTATCTCTAGAGTCAAAACACCTAATGGTGGCATTACGGTGAGCCAAAATGAAATTCAGAAAACTTTTGCTGAATTCTACCAGGATATTTACACCTCAAAGCCCAAAAGCAGTGCAGAAGCCATACAATCATATTTGGATAAATACGACTTCCCATCGGTGTCAGACCAAAATTTAAGCAAACTGAACTCGAATATCACAGAGGAGGAAGTTCAAACGGCCATTAAGAACCTTAAGACGGGCAAAGCCCCTGGGCCGGACGGGTTCACTAACTCATATTACAAAAAGTTTGCGGCCCAATTATCCCCCTTTCTCTGTAAACTATTCAATTCAATTCTTGATGGTGACTCGATGCCCCCAGAGCTTAACAGGGCGGATCTGGTCCTCTTTCCCAAAGAGGGCAGGGACCCTCTTGAGGCCAAGAATTATCGACCGATCTCCCTTATGAACGGAGACATTAAGCTCCTGGCTAAGATAATGGCGGGCAGGGTCTCGGACCTCCTACCAGATTTGGTGCATAAGGACCAAACAGGCTTCATCCCCTATCGACAGACAGCAGATAATATCAGGAGGACGCTGAATGTCTTGCATTCTGCGCAAGTAGCTAGCACACCTTTGTGCGTTCTCGCGCTGGATATCGAGAAGGCCTTCGACACGGTCGAGTGGCCTTATCTCTATTCAGTCCTGGGGAAGTTTGGCTTCGGGGGACGCTTTATTAACCTAATTAAAACACTCTATCATTACCCAGCAGCCAATATTAGATTACCAGGAACAAAGAAAGTGGATATTAAAATTCAGAGAGGGACTAGGCAGGGATGCCCACTCTCTCCACTATTATTTGCTTTGGCGATTGAGCCCCTTGCCCAGGCCATCAGGACCAGATCGGACATCCAGGGCCCGGAGGTGGGATTTCAACACATTAAATGTTCGCTATTCGCGGACGATCTTCTCTGCACTCTGACAAATCCAGTAGCATCGATTGCCAATCTTATGCTGACTATCGATGAGTTTAGCTTACATTCGGGCCTGAAAATTAACTGGGATAAGACTGAGGCGATGGGCGTGGGGATGCGGCAGACGGACATCCAGGTTCTGAAACTTAGGTACAAATTTGTCTGGCCGTCAGACGGCATACAATACCTGGGGGTCAGGATCACGGAGAGAGTCTCAGGGATGTATAAAGCAAACTACCCCCCACTGTTTCGGAAACTGTTAGACGACTTGCAAAAATGGTCTAAATATAATATATCATGGACAGGGCGTATCGCTACTATTAAAATGAATGTGTTACCTAAAATTCTTTACCTATTTAGGACGCTGGCCATCCCAGTAGAAACCCGAGATCTCGAAAGGTTGCAACAACATATTTTTAAATTTATTTGGGCAAACAAACCACCGCAGATAGCTAAGCAGTTAATGTACAGGCACAGAACCCAAGGGGGTCTCTCCTGCCCCAATCTTAGGCTGTATCTAAGAGCCGCCCAACTAGCTTTCTTACCTAGAGCCCACTCAGTCAAACACCAGCCTACCTGGGTTTTTATGGAGAATCAAGATCTCAAGCCCTGGACGTGGGACACTATTATATGGCATCCAGGGTCTAACCAGCCTCCTCCTAAATTTTCCAACCCAATGATTAAACTAACTCTCTCGGTATGGGACTGGGCAGTCAAGAAGCATCAGCTGTCAACCCCGCTATCCCCTCTAACCTCCATTAGTTCCTTCCCAAATTTTAAAGACGTTTTTCACGCAGAGTCCCGTCAGTGGTGGGCTCTTGGACAACTAGATAGGATAAACACCTGGTTCTCCAATTATATAATGTACACACATACTCAAATGCTGGATAAGTACGATATCCCGCCAAGAGAAAATTGGCGCTACCTGCGTCTTAGGCACTGGTTAACATCGTTGGTACAGAGTCTAGGACCCCCAAGATCAACCTGGTTCTCGGTGGTGTGTAAGAACCTGCCTCTGACAAGGGGTACACTGGGAGCCCTGTACTCCTTTTTTAATAGGGCTGATAAAACTCCTAAACCCCCCTTTATGCTCAAATGGGAACAGGACCTGGGAAGGGGACTGGGGCCGGCGGAGTGGAAGGAGGCCTTTACCAATCTGTCTAGGGGCTCTATTACATATAATATTCTGGAGGTGTCGCTTAAAGTCCTACACAGGACATACCTCACCCCCGCTAGAATGCATTCTATGAACGCACAGAACAACGATAAATGCTATAGGGGCTGTCATCAGAAAGGGGAATTTTTGCATACTTGGTGGTCATGCCCAGTGGCTAGGGACATTTGGGAACAAGCTATGAGTCTTGGATCCAAATTATTTGGTAGCCCAATTCGACCCTCAATTGAAAATTGCCTTTTAGGAATGCATATTGAAGCCTTGACTAAAATACAAAATAAGTTATTGCAATTTATTAATTTAGCAGTTAAACAGCATATAGCTAGAAAATGGAAATCCCCAAGGCTTAGCTTAGGTGAGATAATCACCAAGGTTAACTTCATTATGATTAATGAAAGATTAACCAGTACTTTAGAAGATCAGTACCCCCAGTTTTTAAAGATATGGACCCCTTGGCTGGACTCCCAACATAGTATACCGATTAGGTAAGGCACACTAGTCTCTCCTTTGTGTCCCTGGCCCCGGGGGGGGCGGAGGCCGGATGGAGCGTAGACCGGAAGTGATCATGAGTGAGGTAACTAACCAGGAGATGTCTTTTATTCCTTTTTCTTTCTTTCTCTTTCCTTCCTTTTTTCTCTGTGTATTTTATTTTTTATTTTTATTTTTTACTTTTTTTTTTTTTTTTTTTATTATTTTTTTTTCTTCTCTTCAATTACAGTTTCTGTTTATACTAGATGCTATGTTAAGTTAATTAGTTGCAATTACCAAGTTATATTGGCTAATTTCAGAGTTCCTCGGTATTTTATATATCGAGTAGGCTAAGTTTAGATTTGAGGAGGGAACTCCTCAGTAAGTAAATCACAGAAAATTATTTAAAAATGTGTGAAGACTGCAGAAAGTTTTCAAATCTGACACTGTGTTTATGTTTAACATATAATGCTTGGCAATGAAGAATCTGTCTATCTGATCTATCGGTACATGCAATGATTTACCTTTGGTCTTCAATAAAAAGATTGGAATAAAATCATTCATGATATACTTTGACACTGCTAGTTCCTTCTTTCTTATTTCAACTAACATTGGTCGTTATGATAAATGTGATTTATAAATATATGCCTATGATAATTATTAAAAATGTTGCTTGCCTTGCATCTGTTATAGAGAGGTACTTTAATTTTTTTTTTATATATACGGTATATATATATATACAGTAAACTCCCCATTATCTGGCACCCACAGGGACTCCCTATTCCCGGATCAGTGACCCTAAATGACCCTTAACCCCCCAAAAACCCTAAAAATGCCTTTAAAAAGACATTAGCACCTAAACAGGGCCATTTAGGCCCAGAAAAAATAATTAGAAAAAAAGTTAGTTTTTTTTTTTTGCAGTCTCGAACTGCCGGATAGTGCCGGTTATGCCGGTTTAGCAGGAGTTTTGTTCAAATGGGAAATTGGTTGCTTGAGAGTGCCATTTTTTTAGGTGCCGGATAATTGAGTTTTTACTGTGTGTATATATATATATATTTTTTTTTTCCTTACTTATCTTTTTTTACATTATAAGTATTAAGTTTATTGGTGAGTGTTTCTCTACATTGATATTTCCCTTTTGCTTCTTTCTTTCTATCCTTTAAATATAATTTGTTTTATTAGATACGTATCTATCTCAGAATTTTTTTCTTGTAAGTCCTGCATTCATCAACTGCTTGAAGCCTAAGGGGATCCCGGGTTTAGTAAGTGTTTGCAGGCTAAGTCCTGCATGTTTCATTACCTTCACTGCTTGCCTCGCTTCACGTGACTCGAAGGCAATGAGCGCTCATTGCCTAAGTACTGCGCGTTTTAGTAGTTTAATGGTTTGCCTCGCTTTGCGAGGCTTGCAGGCAATAAGCGCCTTCGGCGCTCATCGCCTAAGTGCTCCAAGTTAATGGCTCGCCTCGCTACCCAAGGCTGTGTATATTATATGTGTATATATGTTTCCTTTGCTATGTTATGTTTATTCCCCATATATGTATTTACCTGATGATGTCAGATGCTGTCTCCACTCTATATGCATCTGCTGTTTTTATTCAAACTGAGGGTTCCATCTAATGTTAGTATTGCTTGAGACTTGATAAAGAGAATGCTCTTCATTATAAATAAGACTTTTTTCCAATACAAAAGGTATCAAATTATATTGCTATACTCCTTATTTATTTATCTATCTATCTATATATATATATATATATATATATATATATATATATATATATATATATATATATATATATATATAAATATATATATATATATATATATATATATATAGAGAGAGAGAGAGATTAATAATTACTAAATTACTAGATTAATGGACATTCACGGCTGCTTCACTCTTCAATTACTGTGGAAGATAACACATTTAGCCGAATCAAGAAGCTACTATTTATTATTATCTTTATTTATATTGCGTCAACATATTCCGTAGCGCTGTACAGGGGGTTAGTACATGGCAAAAAACAAACTTAACACCTTAAAGAATGGAGGGCCCTGTTTTTGAGCATATAATCAAATGTACATAGTGCTTGTTTCCAAGACACGGACACACAATTGAAAACTCGCAAACTTACAATCTAAGGGTTTAGGTGTGATACAAGAGGGTGACAAATACAAAATGGCAACGTGAATGCAATTTGTTTAATTAATTGGAGGGGTCTGTGAGCTGTACTGTAGATTGTGGGTGGGAGTGTTATTAAGCTGCGGAGTGTGCAGTGTTAATTATAAAGGCTGAAGGTGATATGATTTTTTAAATAGGTGTGTTTTTAGTAATTTTTTAAAGGTTTTGAGGCAGGAAGTTAATCTAATGGAGCGAGGCAACGAGTTCCAGATAGTAGGGGCTGCACGAGAAAAGTCCTGAAGACGGGAGTGAGAGGAGGTGATGAGAGAGGAGGAAAGAAGAAGGTCGGTAAATAACAACAAAAATAACATAACTTAACAGTGACATTTTTTTTTGTCACAATGCAAATAAAGGAATATTTTACCAAATGGACTTAAAATCAAAAATCCACTAATATCTACACATAACTCAATATATGCTGACAATGTATGCAGACACACAAGTGAAAAACTAAGAAACCACCCAATACATCAACTTTATACAAAGAAACATCATCTAAATCACCAAAGAGTAAGCCTCCTTCAACAACTAAAGGAGAGCAACATACATGAAGCTGAACATGTAGAAAAAGAAATACAACATCTTCACAAGAAACAACATGAATTTTTTAAAAATAAAAATAAAAAACTTAGCTGCCATTTAACAGCTAAAGGAAGAGAAAATAAATGACCCAAATTTAGCCCTGAATTCTAACAACACATCTAAAAACTCAAATAGTTTTTCTGAAAAATATACAGAACACACAGGAATTATAAATCTCTCAGACCATCAACTATCACAAGCAGAGACCTCTGTTCTCTCCAGAGGATTGTATTTCTGTCCAGATATAAAACTAGATAAAATACAACTATACTCGACATAAAAGAATTCTTCCGGAGATTAAGACTGGCAGAACTTTTGCACAACAAAGCGAGGGCTGTGGTTGCTCGCAAGGAGCGCCGAAGGTGCTCCCTGCGCTGGTGGAAATGAGCTCCATATGCACTCATTCCTACGACCCCGCAGTGAGCCTAAGCGAGACCACAATGCAAGACCCGTAGCACTTTGAAAAAATTGCATGGAAAAATAACGGCCCATAACACTTGCAAAAAGGAAAGCGTCACTGAGAAAAATAAATCGGACATGTGGCACTTAGAAGATAAAAAATATGAGCTCCAAAAAATACGAAGTTAACAACCGAACAGCGCACATACAAAAACAACCTTAACAAAAAAAAAAAAAAAATAACACACAGCATGCGGGGACAGCCAGGATGTCTGGGAGTGAGGTTGCACGACAATTTAAACACAATTTGCAGAGTTTCGGCACTTGAAAATCGGCTAAGCGACAAAAAAAACGTCGGACAAAAAAACCCAAAACAAGGCTACACGACCCCTAAACAAGCAAAACACCGCCAGGCACATAAGACTTTTACACAGCAACGTACGTGGTATAAAATACACTGTTAGGGAAGACGGAAAATGCTCCACACCCGCGTAACACATACACAATCGCCACCATTTTACAACACTAACTTGCAAATAATAACATTACCATTCTAAAATGACGATTTACACAGCTAAACAAACGGTTTGCCCTCGCGCACATAACCTATTTACACTGCACACTTCACACATTGCTGACACACCTCAGGTCAGCAACAGTGCAAATGTACATTATATGCTGCAGGAAAGATTGTTAGCTCTTCAGGATATTGAGTGTTGCATATATTAATTACATATAGGTAGAGTATATTATGTTATTATTTAATTAATTAATTAATTAATTATTATTACAAAATATATATATACACGTATAAAAAAAAGAGCAGGGGAGAGGCTCACAATGAGCACCAAAGGCGCTCAGCGCGTGCCTCGCAATGAGCGCCGAGGGTGGTCAGAGGAGCAAAAGTACACAAGGGGAGAGACTCACAATGAGCGCCAAAGGCGCTCAGTAAAGCCCTTGCAATGGGTGCCGAAGGTGCTCAGACCACCAAAACTACACAAAGGTAGAGGCTTGCAATGAGCCTGGAGGTACTCAGAGAACAAAAAGCCTTACTTTGTGTAGCAAACAGCATTACCTGCCTTTCAATTTTACGACCGTAATTTTTTGACGGCCAATTCACTAGTATATATATATATATATATATATATATATATATATATATATAGATAAGTGAAAGTTAATATCATATTTCTCAAATTTTTTATTTACTACATACGTTCCATGGCACTATTAATGTGTTTTATGTGCAGACAGAAACATTCTTTTCTCACTATATAAGTTCCCACCCTCATCTTTAGGGCAGTCTTGTCTCCTAACTCTGAATCTGGGGGGATACATTTAATAAGTATGGCATTGATTTTCACACTTCCTGGGTGTTGCTCACAGCATTACATATTGATTAATGCCCCCACTCTATATAGAGAGCAAAATTAAAAGGGCAATATCAGAATGACTTCCGTTGTTTTATTTAACACAATTTATAGAATTTTTTATTTTATGACCCAATTCTGAGTCAGTATGAACAAATACTACTTTCTTCAGAGGGAAAGCCTGAGACCCAGTTCTTTTGGTGATTTGATCTATAGTCTAAAATCAATAATTCATGCACAATAATTTAATTTAAATGATCCCTGTTTAAGACATAAAATACTTAAAACTGTAAGCCAAATTGCAAACCAATTGCCGTTGATAATAGGGACAGCCATTGCTAGCTAGTAAGTGGTAAAGTTAGACAAAATAAAAAAGACAAACGAGAAAAGGCCACCTTTTTAACGAGCATACCACAATACTCACATATATGTATTAATGGCTGTGATTGAATGTAAAAAAAAGAACTTGACTTTCATTATTATTTAAAATAAAAATGTATTCAAAGATAAAAAATATTGATTAAAATGCTCACTTAAGAACACAAAGCTGTCCTATCTCAGATATAGACATCTAGATGTTCATTACAAAAAGCACATACACTGTTCACTAAATCTCCTGTTTAGAGACATTAACCATACACGGAGAATGTCATTTAATGGGGAAGTTAAAACTACTATCAGTGGCTATATATAAAGTGGTACCTCGCGTTTCACCATTAATCTGTTCCGGACTATTGTAACCCAAAAAAGGTGTAACCCAGGGTAGCATTTCCCATAGAATAAATCAATGTAAATTCAATTAATCTGTTCTGAGCCCCAGATTTTTTTTATTTTAATTTGAACCGATGGTCTTGTTTTTGGATACAAACCCTTAAAGCTAACCAGAACTTAATAAACAACAATAATTACATCAAATAATTTAGTCTATTCAGCAGTGCATTCATGCAGAGCTGACTTTTTTAATGATTGGAATAGATAGGGTTGTAAGTTTCTTATAAACTTGCACCGTAAATGTCTGCATGAAAGATTGTGATGAGAAAATGTACAACAGCCCCATGTTCCAATTTAATGCATCTTGGGCAAAATGTTTGGGATCCTTACATCTTACACATGGACTTGTATGATGTTTGAAGAAGCCATGAGTTCCATTACTACAAATCCCGAGAACTTCTTTATTTTATTTTTTTTAATTCTGGACAGAGTTGCTGTTCTCCTGGCTGTATATATGACTTGCTGAAAAAATATGTCTTTCAATTTTCCTTTCCAGTTACTAATTTGCTATTCAATTGGCGTCTTTTCGCTAGCCGTAAACGATTTGCGGGTTACAAGCTGAAAATCCCTGTGATTGTTAAAATTGTAACTGCGACCCAGCTAAACATTTGATCTTTCAAGCCTGTAAATGTTACAATTGCAAAACGTTATTCAATTGATACAATTCCCAAGCCCATAAATGGCAAATGGAGAAAAAACCTACGGTACCAGAAATGACTCACAAGGAGGTTACACACCTGTTCATAGCACTGTAAATGCAAATTAAAAATTATTGCTGCAATTTAAAAGACGAGGAAAGCAATGAAAGACATTAGAATTAACATTCTCAAACTCGTAAATCTTTAATCAAAAATGTTTTCTTTTTTAAGCTTCATTTCTGTTTCATATCAATCTTGGAAATCAATGAGTTAATACATATCAGGCCACAAACATGGAGTCCAATCACATATTTCACCACTAAACGCTAATTGATTGACTTAACTGCCATGTTTTACTGATGTAATGATGGCGGTCTCATTTACTATTGGCCGTTTCTAACTCAATAGTTATGGCCTTGCTTAATTGATCATGATCACACTCTGAAATGCAACTTATGCAACCATGGTTTACGGTTTAGGCTTTCGGCCAGGTAGTTGTGGGCCTGATCAATTGAATCGCTGTGTAACTGTTCCAAATTTCTTGTAATTGAAAAAGGCCCAGTGTGTTTAACTAAAAGATGCAGATGAACAAATACTAATGATGTGGTATGTACTAGTGTAGAGTATATTGTCTACATATTTTAGGTAATTTTTCAAGAGTAATAAACAACATTGATAATTTGAAACACAGATCATCCTTTACTCATCTCTATCACAATAATGTAAGAAATCAAATTTGATAAAAAAAATCAGGGAATTATATATGTATGAAAAGTACAGTACAATATTAAAAATGCTCAAAATGTGACAAATAGTCGCGGTTCTTCGCCCTCGGCATCTTCCTCAGTATCTAGATCCACTAGGAGAGATAATACATATACACAAGTGTTAGTAGATTTCTCCTAAATTGGGGGATAATAAGTCACAGGAAAAGAGAGACTGCATATCCAGTATATCCATACAACTAATGATCATCAGCATTAGCCCTCATGTTTGCAAGGATCAATTCCTCAATATGTCCTTCGCCGTCTGCTTTGCGAGATGACACCCAAAAAGTCAGAGAATAGGCTCCGGGAGAGCTACGTAGTAACAAGCAGCCATAAATCTATGAGGTAAACCTCGCACCTCAGAAGAATCCACAAAAAAGTGAGATCCTAAAACCTATACGTGCTGCATCGGAGCAGCCTGACACCGCCGTCTGATGCTCACCCCTGCTCCCTAAACACATCCCCATGCTGCAGGGGTCCCTATCGAGACCCCTGCAGACTTCCCACATCCACCACTTGCAGCGTGGGTCCCCGATCGGCATCGATCAGGACCCCGCTGCATTTAATATGTTCAAATTTCCAGTTGCGGACCCTTTAAATACCTTATTTATGCACGTTTCTTCAATAGTTTTAACAGCCCTCAGCCTTAAAAAGATCATTTTTATCTTAATAATATCAATTGTGCATGTATTTTCACTTTACTGCACTGTAGGAATTAAGTGGCGTAAGTACCCCCGCAGCACGTAACATTAACCCTGCTCTATGCTAGGGGTCCCCATTGGAACCCCTAAAGTGTCCCAGTGTATTAACCACTTGCTTCAGGGGTTCATTAGGACCCCAGCAGCCCCCCTCATTAACCCCTTGCAGTGGGGGGGCCCCGATCGGCATCGATCAGGCCCCAGCCGCTTTAAACATTTTAAATTTCCTGCTGCGGGTCCTTAAAGGGCCTGCGGCTCACTATCAACCAATCACGACCATGAGGGTACTACAAGTACCTCCACGGCACCTAACATTAACCCCCTCAATGCTAGAGGTCGGGACCCAGCAGCCTCCACACATTAACCCCTTGCTGCAGGGGTCCATAGGGACCCCCACCACCCCCACATTAAACCCTTGAAGCGAGGTCCCCGATCGGCATCAATCAGGCCCCCGCTGCATTTAAAAAATCTAATTAAAGGTCCTGAAAGGACCAGCGCTAAAAAAATATTAACCCCTGCCGCGAAGGGTACTATAAGTCCCCCCCAGGTATCTAAAATTAACCCCTCACTCATGGAGCTCTGTATAGAGCCCCATGAGCACTTAATTAACTCTATAACTCATGGGGCTCTATACAGAGCCCCATGAGCACTCAATTAACCCTATAACTCATGAGGCACTATTAACCCTATAACTCAGGGGGCTCTATACAGAGCCCATGAGCACTCAATTAACCCTATAACTCATAAGGCTCTATTAACCCTATTATTCAGGGGGCTCTATACAGCGCCCCATGAGCACTTAATTAACCCTATAACTCATGGGGCTCTATACAGAGCCCCATGAGCACTTAATTAAACCTATAACTCACAAGGCTTTATTAACCCTATAACTCATGGGGCTCTATAAAGAGTCCCATGAGCACTTAATTAACTCTATAACTCATAGGCTCTATACAGAGCCCAATGAGACTAAAATTACCCCACTCAGTCCAATAGGGATCTATATGGACCCCTATAGGACACTATTAACCCCTAGGTTAACCCTACAAGTGCCATGAGGGTGCTCCAGGACCCTCATGACAAAGTCTAAACACTACACTACCCAATAATCCTAACTATATCCCATTAACCCTCTAACCCTAACTATACCCCATTAACCCCCTAACCCGAACTATATTCCATTAACCCATACTAAACACTATCTAACCCTTACTGGGCCAATCTAACCCTAATTGGGCCTATTTAAACCTATCTGAACCAAATAATGCTAACTGGGCCTATTTAACCCCATTTAGCCCTATTTAATCCCATCACTTATGGGGGTCTATACAGATGCCTGTAAGCCTCTATTTAACCCAATCAGTCCCATAAGGGATTATGAAGACCCTCATAGGACAATGAGAAGCCTATTATTAACCCCATAAGTGCCATGATGGTCCTCCAGGACCTTCATGACACTAAGTACAAACACTACACTATTCCCCCCATATAAACCACAAAATCTAAACTAACCCCCTTCTACCCAATCCTATTAACCCCTACCTACCTAACACTACCCACCTAACCCCCTATTAAAAACCTCACCCCACTAATTACACAAAATAAAAAAAGCTAAGGTACAAAAAATAAAAAACCTAAGGCACAAAAAATAAAAAAAGACATAACAAACCCCCCTCACTACAAAAAAAAAGAACATCCTAAACCCCCCGCCACTACAAAAAAAAGAAAAAATAATTACACGCCTGCAAAGAAAAAGGCATACACAAATATATATAACAGTACAGTAATAAAGGCATTATAAATATATCCCTAACTACAATACATTTCCCCCTATCTAGACATCACCCACCATCTATACAAAATCCCTATCTATCTATACATTACCCCTTTCTAGACATTACACCGATCTATACATTACCCCCTTTCTATACATTACCCCCTATCTAGACATTACCTCCTATCTATACATAAACCCCTATCTAAACATTACCACCTATCTATACAATACCCCATAAATCTAAGCTAAAATAGAACAAATAAAACCACTTACCTTTGCAGATGTCCCTTCAGATCGCACCCCTAGGAAAAAAAGAAACATCAAATTAGTACAAAATTAAACATTACATATAATAAATAAACATTCTAAAAACAGTATTAAACTGTATTAAACCTTTCCAGCTTCCAGCGTCCATCTTCTTCTGTTCTCCGAGATTAAATAGGGCTATATGGGGTTAAATAGGCCCAGTTAGGGTTATTAGGTCCAGATAGGTTTAAATAGGCCCAGTTAGGGTTAGATAGGCCCAATAAGGGTTCTTATTTCCAGTTAGGGTTAGATAGGCCCAGTTAGGGTTAGATATGATTTTGTATGGGTTAATGGGGTATAGTTAGGGTTAATAGTTTTGTGTAGTACATAGGCTATGTCATGAGGGTCCTGGAGGACCCTTGTGGCACTTGTAGGGTTAACCTAGGGGTAAATAGTGTCCTATAGGGGTCTTTATAAACCCCTAATGGACTGAGGGGATTAATTATAGTCTCATGGGGCTCTGTATAGAGCTCCATGAGTTATAGAGTTATAGAGGAAAGAGGCAAAAATCACAATTCCCAACCCAGGCAGTTAAATTGCTGCAGTCCTATACTGTACTATTAATTAGAATAATATACAAAATTCTAGATATTCAACACTATACTGTACTAGTAATAGGAATAATATAACACATAGGCCAAAAAAAGTAGACCCTTGTCAATCCGTAATGGAGTAGACTCAATAGATGTATATTAATATACTGCTTACTGTTATAAATCGGGTGTAATTAATGAATTACTATATTATTATTCATAATATTAATTATGATTATAATAGTAATTACTCTAATCTCAGGCTCTGAGATTTTCAGTGTAAATTAAGATTCACATTCTTGCTTTCTACGATACAACTTTTTTATGCTGTAAACCATTCCTGATTAATTCTGATGCTAGGCAGGTTTAACATTTGGCAATGAAATACACCTGTAGCTTTCCACTCCATTAGAAGTTTAAGAAGAATGAGTATAGGATTCATTCAAAAAGTTCCTATTTCCCACTATGTCTTTGTGTTTTTGCTATTTTACTAGAGCTAATTCAATCCATATACCATAATATAAATGATATATAAGTGCTACCATGGATTTTAGATAGCAACACATGCATATTTGAACAACAGTACATAACATAGACATTATTAATTAATGAATTTACTCATTTCTGCCACCAGGATGCACTTGACATTTTTGTAGGTGTTTGTTCAGTACCTGATCATCTTAAGTTGCATTACCCATTTCTGCCAAAGTGTGTTGTCTGATACAATTGGTACTATCAGAGGGGACCCCATAGTTTTATTGTAGGTTAATTACCTGTGGCACTGGGAGATTAAATTGCTGTGAACTTATTCTCACTGGATAGTCTTTGACACAGTCAATTCCCTGAGTAATTTGTTCCCTGATATACAATGTCTGAACCATATGTGTATCTCATCCCTTGGTTTCAATGAAACGTAACACACCTTTCCCGGTCCTAAGGGGAATATCATATATTGAGGTTTAACCTTTTCTACAAACCCTTGGCAGTATGAATGGTTATGCCAGCATGAATCAAATACTGTTCTTACCTGATTCGATAGACATATTCTGGTGGAGAATATCATACAACCTTCAACATCTACTTGTTCTATGGTGGTAACATTTACTATGAATTTGGGAAACTCTAACTCATAATGTAAAACATGTGATTCTGTTACCAGAGTTCCCAGTGATTTCATATGGTAGATGTTTTGGTATGTTCCCATGGTTGGTACTAGTGAAAAAGCTCTGCATATATTTCCCTTGCAACCCAGCCAATTGTTCACCCATAACTCTTTGGGATCAGAAGCAAACCTGTTAATGTCAGTTTGTTCCCAACCTCCTAAAGTGGTATGGTTATTATCCAGAGCTTGTGCCATGATCTTAAAATCAGTTGATAGCTCGGCTTGCATGGAAAGACATACAAAATCCCAAGACACTTCTCTTAACCTCCCAATTACTCCTTCCAATATCTCCTGAATATGCTGTATATCAGGACCCTGTATATCTATCCCTGCCTTTGTCTGTCCCTCTACAAGTGAATTTATGGTTTGTTGTGTATGTAACCCTTTGGAATTTAACAAACCCTCAGACTATAAGGTTGTAGTCAGACTGGAAATATCGATAGAATTCACAACCCCTAGACCAGTTCCTACACCTCCCAACACTGTATCCACAATATCCGTTTTATTTCCTTTTCTGGGACCCATTACCCATCTAATTAAAAACCTTTCCATAGTAGCTGTAATTGTGAAACTATTTTAAAAGTGTTTAGCAACTATATTAATCTGTCCACCTTATTTGACATGAAATCAGCTGAAATGTAGCATCCCTCAATATTGGTGTTGGGTTCAGAGAACTAATTTGAAAGGGACCACTGGAAAGTACTATCTTACCGCCACACATGGGATTGTCAGCAAGGGTAGTAGAATAGGTCAGAGGAGGGGCTTCTGTTGCAGGTTACCTCCTCCCATCTATTGTTAATGATACCTTCACTTGTTAACCCCGGTTGGATCCCACTAACTCCCATTTTACACTTTCTTTAATCATGTTCTCAGTGATCACTTTTGTTATGCTATACCCTTGCTGATTCATGGACATAACAGGGTTTTGAAAACTAAGGGAAAACCTAATATCTTTACCTATTGGACCTATAGCTCATTTTCCCCAGTTTGTCCATTCGCCTTCCCAGTTCTTTTGATTATCCAGATTGTCCCTGCAAAATCCACTGATGTTATTATAACTTTTTGTCCCAAAAATATCCATAATCCCACCCCCACTTAAAGTCAGTTGATCAAAACATGGTTCCTCCAGATTGTCACTGCTCCATATCTTTGTCCATGCCTTGACCGTCTGTGTATGACTTGATCTTCTTTGGCTTGTGGAAGAGGTAGTTTGTGGTCCATCAATTTCCTAATTATTACACATTAATAATATTGTCCATAAAATTCCAAAAAATAAATGCATTTCCATCTTCCTTGTTGACATCTGCCAAATCTGAAAAGATTCAATAAGTATCAGTTCTTAACAGAAATATCTACATCTGGGACCTTTGTCCCTTATATAATCTACATCTGGGACCTCTGTCCCTGTATACAATTTACATTAGTCCACATGGACCCATTTGTGACCAGGCTGCCTCCTGTCTTTTCTGGGGTTTGATCTTTTTACCTTAAGCACTGTAGTACGTAATGTATCCAGAATTACATAAGGACCCTCCCAATTTGGATCCCATGGAGAAGGTTTATTACATTTTTTGATAATTATCATTCCCCCTTTTCAAACAGAGTTTGAATTTTAGATGACATTTTACTTTCTGTTGAGGCCATATTAGAGGGAGTAAAATGTAGCAGTAATCTTTCTTACCTGCTCCTGAATTTGGGAGAGATATTGTTTTTTTTTGGCAATTGAGGATTACCTGGGTGGCCTAGTGCCATCTGTCTCCCTGTCATGAGCTCATAGGGAGAACATTTAGTAGCAGTGGCAGGTGTAGCTCTAATAGCCATTAGAACAGCTGGTAGGTGTGTAACCCAAGAATTGCCATATTGTGTAAGCATTTTGGCTAACCTAGATTTAATGGTTTGATCATTGCGTTCTACTATACCCAAGGATTGGGGATGATAGGGAACATGGAATCTCTGCTGTATTCCCAGCAGGTCACAGAGGCTTTGCATTATCTGTCCAGTAAAATGTGTACCTATGTCTGACTCAATGAGTTCAGGAAAACCCCACCTCAAAAACACATAGTACTCTTGCAGTAGCTTGTGTAGTGTCACACCTAAGAGGAATAGCTTCGACCCATTTTGAAAAAATATCCCACAATGACCAGGGCATATCTGAGACCCCCCTTTAATAGTGGAAGTGAGCCTAAAAATCAGCTACTTGTACTATCTGGAGAATTGTCCCTTGTCCTATAGGACATGGATTTATCTGAGCACAGATAAGGCATTCCTGAATACACTGTACAGCAGATGTTGCTAACTCTGGCCAAAAATATTTCTGATTAAGATTGTATTCTAGGGCACTCTGACCAATGTGTCCCAAAAGAGATTGAGTTTGCTGTGTAAATTGCCTCTGTAAATGTTTTAGAACTACAAAAAGACGATTTGCCTGTGGCTCTGTATAACTAATTAACCCATCCTGAATAGAGTACCCACTAGGGAGAGTTTGCTGGTCTTTTAACAAATGAGAAAGGTTAGCCTACTCTCTCAGTATTCCACAGTAATTTTATGTTGGGCCCATAGGTCAGGGAAATCCAGAACCAATTTCCTTAATCAGAGTGGCTACCAGTGTCCGGCCACACCCTTTCTGAAGGAACTGATACAATGGATGCCACAGGACTCAGTGAAGACTCATCTAACATAACAGGTATCCTCCCTCTAGTGTCCCTCCACAGTACATTGTTACACAGATCAACTATCATCCCTTCTTAGCACCCAATAAAGTGCCTTCTGCATTCCTACTCTGCCAAATTGGAATTTCCTTTGTACACTCATGTCGTAATGTCACAGTTACTGTTAGGATGGGAAAAACCTGGGACTGGGATCCCCAAGTCCCACAAGAAATTTGTGTTTTGCCCCATATGGGGAACTTAGTGGTAAATCTGGTTAAAGTCACTGAAGCACCTGTGTCAATCAGTGATCTCGTGACATTGTCTGAAATCCCCTCATTAACACAGGTATGTCCAGAATGATCCCTAAATGTACTATAAATAGGAACAGGTGATAGTCAATCAGATAAGGATGTCAGAGAGGAATTATTCTAATTTCCTCTCATGATTCCTCTCCATCCCTACCATCATCATTCTTAAAGCTTCCTGTGGCCCATACAGATTATTCCCAGGCCTGGTCTTGGGGGCATACTCCTGTCCTGTTTTATCCGGAGGTTTAGGCTTGTTCTGTCTGAAAGTACTCTTGTGATCAAGCCTATCTTTTGGAGGCCCTGATGTATGTTGGTGTGCCTCCAATCCCTCACCTTGCTTATGCTCCCTCATCCATCACCTGCAATCTCTGAATCTGTGCCCAGGCTTATTACAATAGTGACAAATCTCTTTGAAGGTCATTTCCTTCATTATTAGTCACTGCAATTTTGTGTGGCCCTGTGACGCCTTTCCTTAAAATATTTTGCTGTGCTTTGCCAATAATACACAGCACAGCTTCCATGGAGTCTTTTTCCTCTGTCATCATTTGTAGGCTAGGGTCCAAATAAGTAAACTTCCTTACTAGATACTGGGGGTCTCATCTGGGTGCACTCTATGTGTGAGTCTGTACACTTGCTATAATTTAGAAGCAAACACCCATACTGTCATCTCAGCAAGGGAATGGCTCTAAGCCTCTGTTCCCTGTGACTAACCTAGGCACAGCTTTCAGCCTGTCCCCTTCTGTACTCCATTTATCTTCTTTACACCAATCTTTATTGATATAATTTGGACCACTAACTGGGGCCTCTAATTTAGATGCTAGACTTCCTGGAAGCCACAATTTAAACATAAAACATGCCTTTTTAGGGGAGGGCATGTATTGTTTCACAGATAATATAAAATGAGACATATTGGACAACACATCTACCTTTGCATCATATTGTAGAAATAGTTGTTTTAACTTTATCAATTGTTTCACTATTTATCTCTTTCGTGTTGCCTGATTATTGCAGAGGCTTGTGATGTTATAGAATTCCTCTGTCTACTCCTCTCACATGGTGTTGAATGTAAAGAATCTGGTACTTGTCTTAAACTTTGTGGGTGAGATCTTACTATGTAACGGGTTAAGTCTCGTATATTCTTACTAACTTCAGAACTGTCCCTTACATCATTTCTTTCTGTTACTTGTTGTGCTTCATCTACAAGATGGAATCTACCTTCATTGTTATCAATCACTGCAATTGGTTGTTGATGATCAGCTAAACATTTACTAAGGGAAGCTACCAATTATCCCCTAGCCTCATAATTATCTTCTAAAGTATTCACATATTTTGCATTTATGCCACATTTTGGACAAATGCCTGTTTCTTGACTAGTTTCTGAAACAGCTGTAACTGGAATATTTCCCATTAAAGCCATAATCATTTGTTTTTTTAATATTCATTAAAAAATTCATACAGTTCTGCAATATAGTTACATAGTATTTAAGGTTGAAAAAAGACCTTCAGTCCATCAAGTTCAACCCTTCAAGATCTTCTCCGATCTGCAACACGCGGATTAACTATCAATTAATTAGTTGTATAAAAAAAATAAAAAATAAAATAAAAAAAACAATCAAATCCCTCTTGATCCCAGACACCGGCGACCAGACTTCTCCCTGGATCAACACTGCCTCTACAACATGATAACCCTGAATTCCCTTTTTAATTAGAAATAAATCCAGTCCCCTTTTAAAGTTATCTATCGAATCCGCTGTCACCACCTCCTCTGGTAGAGAATTCCACAGATTAACCACCCTTACTGTGAAGAACCCTTTTCTTTCTTAAAGGTGGAATCTTTTTACTTCTAACCTCAAGGGATGTCCTCTTGTCAGTTGAAAACCTCTTGGCACAAAAAGCTCCCTTGACAAATCTTTATACTGACCCTGGATGTATTTATATAAGGTAATCATATCTCCTCTTAGACGCCTTTTTTCTAGAGAAAATAAGTTTAATTTGGTTAGTCTTTCTTCATAACGTAGCCCCTCCATTCCCCTTATTAGTTTTGTTGCCCTCCTCTGTACCTTTTCCAGCTCTAAAATGTCCTTTTTATGAAGTGGTGCCCAAAATTGTTCTCCATATTCCAAATGAGGGCGTACTAGAGATTTGTATAGTGGCAGAATTATATTTGCTTCCCTGGCTTCTATACCCTACTTAATACATGCTGACATTTTATTTGCCTTTGCAGCTGCTGCTTGGCTTTGAGCGCTGTTACCTAGTTGGTTGTCCAAATCCCTTTCAATATCTGATACACATAGATTTGCTCCATTAAGATTATAAATTGCATGGCTATTTTTATTATTTCCTTAACAGATGCATAACTTTACATTTATTCATATTAAATCTCATCTGCCATTTAGATGCCCATTCCTCAATTTTATGTAAATCCCTTTGGAGGGAAAACACATCACTATCTGATTTAATTACCTTGCACAACTTTGTGTCATCAGCGAAAATGGAGACACCACACTCCAATCCTACCTCTAAGTCATTAATAAATATGTTAAAAAGGAGAGGACCTAATACTGAACCCTGAGGAACCCCACTTACCACATTAGTCCAATCTGAGTATGTTCCATTTACAACAACCATTTGCTTTCTGTCTTTTAGCCAGCTCTCAATCCATGAGCAGATATTTACTGCAACTCCTGTATCTCTTAGTTTGCACAATAGTCTCCCATGTGGCACTGTTTCAAAAGCCTTTGCAAAATCCAAAAAGACTACATCCACTGAGTTGCCTTGATCCAGGTTCCTAGTAACCTCCTCATAGAAACTAATTAGATTTGTTTGACATGACCTATCCCTCATAAATCCATGTTGACTCCTACTTATAATCTTGTTCAAATAGACATATTCTTGTAAATTATCCCTTATTAACCCTTCTAAAAGCTTCCCCACTACAGAAGGGAGGCTAACTGGTCTATAACTCCCCGGATTTGCTCTTGCTCCCTTTTTAAATATAGGTATCACATCAGCTTTTCTCCAGTCATCTGATAGAGACCCTGTGTTGAGTGAATCTTGAAAAATTAAATATAATGGTTTGGCTATTACAGAACCCAGTTCCCTTAGTACCCTTGGATGTATTCCATCAGGACCCGGGGATTTATTAACATTTATTTTTTCCAACCTCTTTTGGATTACTTCCTGTGTTAACCAATTATTTGGCAAAGGTAGTGTAGTCCCATTATGTTGCCGTGTCCCAGCCACTGGTACCTCCCTTGTGTATACCGAAGAAAAGAACCTATTTTGCTCATCTGCCTTTTCTTGGTCACTAATTATCAGACGGCCTGTGTCACATTGTAATGTTCCTATAGCTTCCTTCCTGGCCTTCTTCCCATTAATATACTTAAAAAATATTTTAGGGTTAGTCTTACTCTCTTTTGCAATTCATTTTTCATTTTCTATTTTCGCCAGTCTAATCGCCCTTTTGCAAGCCTTGTTGAGTTCCTTGTACTCCTGTAAAGCTGTCTCTGTCCCCTCTTGTTTGTATAATTTAAATGCCTGTTTTTTTACTCCTTATCTTGATCTTTAAATCATTGTTAAGCCACATTGGATGGGAACTTATTTCTCTCTTTTGTTAAACACCACTTCTTCTTATCAATTTGCTTATTGTCCTCACACTGTAACCACATATTATGTATTCTGCTAAGCATACTATCATGTTCAACAATTATTGGTTAAAAATCACTACATTCAGCATATTTAGCAATTATCTCCATTACTTACACTTTGAAGTGTCTTCAGCATGGCCGCAACTCAAAAGGTATGCACCCCACTTTGATTTTTCTGTCTGATATCAACGATCCCCAGAAATGAAGTCTGTTTTACTCAAATTGCATCTCACTCTGGCCCAAGACTACTTATTTGTAGAAAACTCTCAACCAATATCACCAATATCACAGGTTAAATTTTTCATCTACTAAGTTCACATCTTCAAAGAGACCTTGCATTAAATCCCCACCAAATGCAAGGGAATGTACATGGTAAGAAAAATAAACAGGCTCACCATTCAATGTTATAAATCAGGTGTAACAGCCAGGACGTCTGGAAGTGAGGTGAAATGCAATTTTTTGTAGAATTTAAGCAGTTTCGGCAAGTGAAAATTGGCTAAGCGAGAAAAAAAATGGCGTCCCAAAAAAATTAAAACAAGGTTACACAATGCGAACCGTGCAAAACACAGCCATCGATGTACGTGGTAGAAAAATACTATTAGGAAGGACGCAGAATACTTGCAAAACGGGTAAAACATAGACTAACGTTGCCATTTTACAACACTAACTTACACATTTGCACGTTAAGATTCTGAAATGGCGGATTTCCCGCCTAAACTAATGGTTTTGTCTCGCACACGCAGCCTATATATAGGGCACACTTGCCACAGAACTGACTCTTTCTCCTCAGGTGATTACAGTCTGAGTGAACATTTTCTGCTGCTGGAAAATCCAAAGAGATTGTTAGCTCTTCAGGATACTGATTGATGAATATTAAATACAAATAGGTAAAGCATATTAATAATCATTAATAAATAAAGAATACATTAATTATTCTTAAAAAAAAAAGGTATATATTATTAGTTAAAAAAATTGTGCAACAAACTTATAATTTACACTTGCTTTAGTTTAGCAATACTTATAGCTTAGCTGTTTGTAATATATTAATTCATTGATAATAATTCATTGAATAATTAATTAGCAACGTACATTCATTTTTGAATTATTAATTAGTAATCATTATGAAAAAAAAATTTTATACAATTTTAAACTGCCTAAAGTTTATTAATGCATTAATGCTTACCTCTTTCTAATATATTTAGACATTGATTCATTAAGTATTAATGTACATTATTTTATTAAATAATTATTAGTAATCCTTATGAACAACAATTATTCTATATTTTACAATGCCTTTACACCATTTTGCTGCTGATTGCCTGATAGGGATGAATCCAAATATTACAAATTATTTCAATCTTATTTGACAGTTTCATCATCTCTGCAGGTGAGTGAACACAGAGAGTGACGTTTGCAGCCTTTGAACAGTATAAAGATCACCTTTACAAGTATATCATTTATTTATGTTCTTATGGAACAAAAAAATTATTAAGTCTTTTTATTTTGAATTGATTACAGTTATTGATTAATTAACGTATATTACTATATAAATGAATTAATAAGTAGTAATCATTACAAATATAATAAAACAATTTAACCTGCACTTATATATCTGCCTTACTGCTCATTCATGTACATTGCAATTAATAATAATAAAAAAAACAGTTATAATAGATAAAAAAATATGTACATTTTACAAAGCACTTACATATCTGGAGTGCTTATAATTGCCTGACAGGGATAGGACCTTCAAAGCACTTAAATATTTAAAGAAGTTTCTTACATTCTGATATGTACTACATTTATCATTTTATACTGATTTTATTTATGAATATATTGATGATAATACGTTTATGTTTTGCATCTATGCAAATTAAACATCATAGTTGCAATGAGTCATGAATTAATTGAATACAAACATTAAATATGATTTTCATGGAATTTCACAGATTACTCATCTCTGCACCTGACTGAAGACAGAGAGTGAATTCTGCAGGATTTTTTCTGAAATAACATCAATTTCACAGATATATGAATTCATGATGCCCTTTTTATTTTCCATGGATGACAGTTAATGATTAATTAATTAACTTATATTTATTTAGTGCCTCATTTATTTGCAATTTACAAAATTGAATAGGGCTCTATATAAGGATACAGTATATTATTTTTACATAATATTTTAGTTAATGAACATCTATCCAAAACTAAGGTTTTCACCAAATAAATTTAAAAAAAAAATATGCTATGTGCTTAAATAGTGCCCTATTGCATTGGACAAATTGCAAATGAATGAGGCCCTTAGTATTTAATTATTCATTCATAATAATCCCCCAAAAAACGATGCATACATATATGCTTACCTAATTAACTTTTAAAGAATAAAAATTACACCTCATAAGTCAATTGATTTCATAATTAATAAAATTACAAAATTGCACATTATTTTAAGACCGATCTATACTTTGCTCATAGCTCTTTTTGTTTACCCTTCTTTAGGAAAACATAATTACCTCTTTAGATTTACCATTGATGTCAATTTTTGATTAGTTCATTAACGTATATTCATTTATTAATGACTTAATAGTTAATTATTAAAACATATAGTTATCAATATATATATGTGCAGTGCTTTCCTTTTTAATGTATGCCAATAAAAAAAATCATAATGAATTAATTTCTTTCATGGAAAAATTCAAAATGCTTTTCAAATCATGGTTATTTGGAAAATGTGTGGCTTTTGTTTATACCATTGAATTTAAAAAAAGAGGCCTGCCACATGCACACATACTTTTAATCCTGCAGGAAAAAGATAAATTGAATACTACAGAGAGAGCGGATTCAGTAATTACTGCTGAATTGCCACATCCGGAAAAATATTCCAAACTTTATGAGATTGTAACACACACAGAATGATTCAGGGTCCATGTGGAGATATCAATCCAAATTCACCATGTATGGAAAAGAAAAAATGTACAAAACAATTTCCAAAACAATTTCAAATGCAAACTTATGCTAATTGTGATGGATGCCCTTTGTATAAAAGAAGAGAAGGTTCCATACAATCCACATTTGCTGAGGAAGTACAATGCACACATAAAAATCATAAATCCATCAAATATGTGTATAAATATATATACAAAGGATATGATGCAGAAACTGTTGTGGTGCAAGGTGCACAAAACGAAAAGGAAAATCCAATTTTACATGACGAACTTTCTAGTTATTTAGATGCTCGCTATGTCAGTGCTCCTGAAGCAATGTGGCATCTTTTGAAATTTGAGGTGCATGATCGGTCACATGCTTTGTATCGATTAGCTGTACATTTGCCACAAGGTCAGTTTGTTTGCTTTAATGCAGGCAATGTAAGAACTGTCTTAGCCCAAAGTGAACATCGAGAAACAACACTTACTGCTTGGTTTCAATTAAACTACTAGGACACTCAGGCCAGAATTGTTTTATACATTGAAATTCCATATCACCATGTATTTGTAAATGGTCAATGGCGACAACGAAAAAGAGATACTCATCAAATTATACCACAAATTTGTACCGTCAGTCATTGAACTTTTCAGTTTAAGATTACTTCTTTTATATGTTCCCAGTGCATAAAGTTATGAACATTTACACACAGTGAATGACATAGTTTATGATACTTTCCTGTTAGCTGCAAGACATCAAAACTTCATAGCAGAGGATACAGAATGGGATAGGTGTCTGGAAATAGAAAGCAACTATGTCAAATGCCAAAGCAAATGAGAGAACAATTTGCATTCATTTGCATCTTTTGCAATGTACCTGATGCATTTACTTTGTGGGAAATATTTAAATTAAATATGTCTGAAGACTTTTTGAAATGTTACAATAAGCCCCTTGCACTCTTAAAAGCGTTAATGGAAATTCAAGAAATATTTCTTGCTTATGGATTAAATAGTGCAAGTTTTAATTTGCCTGATCCAGGACTTATAGATGACATCAACTTTGATGATTATGACACTGAGCTTCAACAACAAAAAACACAAGAAAAACTGACAACTTTTAACATTTAATGCCATCACAAATGCTACAGGTAATGAAATGGTCAAAGACCGTTATTTCAATCTAGATGGCCATGGTGGATCAGGAAAAACTTATCTGTACAATTGTTTGATGAGTTACATTCCAGCACAGGGTCAAATAGCAATGCCATTTGCAACAACTGGAAAACACTTTTGTTAGAAGGTGGCAGAACTGTGCATAGTGGATTTAAACTGCCAGTTCCCATTTTAGAATATTCAACTGAATTCTTTACAAGCCAAATTTTTTAAAAACAGTAAATTAATTATCATAGATGAATCATAGATGAGGCATCAATGATGTCATGCCTTGCAATGTATTGATAGATTATTAAAATAAGTGATGGATAATAATTTGCCATTTGGTAGAATGGTCATGTTGTTAGGAGGAGATTTTAGGCAAATCAAGACAAGTAAACTGTGGAAAATATTTGCACACCTCAAATTAGAATTAAATATGAGATCTGAAGACCAAAACAAATTCAATGATTGGATCATTCAAATTGGAGAAGGACACATCCACAAATAAATGACAAAATTAAAAGTCTGCTTTTTAAGGGAACCACTTGGACATGTAAAAACAAAAATGATTGGAATGTCTTGGAAGTGGCCTTTTGCCATGATTGGCCCCACAAAACAGTTGTTTTTATTACTATTATACTGTTTAAAGTTTAATACATTAACATGATGTTTGTAATGTTAAAATTCTTTTTGCAAAGGTCACAAAAGTTGTTTCATTGTATATAATTAAGGATTCATGTTAGTAGGAGGATGATCATTTGTTGTAAAAAATAAATGTATAATTAAATACAGATTATTGATCCAGGGAGTAATCTGATCACCAGTTAATGGGGTCAGGAAGGAATTCATTTTTTTACTTCTTTGATAAAATTGGCTAAGCTTTCATGGTTTTTTTACTGTTTGCCTTCCTCTGGATTCAATACCTATGTGGTTTAACAGTACTTTAAATAAAAGTTAATGTTAGAAACCATTATGTAATAGTTTCATATACTCATTCATATAAAGTTGACCTAATGTTATGTTACTCATTCATAACTCAGATTTAAAAATGTTAGTATTGTTAATAAAAAAGGTTCACTAATGTTTCAAATCTAAGTTGCATGTTGCAAAGCATTTATGTAATGGTTTATAAATATTTATTCATACAAACTTCATACATTGTTACATTATTCCTGCATTTATGATGATTACAATTTTTAATATGGTTAAAAAAATTTAGTTTGCCAGTTGTTGAAAGACAAGTTAACTGTTAACAAAATAAAAATAGTTATTATAAATATTGTACTTCTTTCAACATAACAAAAAGGTTAAGAGTGTCACAGACTCACATTGTGTGGCAAACAGCATTCCCAGTATTAAAATTGTATTGACTTTCATTTTTTGACGGGCAAGTCACTAGTCTATATATATATATATATATATATATATATATATATTAATAATTACTAAATTACTAGATTATGGACGTTCACAGCTGCTTCACTCTTCAATTACTATGGAAGATACTGCATTTAGCCGAATCAAGAAGCTACTGTTTAAAATAACAACAAAGAGAAGACATTATTTTTTGTCACAATGCAAGAAAAAGAATATCATACCAAATGGACTGAAAATCAAAAATCCACTAAGATCTTCATATAACTCAATATGTGCTGAAAATGTATGCAGACACATAAGTGAAAAACTAAGAAACCACCTAATACATCAACTTTATACAAAGAAACATCATCTAAATCACCAAAGAGTAAGCCTCCTTTAAAAATTCAAGGAGAGCAACAAATATAAAGCTGAACATGTAGAAAAAGAAATACAACATCTTCACAAGAAACAACATGAATTGATAAAAAATAAAAACAAAAAACTCAGCTGCCTCTTCCAGAAAAAAAAAAACATATAACAGCGAAAGGAAGAGAAAAGAAACAAACCAAATTTAGCCCTGAATTCTACAAACAATACATCTAAAAACCTACCAACTCAAACAAAAATTTTTTCTAAAAAATGAATAAATTATAAATCTCTCAGACTATCAACTATCACAAGCAGAGACCTCTGTTCTCTCCAAAGGGTTGTCTTTCTGTCAAGACATAAAACTAGATAAAATACAACTATTCTTCCGGAGATTAAGACTGGCAAAATTTTTGCACAAGGGACATACCACAACATCATTAGATTGTAACAAGAAAAAAAAATATTTCAACCCACAACCTGATTGTAACACTAAACTGGACAGTTATATAGAAAGCTTTCGGCTGAGAACTGCATCTATTATAACAACACAATATAAAAGAGACTTGCACAATCTTACTCCATCTGAAAGAACTGCCATAAAGATTTTAAAAAACAACCCCAACATCACCATCAAACCGGCAGACAAAGGAGGTGCAATTGTTATCATGAATACTCAGGACTACATAAATGAAGCCAACAGACAACTGTCAGACAATACCTACTACAAGAGATTGAACCAGGACCCTACAGAAAAATATACTCACCAACTTAAGAAACTCCTCAAAACATTCCCTAAAAATATACATCATCAATTAGAACAATTCATCCCCGCCAATGCTACAACTGGGACTTTCTACCTACTGCCAAAAATCCATAAACCAGGCAACCCAGGGAGACCGATTGTTACAGGTATGGACACACTGACTGAACAGACATCTGGATTTGTGGAAAACATCCTTAAACCATTTGTAGTAACACCAGTAGCTATATACAAGGCACTACAAACTTTCTCAACAAACTCAGTCAGATTAAAGTCTTACCTGCTAACACACTACTTGTTACCATGGATGTAGAGTCTCTTTACAGTAATATCCCACACAAAGATGGCACTTAGGCATGCTTTAAGTTTCTTTTAACAAACATACAAAACAATAAATATGGCCCCGATATTATTGTTAAACTAAAAGAATATATTATTATTATTATTATTATATTATTATAGTTTATTTATAACGAGCTGACATATTCCGTAGCGCTGTACATAAATTAGGTTCAGACAAAGATAAATACAGATGATATTTTAACCACAACTATTTTACTTGTAACAAAGATACCTACCTACAGATGATGGGGACTGCCTTGGGTACCAAAATGGCTCCACAATACGCAAATCTATTTATGGCCAATCTAGAAGAAACATTCTTATCTGTATCCATTTAAAACCATACAAATACTACCGTTACGTTGGACAGAAGGAGAAAGCAAACTTAGAGACTTTCATTATTCATTCAACACCTTCCATTCATCTATAAAACTTAAAATGGATTTCTCCACAGAACAGGTAAACTTTCTAGACACTACTATATCCATCACAAATAGCACTCTCCACTCATCTATATATAGGAAACCCACAGACAGATTTAATTACCTACACAGATCCAGTTTTCCTCCCTCCCACCCCAAACAAGCCATCATCCATAGTCAAGCTATTAGATACCATTGGATTTGCTCAAACACTAGAGACTGTGGTAAAAATTTAAAAACACTGTCTGAATCTTTCAGACAAAAGGGTTACAAACCCTGTATTATTGCCCCAAAAATAACCACTGTCATCAAAATACCCTGTGAATACCTATTAAAGTACAAAACAAAAGAAACTACTTCACGTATACCACTAGTGACCACATACCATCCAATTTAAGAGAAAATTCGGAAAATAATTAAAGATTTACAGCCATTACTAATTGAAGATCATGAATTAAAATATATATTCCCAAAACCTCCCATCCTTGCATTTAAACAACCACCAAACCTGAAAAAAACTTGTCTAGCAGAAAATTGGCCAATGAACAACTGAATAAAAAAAATGGAACTAAGCCTTGTAACAAACATGCCTGTAAATTATGCCAACAAATTTGTAATGATGATACAGCCACACATAATGACAAAACCTATAACATCAAAGGATCATATTCATGTACATCGTCTAATGTGGTTTATATAATACAATGTACTTTATGTGACACAGGCTGTTACATTGAAGAAACCGGCCAAAAATGCATTTAAGGATGAATTTACACAGGCATTCAATAAGAAAGTATAATAAAGACAGATATTGTAGCCCAGTGGGACACCATTTTAGCCAGAATGATCACTCCATCTAAAACTTAAACGTCAAAATACTCAGAGGAATAAAAGAAAGAAAAGCATTTGAAATAAAGATGATCCCGTTCTTCAACACTAAAAATACAGGACTTAAGATAGACTTAGGTTTTCTAACACATTATCAGAATTTCATGTGATTTTTTTCCTTATATCATAACAGACTTAGCACACTGAAGTGTTTGTCCAACAGGAAAGATATCCCTGTGGACTACAATGCTCAGCTTTGTTTATGTATATATTGATGTATATGTGTATATAATATGTGTATATATGTTTATTTTGCTATGTTGTGTTTATTCCCCATATATGTATTTACCTGATTATGTCAGATGCTGTCTACACTCTATCTGCATGTGCTGTTATTATTCAAACTGAGGGTTCCATCTCGTGTTAGTATTGCTTGGGACTTGATAAAGAGAGGTTGAACATCTCGAAAGTTTGTCATTATAAAAAAGATGTTTGTCCAATACAAAAGGTATCAAATTATATTGCAATACTCATTATTAATCTATATATATATATATATATGTAGATTAATAATGACTAAATTACTAGATTACTAGACATTCACGGCTGCTTCACTCCACAATATATACTATTTATTTACTGTACTACTGTACGGTGGAGGGCTTCTATTGCGCTTTTGCCCATCTTATTATAAATGATTGTTGTGGTGAGTTACCTACTCATAAGCTCCACAACAAAAGCTGAGATCCCGCTCCATGTTGATGATAGCCAGTAAGCTTGAAACAGCTGTACATGGATAGGATTCTCAGCCTGTGTAAAATCCAACCTTGGCTTTGCATTAAAGCTGTGTAATAGAGCAGGCATAAGCTTAAAGGAAGCCATGTTTGATAATGGCTATGGATTGAAGAGCTAGGCATTTGTGCGCACATTTGCATGTCCCAGCTCAGCTTCCCAGAATGCAGTGTAATAACTGTTTTTCTCGGAATTCTGAGCTGGAAGCAGGTTTTTTAACTTGTTTTAGACACAGATGTACTATTTATTTACTATATATATATATATATATATATATATATATATATACCGTATTGGTCCGAATATAAGCCGCACCTTTTTTCCGATTTTTGAGCTTGCGAGTTACGGGTGCGGCTTATATTCGCAACCGTCAAAAAATCATTGCCGGTTTGTGAACTTTGCTTGTAACGCATGCGACTTCTATTTGCGAATGCAAAATTACTGCCGATTTGCGCAATTGCGAGTTAAGGGTTCCGATTTTTGTGCTTTAGAGTGCGGTATTGAATAGCGATTAATGGTTTTAGTGATTCTAACAACCTGTAAAGCCTGTAACCTGCAAAAAAAGCTACAGTGCTAATTAGAAAGCCTATTTCTTGCAATGGCTGATCACTTTGAGAGTCTTTTTCTCTCCAATTTTACGGGTGTGGCTTATATTTGAGTACTATCTTTTTTCTATTTTTTCCCCTTGAACTTTACGGGTGCGGCTTAGATGCGGGTGCGGCTTATATTCGGACCAATAGTGTATATATATATATATATATATATATATATATATATACTAGCGACTTGCCTGTCAAAAATGATGGGGCAATAACATTTGAAGGCATGGGAATGCTGTTTGAGACATAATTGAAACCGTTTGGAATGTGAGGACCTCCAGCGCTCATTGCAAACCTCTCCTGTCGTGTACTTTTGGTCCTGTGAGAGAGATATCTATTTCTATGTATATGTAGTTAAGTAATAATTAATGATTTATTCAATAAATTAATATAGGTTAATTATTTATAATTGATATGTGCATCGAGCAATAGGCTGGAGAGCTACCAATCTGTTTGTATTTTGCGGCTGCATAGAATAAACAGTGTGAGTTTTGGTGCCTTGCTTATAAAGTGTAATGAATGTTTGAAGCGTGCATTCTAAATAGGCTGCGTGCGCGAGGTAAAGGCTTTGGTTTATTGTGTAAAGTGGCATTGTATAGTCATAATGTTATTAATGTGGTACGCGTCTCGTGAGCATTTTCCGCCTTTTGTAATAGTGTATGTTGTAGGTCGTAGTGTGATGTGTAAAGTGTTACGTGTTTGGCAGTGTTTTGCGTGGTTCACGGTCGTGCAGCCTCGTTTTCATTTTTTCCGCCGCCCATTCTTTTCCTCGCTTTTTTTTTCGGGGTGTATTTAGTGTGTTTTTAGTGTCTTTTGGTTAGCGCGTCTGAGTTTTGTTCGGTAATGCGTGGCGCCATAGGAGTAAATAAGGTTTGTGTGAGGGAGTTTTGTTGGGTGGTTTGAGGGGCCGTAGGAGTAAATAGCTGGGAGTTAAGGTTTTTGTGGGAGTATTGTATGGTGTTTTGAGGCGGCGTAGGACAAAGTGCTGCGAGTTAAGGATTATGCGGGTTGTGTTGTTACAAAGTCATGAGCTGTAAAACTCCAGCTTCTGCAAATGCGGACCAAACTGCGTCCCTTGCTTTGCAAGGAACGCAGTTCTTGCAAGCTCGCTTTGCGAGCTTGCAACGCCTGACGACGATTCGTAGTTTGACAACTATTATATGTGAGATTATATATATATACTAGCGACTTGCCCGTCAAAAAATGACGGTCAATAAAAGAAAGTGTTGAAATGCTATTGCCACACAATGTGAGTGTACTGTGTGCCTCAACTATATAGACCCCTCTAACACACTAATGAACGCATGTAATAATACTATAAGTGCCATGAGGGTCATCCAGGACCCTCATGACCCAAAGCACTACACCATTTTAACCCTCCCCTGTGTTTCTTTCCCCCTGTATCTTTTCCCCCCTCTCCCCCTGTGTCTCGTCCCCCCCTCTCCCTGTGTCTCTTCCCCCTCTCCATGAACCCACGGCAGAGCGAAGTGGAAGGGGAGTGGGTGGTGACGAGAGAAGGAAGCAAAGGATAGGAGTGGTTTCTGATTGGTAGAGAGGGGAGAGAGGAGGGGTTTCAGCAGAGGTTTCTTAAAGGGGTACATGTGGCAGTTGAGCACACATGAGCCTAAGTTGGTGCTGTAGGTTAGTTGTGAGTAGTGCCATTTACCCATAATGTCATCTGCAGATATGGAGTCTCTGCTAGGTCAGATTAGGGAGGCTGCAGCTGAAAAAGGCCAGGATTGGCTGTCAGCATTAGTGGCCTCCATTCCCAGAGTTACCCCTGCTAGGGATATTTCTCCCTCTATGGTTCCACCTACACCTCCTCCTATTTATAGTAGGGAACCATCCCCTGATATCCCTAATTCTCCCCCTTCCCCTCCTCCTGGATCCCCCCTCCTTCACCTATCTCCCTCCCCCCAATCCACCTCGGCCATCCTACCTCAAGAGGCCTGTCATCGTCCGTCCAGAAGAACCAGGCCTCCGGCATGACTGTGCCTTGGTCCATCAGCCCCTTCAGTGAGCCAGCCGGCCCCTCCTGCTGGTCTGAATGATGCTGGGCCTGGAGGGAAGTCGCGGGCGAAGTGGCACGCCGGTGAGGCATCCAGCGGGCTGAATGTGCCCCGGCTGGGAGTTCCAGAGAAGGCACAACATGTAGTCCGGCAGCAGGAGCTGGCACGTGGCTCCAGGAAGCTCGGCGGGACGAAAATGGCGCGACCGGAAGTGACGTCAGCGTCACTTCCTGTGGCCCGGCAGCAAGGAATGGCACGACCGGAAGTGACGTCAGCATCACTTCCGGCGGCTCGGCGGAGGACGGCGGAGGCCAGCAGGGACGGCGCTGACAACAGGAAGGGTGAGTTACGGGTCCTGCGGGATCTGAGGTCTGTGATCATCACAGGCACTGGGTCAGCTGCAGCAGTGAGGTCTGATGCTGGGTCTGAGAGGCAGCAAGCCCAGGAAGAGGCAGTGCCACCTGGGGGTGTGGACCAGCCACAACCCAGGGTGGTGGGTATGCTCACTAGGAGCAGGGGGGTCATAGGCCTGGGAAGGGAGCTACCTGGGGGGGGAGCCAGTGCACTAGAACAGAGAATTAGGAGCCAGCAGCAGGCACCCCCCCAGGCAGATGGATTATTCAGCACCCAGAGGAGCCCAGGGGACAGACAACCTGATGGGGAGTGGCGGGTTAACCCTGTCACAACAAGGCCAGGCGGTAAGGGGTTACAGGCTTGAACCCAAGCTGGGAATGGGTGCAAAAGGGCCCCACTGGTGGAGGGGCCTGGTAGCCGGGTAAGCCAGGCAAGGAGAGAAGTTTCTATAGAGCCCAGGGCTGGAGTGGCAGCTGCAGGGTATTGGGAGGACGCAGAGAGCGACGAGCAGGGTGGGAGGTATGACATTTCATCCCCAGACGAGAGGTCGGAGAGTGGGGTAGTAGATGGAGGAAGGCAAGGCAGAAGCTACTCCCCTGGTAGAACTAGGGTTAGGATCAGGAGTGGAAGGCGGCGAGTGGAGACCTCACAGAAGTTACACTGCAGGAGAAGTGGCAGGGATGAGCCCCGCAGGCTGGAAAGGGCCTTGGGGGGGAGGCAAGGAATGTCTCATGTGTACCAATCACACAGGTCCTCGGCCTTTTATACAGGTTCGCAGATGTCATCAGCACGAGCGGCAGCAACACGCCGGTGGAGTGGCGACAACAACCTATCAAGTTCAGTTGCCGCACGGTGGGATGCTATCCCGGCGGAGTTGTGCAAGAAAGCCGCAACACCTAACTCTGGAGGTGAGTGCCTTGCACACGGCTCATGCACACACACAGCACAATCAATACAAGGAACACAATCAGACACTATAGTGGAGCTCCTGAGGACTGTGTTGTCTAAGTTAGAAGGTGGGAAGTCAGCGGCGCAGCCATGGGTCCCAGCAACGCTGGTAGATGCAGGGCAGGCAGAGAGTGCGGGGGAGAGCCAGAAAACAGGTAAGAGTGACTTGGCATCTATCGTGGTAGCGGATACGGCGCTAGCAGCCCCCACCCTCTGCAGGATAGGCCCTCTGGGAGTTCATGTAGCTCAGGATCTAAAAGATAGGATATGGAAGCGGGAGTTTATAGAAATATTTTCCTTGCTGCCGCTGGATCAGTATTTTGAGGTCAAGGAGGACTCATCCCGGGAGGAGGGCAAAAAAGAAGAGGATGAGAGGAAGCGTAGGTTTAGGAGAATCCCAAAAACCTTCGCGAATTGGTCGCAAGCGTTCGCAATATTGGCAAGCATAGTCGGTAAAAGGAAGCCAGAATATTGCTGTGCTCTATTCTGCTACCAGGATGAAATAGACAGCATCCATAGGACATACGGGGGGATGGCCTGGTGGACGTACGACGAACAGTTCAGGCAGAGGATGGCGGTTAGGGAGGAAATGAGATGGGATGATAGGGAGGTAGGCATATGGATGAAGATAGTCACCCCACTCAGAGCGGCTCAGTCCTTTCGTGGGTCCGGTAATAGGCAGCAGCAGGTCACCAGCTCGGTTAGGAAGGGATGTTGTTTCCTATACAACGAAAGTTCATGCAAATGGGGATCTGCCTGCAGATTCAGGCACGAGTGTTCGGAATGCGGGCATCCACACCCATTGTTCCGGTGTTTTAAGAAATTGCGCGGAACTGCAGGGCAGTCTGAGCCCGCTTCCAAAGGCGAGAACGCCGATCAGGCTAGAAAGGATGCTTCCTTGGTTAAAAATGTACGGTAGGCGAAGAGGGTATGCTAAAAAGGCGGAGTTGATTCGTGATGGTTTTGACGGCGGTTTTCCTATTCCTTTTAAGACTTTTCCTGAGCTATTGTTCGTTCCCCCTAATTTAAAATCGGCAGGTCAGTTTCCCGGCATCGTTAGGGAAAAGATTACAAAAGAACTAGCTTTGGGACGGATGGCTGGCCCCTTTCGGGAGCCACCCGTCCCAAACTTGAGGTTATCGCCATTAGGCGTGGTTCCCAAAAAGGAGCCTGGCAAGTACAGGCTGATACATCACCTTTCTTACCCCAAAGAGGGATCGGTGAATGATGAGATCGATAAGGACTTGTCAGCGGTTAGGTACACCCCATTTGATCAGGCCTTAAAGCTCGTTCGGTTAGCAGGCAGGGGCGCCCTATTGGCAAAGGTAGACATTGAGTCTGCTTTCAGATTGCTTCCGGTAAACGCGGAGAGTCAGCATCTACTAGGTTGCCACTTTCAAGGCAACTATTATGTTGATTTGTGTTTGCCTATGGGATGCTCTATATCATGCGCATATTTTGAAGCTTTTAGTTCCTTTGTTCAATGGGTGGTTCAGGTCAAGTCAGGATCCAAGTCCCTAGTCCATTATTTAAATGATTTCCTTTTTGTTGGACAGGGGGGTTCTCAGGTATGTGGGGATCTGATGGACGTGTTCATGTCCGTAGCGAAAGACTTCGGGATCCCTATTGCGAGAGAAAAGACAGAGGGTCCATGTACAGTGCTTAGCTTCCTGGGGATTACAATTGATTCGGGGAGGTTAGAGTGTCGTCTGCCGGACGATAAAATAACCGATCTCAGGGCCAGAGTGGAGGAAACACGGGGAGCCCGGAAAGTGACCCTTAAGGCCCTTCAGTCCCTGATAGGAAAGTTAAACTTTGCCTGTCGGATAATTCCTATGGGAAGGATTTTTTCTAGGCGCTTGTCGTTAGCGACTGCTGGGGTTAAGCAGCCTCACCACTTTATTGGGGTCACCAAGGAGATGAGGGAGGATTTAGAAGTGTGGTTAAGGTTCTTGGATTCTTTTAATGGGAGATGTTTTATCCCGGCAGTTCCCGGCAGCAACTCGGAGATAGACCTTTTTACGGATGCAGCCGGTAGCGTCGGATTCGGGGCCTATTTAAAGGGGCAATGGTGCGCTGAGCAGTGGCCGCCGGAGTGGGTTTCAATAGGGCTAACTAAAAATTTGGCATTCCTAGAACTCTTTCCTATAGTGATCGCAATGTTTATTTGGGGGGATCAGCTTAGAGACCAGCAGCTGATATTTCATTGTGACAACATGGGGGTGGTTCAATTCACTGTCGGCTTCCTCTCTGCCGGTGATAAGATTGATCAGACAGTTGGTTCTTAGGTGCATGGAGTGTAACATTAACTTTAGGGCTAAGCATGTACCTGGGGTTCAAAATGTGATAGCAGATGCGTTGTCCCGGTCACAGTGGGATCGTTTCCGGCAGGTGGCTCCAGCGGCGTCCGAGACAGGAATCCCGTTACCACGCCACTTATGGAACATGGGAGCGTGGAGCTAGGGGAGTTGATAAAGAATTCGCTGGCGCCAACCACATGGAGGGGTTATAAGAAAGTGTGGCTGGAGTGGGAAGCTTTTGGGGAGGAATTAGCCAGAAAAAGTGGCGGTGAGGTAAATGATCTGAGTACCCTCATCGCGTTCATGCTGCAGTGCCAGGAGCGGGGAATATCCCCGTCCGTGGTAGGTAGGAAGATAACAGCCCTGGCCTTCATGTTGAAGCTGCAGGGGAGGCCAGATGTCACAAAAAATTTCTGTGTGAGGCAGGCTTTAAAGGGAATGAGACGGGGGACCAAGCGAAAGGATGTGAGGAGGCCTATATCATTTGCAGTTTTGCAATCCTTATATGGCGAGCTAGGTGGAATTTGCAAATCTGAGTACAAGGCGCTATTGTTTCAGACGGCGTTTTCGCTCGCTTTCTTTGGGGCGTTTCAGGTTAGCAAACTGGTAAGCCGGAACAAGACAGTTATGGGAGGTCTTCAGGAGCAGGATGTAGAAGATTTGGGTCATTCACTGGTTATATGGGTTAGGCGGTCGAAGACCGACATTTATGGTAAGGGGTCTGCCATTTATTTGCATCTGATTTCATTCGCAGTATGCCCTTGTAAATTAGTAGCTAGTTTCAGGGTAGTTAGAGGTATGAAGCAGGGTTCCTTCCTAATGCACGAAGATGGGAGTCCTTTATCTCAGTTCCAGTTCATTTCCGTTCTCAAGTTAACATTGGGTAGAATTGGGCTGACACCATCTCAGTTTGGGTCGCATTCGTTTAGGATAGGGGCAGCAACTGAGGCAGCGGGGTCAGGTATGGGGGATGACTGGGTTAAGAGAATTGGTAGATGGGGGTCTAATAGCTTCAGGTCATATATTCGGCCAGAGTTAGTGACTGGTAATTAAGGCTTTCTTTATGACAGGTTCCACCTGGCAGGTGTGGCTCACGGGTCACTCGTATATTTACTGGACCAGGAAGGAGGCTGGTATCAAGGATGGAGGTTTGCAGCTGGGATTCCCTTCAGATCGGGTGTCACTCCGGTGGTTGGGGGTTAGAGGGCTTAAGTGGCACAAGCTGGTGGAGCATATAGCGGGGTATGCCAGAATGTTTGAAGGGCCCAAGGTGCTGTTTGTTCACGCTGGGGGAAACGACTTAGGCAACATGCCAATCAAGGAGTTGATCAGGATAATGAAGCGTGATGTGGAGCGCTTGTTGGCTCTCTTCCCGGGTTTGGTGATAGTATGGTCAGAAATTATACAGCGTAGGAAGTGGAGGGCTCCCATGGATGGGGCAACGATGGACAGGTGTAGGAAGCGAGTCAACAAGGCAATGTCGAGTTTCATTAGGAGGCATGGAGGGATCTCCATAAGGCACGTTGACTTTGAGATAGTTGACGTTGAGGGATATTTTATG